>OZ010737.1:124491533-124934033 GCA_963932295.1 Tipula lateralis
ATTATGATTCCAGAATAAATATCGTATAAACTGAACGTTAACTATTCGACGACGGAGCTTTTTGTTATATGTACTGACATGACACTTTACGCTGGTTGATGTCACAAAAGGATATGGTAGGCCATCTAGCACGGTATAGTGAAGAAGATTCTCTAATTATTCCTGAGATCGCAAGCACAAACTGTCTAAAAATTACAAATAACGATCTTCTACGCTAATGTATGTTGCTGTTTTGGATCAGTCAGCTAATATTTGGTCCTTCATCTCGATGTTGACTATTCTGATATACTTTAAGCTGTCGATTATGTAAATCAAATTGTTAGAATTAAAAGATTGAGCGATTGGGATAAAGATTACTGAAAGGTCTACTGAAGAAACTGAAATGTAATTTTATAAACTTCAAATTGCTCGTCAGGTAAAACAATATTTTGCTAGCTGTTCTAGAACTTCTTTAAAACATCTCAACCAAGCCAACAATTTGATCACAGATGCAATCTACTTTGCCGTTTAAAAACTCTACGTTGATTTTCTGAGGCCTAATTCGAGATCAAAACGAATGAATTATTTGTGATATTGCCATTGTGTTAGACCACTAACACTAGCACCAAAATCTGTGACATGGGCAACATAACGAGATAGACAAAAAACCGCATAGGACAAGATGCCGCATTGAACAAGGAAAAGACATGAATACAATTTCTCCGGTCACTCAGGCTCGATTGGCCCATTGTGACATCTCCTCCCAAAATTACACTCTCAGTCCCGAAATCTGTTTGTTCTTCGAATTAAACTAAAAATATCGAGTATCCTCAAGGTAGCCAGTTGAGCCTCAAATCGGACAAGTTGATCTTCAAATCATTGATCCTCAACAGTTTCATTTCTACTCCTCAACGTGTGTTGCAGTTTGCGTTGATCTGAATTTTTATTCGAAAATAATGTCTCGTGAGACTACCCAGCAAGATCCTGAAAGCGCGTCTATAATAACTCACGAAGTACTGAGATCTTTGCTGATTTATTGTCTCATCTCTTCTGATGAAGACTACCAAAGTTATAGTCGATAACTGAGACAGAAGCATACTAACGAAAGGGGATTGATAATTAATCAACACCAGCCAGATATCAGTATACTGATCCATCAGATTATCATACCGTCCCTGGAGAGATAGAATGGGCTGTTGTAGTCCCGTTTGTGCTTTTGGGTAATAACTACACGAAATTATTTCCCGAAAACCTGCTTCAACACCATAGCGTCCGTGGCATTTGGACATTTTGTACTGGTCCACCTCTCTCCATATTTGGCAATGCTCAGAAGGGTTAGGTTGATTGTCTCGGCTTTGTAGGCGAGCAGCTGTTTGCACTGCACATCTTCTGAAAAAAGTCTTTGAAGGCGGCTTAGAGGTTTCCTTCCAACCCACTTAATGTTCCAGTCCACCAAATAAGTACTCAAACTAGATTATGTATCTAATAACCCAAACATATAGCCAGTACACGCGTCAGGGTTTCAAGCCCCATGATTTAGCATATGACTGTTTGAATTTCCAATAAATGATACTCGTTTTATTGCATTTCTCTTCCTTGTGTTTTTGGCAGATAACCTTCCGATCTAACCGGATCACCAGGTACTTAACTTCTGGGAAGAGCGGGATGGTCTTAGCTCCAATTTTTAGAAGACTAAAGTTTTTCAGAGTCCTCCGTCTTGTTAAGAGAACCATCTCAGTTTTCCTAGAGTTGACTAACAGACCCAGTTCACTACACTAGGCTCCAACTATGTTAATCACTATTTGCATAGTACATCCAACTAGTATTATGGCGATGTCATCGGCATAACCCTGGAAGTAAAATCTCTTGTCGTTTAGTTGGACTAGAAGTGAGTTAATCACAAGATACCACAAGAGCGGAGGCAGAACTTCTCCCTGCTGACATCCACCCTGAGATATCCATGCCACGTCTTTCAGTTTCAATTGCTGAGATCATCGCACTTATGGAAGCGTCTTCAAACGGACCTTTGTTGTCCAGAAACACCCCCAAGGCTGAGATTTTCAATTCGTCCAATGACTTCATGCAATGCTGTTTCAACAGATTTATTTTTATAGTATGCCTGTTGTTTGGAATGTGTATTTTATAGCAGTGCAATTTCCCTTAAGTACTTATCAATCAACCACTCTAAACATTTAAGTAGGAAATTGGACCTGCTTATAGGCTGAAAACTTTTTGTCTGGTTATATCTAGGCTTTCCATCCTTCGCTATAAACACTTCGCTGACTTTTTTCATTCCTCTGAAGATATGCGCATAGTGGTCTAGGATGGTTTCCAGTCCTTCCAGTAGGATACCCGGAAAAATCCTATCTGTGCCTGGTGTTTCAAATTTTGAGAAAGAACTATCTTTGCTTTGAAGTGTACTTTCGGGAAAATGAAAATTCATGAGAATCGATTGATTTGTACTTGAAGGATACATTGACAATTTTTTATCTGTCTGCCGTTTGTATAGACTAATGTTGCTGCTCTTGTTGAGCCGGATAGTCAGATAATTGCTGCTGATGAATCAAAGTCTGTGTTATGTTGAGTATATAAGTTAGAGTTTTAGAAGATCCCCCATCTGTTCGCCGCCAATGTAGATACTTAATAACAAAATTGCATCATCATCATCATCATCATCAACTTCTCTACTATAAAACACACAAAAATTATCTCATCTCAACTACATAAATATTTACATCGTTGAGAATAAAATGAAAAGCATTTTCATTTGTTTTGAATTGCGAGAGAAAAACTTTTCACCACACTGTGTTGAGTTTTCCCAATATCATATAATGATTTTGAGAGTTCACAAAATATGTAGTGAAATAAGTGGGAGATGAGCATATATTATGTATATATAGTATACCCGATGTATGTATGTACACGAACGAATGTACCTACATACAACAAAAACAAAATGAGCTGCTTGCTGTTGTGCTTGCTTGTCGTTTCATTACTGTGCTAACGACGAAGGCAAGACAAAAACCAAAAGAAAACAAAAAATCATAATGGAAAACGCGCGCCGACGCATAACATCAAGTTGATCGCTTTAGAGTAAATTTGCGGTGCGAGTTGTTGTTGTCCGACTGTACACTATATACTTGGGTATTGTCAAAAAAAAAAAAATTTTCTCAGTCGATGAAAAACTTTTTTCTAATTCGGTTCGGTGAATTTGGTCCGGGTAAAATTGACAAAAATTAAATTGATAATTTTCATTTATTTTGATTATTTATGATTTATTTGTAAATTTTTATTTTGGAAAATTAATTATTTTTGTTTTCGTTTCTTCGTTCGCCCAAAGTGAAGACGTTTCTGTTTGATTTATTGTTCTTAAGTAATAAGTTAAGACAAAAAAAAAATTATTTAAAGTTAAAGTTAAAAAGCAAAATTTTTTTTAATGTTATTACAAAAGAAAAAAAAATAAGTATTTAAAAAAAAATTAAGAAAAAAAAATTAAGAAAAAAATTAAGAAAATAAATAAGCAAAATTATATTTCCTTTATTTATTTCGTTTGTTGTTGGTGCATTTCACTGCTAAGCTATTTTGTTGTGTATAAAATGTGTCGTGTGTGAGAGTTTGTGTGTGGGTGGAGTTAAGAAATAAATAAGAAGTTAATAATTAAAAAAATATAAATCAAAATTAAAATCAAATTTTGTTTTTGATCTTAAAGTTAAGCCAAAATTAAAAAGTTGTTTAATTATATTACAAAAGGCATCGAAAATAATATTTTCGATAAATTAAATTTATATATAGAGATACGAAATTATTTATTTGTCTTATAGATAAGTTTTAATTAAGTCAAGCACAAAATAAATAAATAAATAAATAAATACGAGAAAGTGAAGATCAGGCACAAGAAGAAAAACTATTTCTACTTGACGTGAATCGAGAAAGAGAGAAGATAATTTTTGTCTTCATCATTTCTTCTTGGCAAAATTTTTAAGATAATTTTGGTGTTGGTGTGTCTGTGTGTGTGCTGGTTGTGAGTGTTTTTCCAAAAATAAAATAAACAAGAGTAGCAAAATTACAAGAAAAACAAGAAAAAGGTAAGATTTTCAGTTTTCCACCAATTAATTGTTTTTATAATTTATACTTTTATTATTTGTTTACCTTCGAGTTTTTCCTGTAAATTTTCATTTTTACACCGACATTAAATGTTGTTGTTGTTGTTAATACTGTTCGAAGTAAACAAAAATGTTTATGTATACTTATATCCTTAACTTTAAAGTGGTTGCGGGTTTCATTGCTCATTTATTTTTTTTAAGAGCAATGGTGTTGGTAGTTACACATTTTGTTTACAGAAATAACGATTCAATGCAGCTCGTAAAAAACGCAATTACAATTTTACTGGCAACAAGATCTTCGATGTAGGCTTGTTCTGCTCCGACCAAAGACACTGTAATCAACACTGCTCGTCGTCAAATATTTACACATCCTTAATTGGATTAAGGTCGGTGCCACAAGAGGGCCAAACCATTCGATCAATTCCAACCTCATCCAAATTTTTAATGATAATCATCTCCTCCACATAACAGGCCATTCAATAAATCCGTAGGATAAGTAAGAAAAAACAAAATTTTGAGAAAACTAGATTTTATTATTCTACATAGTTGCCTTTGAGGACGTAAACGATAACTTCATCATTGGACTTAAATTTCTTTCCAACAAGCATTCTCTTGAGATATGAAAACAAGAAAAATTTGCTGGAGGTCTCTGCGATTTCAGCCTTCAATCGATCCAAAAGTGCACAGTAATAGTCGCTGTTGATGATGGTTCCGTTTTGGAGATAGTCGATGAATATTATTCCGTTCGTATCCCAAAATACAGACGCCATCAACTTACCGACCGACCGTTGCGGTTTTGCCCGCTTTGGATTCGGTTCGTCGACTGCGGTCCACTCGGCTGACTGTCTTTTGGATTCTGGCGTGTATAATTGTGAAGCCATGTCTCATCTATTGTCACATATCGACGATAGAACTATATTTTCTTCACCAAACACTTCACCAAACACTTCTCTGAAACATCGATTCATTGTTATTCTTTACAATGTCAGCTAGCTCGTGCACCTTCTATTTGCGATCGTTCATAACCAATTTGTGGATTTTTTTAAGTTGTCTGGAATAACAGCCTCATATCGGCGTTCAATGCGCTCTACATTATTTGTGCTGGTACGACCATATTTAAATTTAGCAATACAATTTTCTACCATTTTTGTCGATGGAGCAGAGTTCGGATAATGTTTATCAAGTCATTGTTTGGTTTCACTTTTTCAATTCACTTTTTTCCATTTTTTGTTCAAAAACAAAAGTTGCTTCACCCAAAATGCTATAACTTACAAACATTACTCAGATTGCTGTTAAATTTATAACACGTATCGTTTGAGGGTTAGTACTAAATAAATATCAAATGGTAAAAATTCTCGTAACGCCATCTATGTGTCACCATACGGACTTATTGAATGACCCCGTAATCCCTGCTATTAAAGACAGTTAACAATATATCGGTTGACAGTTTCGATGCTGCCACTTAGAAACACAAGATCCATATGGGCATCTACAGAAATACCTAGAGAAATGTCTCTTGGAGATATGACATTGCGTATATCGCTTTGTGGTTCTCAACTAAACTCTTTTACGTCCAACTGGTGTTGGTAGACTGAAACATAATCAATCAGTGAACAGCATGGACGGTCGGGAAAAATTTAAACAGTTGTTTCGATGAGCTAAAAGAAACGCTAGCTCTTTAGCAGCCACCCTGGACTGCAGTCAATGTCTGAAATATTGACGCCACAAGCAAAAAATCTACAGAAATATTATTTGTTGCAACACACATCGAACTCGAGACCAGGGCGTGATGAGAAACTCTCTTAACCATTATGCTTCAACCAGCGCCATGAAAATAAATACTGCCAATAATTTGGCCAATTATTACAAATCTCAGAGATGTGCGGCTATTTGCCATAGCATATTGCGGCTATTTGCAATGAATATAGGCTGATTATGTCTTTCTGAATAAGCTTATGCCATTATATTACAATAGTAGGATCAGCTTATTGGTCAATGGCACCTTGTCGTGGTATTGACAAATGTTGGCAAACGTCGATGAATTGTGTCAAGAACCATTGTTATCTAACAGAATATTATCATTAAAGCCTTGTTCATTTCTGTTCATTGCATGTAGTCAAAATATGACCAGAGCTCCGACAAATGTTATCATTAAGCCTTAACTATCTTTATCATGCTCTTTCTGTGGAACATTATTGAGACATTTAATACATTTCGTCCCACTCGTTTATTGTTTTTGTTTATGACCTTTCGTTTATCCATCCATTCACCGAAACTGACCAGTTTCCCCATACCGTTTAATAGCGTCTTGAACTGTACTTTGACAAATTTAGCTGGGCAGCAATATAATGTACCCTATAGTCATTTACAGTTAACGCAACTTTTTCTGGTCTCAGACTACTAAATAGGATTCTATTTAGCCTTCGGCTTAGTTCATTTTAAATTTTGGTAGTTATTTGTTGGACGTTATCGAGAGAAGTCGGTGAAGGTTGATAACGTCTTCTAATAATCGTTTTAAATTGGTTAGAATCCAAGAAGGTTACGTTTTTAGCGCCACACGCACACACATGGTGCTATAACAAAGGATTCTATCCTAATTCGCAGATACGTACTGGTGCCTTGCAAAACTGAACAGTTTACGCCAAGGGACCCCTGAAGTTGATTACAGAAGACTTGAAGTCTCATATCAGAAATTCCTTAAAAATGAATCCCAGGAAAATAGACAAATGGTGGTGATCTTTAAACCAATATGACCAGTTATTCACCATCACGCACCTAGTTTGTTACTTTTTCAGTGCTAACCTAGATAACTTGAAGTTAGGTTCCCTAACAAACAGTTTAGACTTCGATACGTATAGGTGTCACACCACTTTTGCCTTTAATCATAGTCAGACCGAAATTCTGTAACGGTGTTTTACCATAATCAAAAGATAAGGGGCAGGCTTATAATATGTTAGAGTTATTAGTTCTGCTTGAAACACTGTACAAATCAAACCTAAACTGTCAGACGATTTTAGATAATACATGGGACAAATTTGTCTATATGTCCCACAATAGTAACACTAGTATTCCAAACTGCAATACATTTCAACTGAAACTAAGTAGATCATGCTGAATCTGAAATAAAAGTAGACAATTGAGGCATACAAGGAAGGACTCCATGGCAACCAATAGGGATGATGCCATAGATTAAGGAATCACGCTACATTATTGTAAAGACAGTAAAGTTTGATTATTTACGACTTTACTTTGACTACTGACTACCAACCAAACAACAGAAACGTAAGATATCAGTTGTATATCATCAGTGGTTTGTACATGACTGATAAAATTTTGGGGCGTTAACCCAAGTAATATTTCCAGTTTAGCGCACTATTCAGGAATACGCCATAATGCTTGATGTTATTTACTCTATAAATTATTTTACCAAAACGAATTGGTCCAGGGATGTCTTCAGTAGTGTGCGCTTAGTAAAAATAATCAAATTAGTACTAGACGAAGCCACACTTATGTGTTTCTAACCAGTTTTCAGAGAACCACGACTCAATAAAAAAGTGTCTGTTGCGGTAATTCAGGCAAACACTCAGATGTTTATCTGGTACATTAAGAATAAAATCATTGGTTTAACCCTGTGCACTAAACCCAGACTGCGCTGCAACCTAATAAAGAGGTTGTCAGGCAGAGGGGAAACCTTACCTTCTTGAGGGTAACCTCTGATGACTTTGACAGATAACGATAAGCCATCTAATTCCGTCTCAACAGCACTTAATCTATATTTGACAATAGTATGGGATCAATGTCAAAATATATACAAGCATTAGTATTCACATTGAATGAGATGCAGTCGAAATTGTTAACTAGAATTCACTGAAATCGTTGTTCAGTGAATTCTAGTTTGAGATTGTTACATTTAAGGTAATTCAATGGTGCCAGGCAACCGTAAACATTCACTTTTTTCAAGTGAAAGCCGGACTTCATTCGTATCTAAGACTATGTCAAACAATAAAACGCCTTTCAAGCCTGAGAGTCAGAACGCTATGTTACATTATCTTAAATCAATAGTATTAATTTAGTGTTTTCAACTCGTAAATGAACCAGCGATTGGCACATGGTTCCATATTATGGGCTTAATTGAGCTACAATTTGAAATGAACTTGAGTATTTATATTTTTGGTTTTAATCGGCAAGTATTCGGCAGTTATTATTTGTTTCGTTAAAACAATGAGGTACTGTTGAGTCCGAATTTCTCAGTCTATCTCCAGCAAAGAAATCTCCTTGAGCTATTCGACTCTTTTGCAGTATCGATTTAACATCATACGATAGAGGCTCACGTCGAAACCAAATCGAGTGCGTACTGCTATTAGTTCAATTGGCATGTCAGTCTTAGATGTGGAAAATGAAACGACCCATCAGTTTTGTAGAGAGTTATGTTTATGGGTTCATCCAGCTCAAAGTTGGATTCGAATCCTTTGAATATAAATATTAGTTGTCAGTGCCTGGCCACATTCATTCTAAATCGATTGGTGTAATTGCGATAAAAATGCAATAATTTCGGGCAATCAACCTAGGCTGTACTAAGAGATTCGAGAGATCGATCCTTATAAAATCGGAAGGGCATAATAAATACTACCACATATGACAGCTTAAATTACTACGCCATATGAGAGGTAAATTTCTTATTAAAAGTAAGGTTGGCCATATAACATTCTTCTTCAAAGTAGTCAGCAAACGTTTTTCCAACAAATTTCGGTATTTGACTGTATACATGATAGATCGAATGTTAACGATACGATATACTTCGTGTCAGGTTTAATATATTGTATTGATCAAACAATCGATTTCAATACGATATGAATCCCGTCTTGAAATGTTTTAAGACCAATATTATGTCCATTTCTGAAATCTGTATATAAAATCTCCGATAATGTTACTCGTTTCGGAAATTGAAGCAGGCCAATATGTTATGACTTTATTATGATATATTTCTGCTCACTCTCTGGACTTCCTGTTGGTACAGCTGGTCCATCTAATCATTCCCTTTTGATATTAGACCATAAACATTAAACAATAGAATACATCCGGCAAGTTTTTTGAAGCGGAAAGTGAGAGTACGTTCTCATTTCCACTTTCTATTTGTCTAGTTAGAGGATTTAACAGGGCTTTCGATTGGATTTAAAACTAATGCTATCAGAATTATACCTGTTAATATGAATCCGTAACTATGATTTTCGTAGAATGCTGTATTTTTGATTCAACACCACACAAGACAATTTTTATGTCGTTACTATTAAGGTTAATCTAAATAGTTCACATTGTATGTTTCTAATTCATTGACACGTGCTTTAATTTGTTTTCGAGTTCTTAGTATTTTCAAACAACCAAATGCCTTAGCAAAAATCTGCTAAACTCTTGGTTAAAATAATTTTTAATTTTAAACAACTAAACAAGGAGCTACAGAGGCAGTGGTGAAACCTTATCTCACTTCCGATGACTTGACAGATCACCATAAGCTATCTAGTTCTGTTCAAACAACCCGCGAGATAAGCATAAATTTAGTCCAATTGACAATAGTCTGGAATCAATGTCAAAATAGATACAAGCATTAGTGTCCACATCAAATGATGTACAGTAGAAATTCTCTTCAATATTCAGAAAAGTATTGAGTTAGGAATAACAATTACTCGGCGATTAAATCTTAAATAATCCATGAATAATCCATGAATCAGTTCAATTTGCGTCCACTTCTCCGTTTTATTGCTGCATGTCAGCCTTTGATGTGGAAAATGAGATGACCCATCAGTTTTGTAGAGAGGGGGATTCAAATCAGATCTCACGCTCCAACTGAGACAGATTTAATCACTAAACCATGTTGTGGGCATAAAATATCATCCTATATGTCTTTGAATTCAAATATTAATTGTCAGAGCCTGTCGCCATTCATTCGTAATCGATTGGTATAATTGCAGTATAGCTGTAATAATTTCGGACAATAAACTTAGACAGTACTAATAGATTCGAGAGATGACAACTGGCATGTATTGATCGACTTTTTGATCGACCCTTATAAGATCAACATTATTCGTTTAAGATTGTTTAAGAATCGGAAGTAGTGTAATTCCTTCACATAATTTCGAATATTGTTACGTAATCTGTTTTTTATTACTGGTGTAATATATAAAAGTTTCAACATTTCGGGGAAGATGCATATATGAAGAGTTAGGTTATATATGAGAGGTTCAGCGAATTTCATTTAAACATGGAAGGACATAATAAATACTTCCTCATATGACAGCCTATATTACTATACCCATATGAGAGGTCAATTTCTTATTTAGTGGGGTTAGAAAAATTACTTACTTCTTCAAAGTAGTCAGCAAATGTTTCTTCAGCAAATTCCGAACGTAAATGACTGTATACATGAAAGAGCGAATCTTAACGATACGATATAGTTCATCTCAGATTTAATAAATTTTATCGGCCAAACAATCGGGCCATCATCTTGGACCACAAACAAACCATTCCGGCCAATCCCGCCATAAAATGTTTAGAGACCAGTGCAATCACCATTTCTGAAATAGTCTCTATAAAACCCCGAAATTATTACTCGTACAAATTGAAGCGGACAAATATGACGTTTGACCAATAGAATAAATGTTTCTCGTTACCCTCCACTACCTGTTGCCATAACTTAAAGCAGGAGTACGTTCTCCTTTCCACTATCTTTCTAATTTGACGTACAGAATGTGGATTGCGAGTGGAACTAATACTATCAGAATTATACCTTTACATTTCTTGACCTATATTGTTCGTTCACCTAAATATTTGTCATCGTGTTTCTTATTCATTGGCACGTGCTTTAATTTGGTTTTGAATTCATGTGTAGCCAAACCACAATTTAGTTCAGATCGGCTTGCTGTTCGCTTGGGGTGACTGACAATTTTTTTCGTTTTTATAACCCAAATTGATGGATGGACTGGTAATGTTGCTCTTCTCGTGTAATCGTTTGTGTTCAGACATTGTATATTATAGCATTGTACCTCACTATTGCAGGTGTATGCCATTGGTTAATTTACGAAATACGTCGAGGAACAAATCAGGATTTAACGTCATTAACCGTAAGGAGATAATAGCTTAAATAAACCAAGAAGTGCTGATAAATTACTGCATGCTTATTAGAACAGTCTACTGATGTAATACAAAGGCTTCATACCACTAAATTTCAAGATATCATAAGCAATAGCATTTTGTGATATATTTATCAGTCTACGAAGATAAAGTGAACACTGTCTAGGAAGTATTAAAAACTTCGGTGGTCGATGCCGCCCAACAAACTTTCGATATAGTGAAAACAAAGACCAAACTGATTGGCTTGATGAGTCTCTACTCGTTTCACAATCGGAAGAAAATAATAAAGCAGTTTTTGCTATAGGATGGTAGTTTAACGAATTTGTAAAGAGAATTCGATTGGTATGGCGAGATAAAGCCCGAAGGATGGGAAGTGTTTGCGTTTGATTATGAAAGATATCCAATATTCAAAGAGGGTCATTTCTTAAAGTGCAAGAATAATTGCGGTGTAGTTCTCTGCACATCATACAAGTTACCGTCGTACACTATATTGTGAATGAATACTCGCATGACGAGACAACATCTTGTCATGCAGATGATCTCTGTGATTGGATTAAATGGCAACGGTGTGACGGAAATATTTGATCCACATAACAGTATTCAGCTTCCGTTGATCTCAAACGCACCGAATGCAAAGTCAAATATCTGATCTCTTGGTTGAAAAATCTCTATGTACTATTTGTACATAAATTTTACGACCTAGGAAAATTCACATAACAGGCAAATAAATTCTAAATCATTAAGGAACCACCTCTAAAGTTTCGTTTTGATACTTTCTTATCCGATCTTAAGTAGTGCCAGTGATATTTGATCCCTAATTTGGTTTCATGGATATGTATTTTTTGGCATAGGTTGATCTATTGATTGTATGTGCTTCAAAAAGGTTTTATTGACGTTTCAACTCATTTCCCTTGGTGTGATGCAAAATTTGTTGAAGTACCAACTAACAGATCAAGTTCTAAAATAATTTTTGAGACCTTTCCTCTTAACATTTGTCCTGCAAGCTTTTGAATATTTTTTCGATAATTTCTTATAATTGTCGTTCGTGATCTGCCTAATTTTTACGCGACTTGCCATTTTGAATGCTTGCAATCTATGTAGGCTCGATTTTCCTATTTCTTCGTTTATAAGTAAAGTAAAGTTCCTTTACCCATTTTATCAAAGTTTTATAAAATACCAATTAATAATGTCACTAATTAAAAAACTCGTTTAAAATACAATAATAGTAAACTAATTAGAATAAACGCCTTAAGCATACTAACTGTCTTTAATTGAATTTCACATTTATCGATGTTACTTTAGAACTTCTTTTGTTTTTTCTCGTTCTAACATAATACATATGGATTGCTATGTTTAAAATTTTATTTTTATAGATATTCTTGATATTTCATGAGTTCGAAATGTTTCAACGTTCTCCTCATCAAAATAGCTGTGCCACCAAGTGCGTTATTCCCTGGAAGCTTAGTGCCGTAGAATGAATATCCATTAATTTTAAAGTAGCTCTTGTTGGTGTTTCTGATATTAACATGTCAGGTCGTGCTGTTTTAAGGATTGCCATTTTCTGATGAATATCTGAACCAGTGTCATGAGATAGATTGTTCTCGCCCATGCAAACTTGCATGATTTTGTTGAACTTATTACATTTTTCAGTTGCTTGAGAAGTTGATGTAGTACTTTTAAGTATAATAGCGCATGCAAGATTAGGTTTTATATTTTTTCAAAATCATTAAACGTGAAGTAAATTCTTCTCTGATAGAATTGGCAAAGAATACTTCTTTTGTGGCTTACTTCTTCTGTTAGTAACTTTCACCTCTTGAATTTGTATCACTTAAACTTCAGACTGTAGATATGAAATTGACTCAATTTTTTATAATAAATTTATTGGCACTAGCTCCAAATAATAGAAACGAACCATTTAGTCCCTTTTTCCGATAATTAGACATTTAATTTTATAACATTTTTTACAATAATGATAAAAAATCTTCGATAAAAAATCTATGGCGCAGAAGCCGTAAACGGTCCTTACCACGTCTCAACTGAGACCTTAGGAACCATTTTTTTAACGATTGTTGTACATTGTAGGTGGTCCGCACAAAGCATTTTTTACAAACAAAAGCTTTTTATGTCATCCGATGCATGTTCAATTTTGGTCGAGACCGCAGCGTGATGGTAAATTCTCTAAACCATTAAGCTATAACCGGCGACGTACTTTAATACCATTCATTATTATAAACTCATACATATTCATTTATATCGCATATATGCCCCATATTATTAAAAATAATATTTCAGTCACAGTCCTTGCACTCAGAGGACATCGAAGTCTAGACTATTGTGACCATATTTGGTGCATTTTAGAAGCAAATATTTAATGTCTTCTACAATCATACAAGAATCACACATATTTTCTTCACTCAAATAACGTGTATGTAGTCATTTCTTTTAATTTCCATGATTCAATCTCACTCTCTCCATTATTCGAATCATCAAGTACTTCTTGCCTTTTATTTAAAATTTTTAAAAATTAATTGTCTCATTTTCTCCACGGATTCACTTGGAACATACAAATTACATCTCTAGCATCCATATAATCATGATTAATAAAATTTTTCATTTAAGCAACCCGTTGCAATCCGTCGGCTCTCGCATTACCTTTGATCGGTAAGTGTGAAGGTATCCATTAAAGAACTACCTCAATACCACAAGATCGAAGGTACTTAAACAACCCATTCAAATACACGTTGCCCTGAGTATCCGCTCCCTTAATTATTAATTCTAAAGCAGCCAAAGAGTCGAATGTTAAAAGAATCCTCTTCTTGTCGTTCATTGTCAACTCAATTTCTTCCATAATCCCAATTAATCCGGAATTTATTATACAGATGCTTTCATGTACTCTTAACATTTTATCCTTTTTTAAGTGCTGCAACGTAAATTTCGACACCCACTCGATCATCACTGACACTAACATCTGTTTTATAATATTTCATTTGCATCTTGTAAAATTCAAACATACCACCAAATTTGCAGGAGGAACAGTTGGCATCAATTATTGGATCTGGTCGAATTTGTTGATATTCTCCTAACAGAAGCGGCTTCTTTTAGTTTTCTTAAAGTCTGTTCCTGCCTGCAACCTGGTTATCATTTCATTCACATCTCATCCGTTTTTAAAACGTTTAGTTGTTTCACCTTATAATATGCTCTAAGCTGAATATCTTCACATAACACTTCTCTGCAACGGTCTCTTCCTCACTAGCAAAATTTCCAGGTCCCGTCAATTTGACATCACGTCACAAGCATTCCACTATATGAAAAGATCTGTGGAATGATTTTGCGTATTTTGAGTCTTGCTTATGGTCAATATATCCTTCTCGTACAACGACGACAGTTGGTATTCGAAACAAAACAAAACCAAATTAAAATTCATCACATACACACGTTGCAGAGTGGTTCAATTGTTCATATTTAATCTCATAATTTTTCCATTTTCCTCGTATTTTTGGTCGCGGACGACATATTGGCTAGACATTTATTTTAGAAAATCGCAAAACACAACATGATATCATTTTATTGTATATTCGTGTATTTTAATCTGCAAATGATAGAGTTCAGCAAAATGAAAAATTTGTATACATGCGAAATATTTTTTTTGTTTATCTCGCGCCCAGCAATATGCTGTCGAAATTCAGGCCTCACTTGTTGAAGAATTGTTAGATTTACAATACGGTTGTTGTTTGTGCGTCATTCGATGACGACACATTTTGTAATGTACGATCAATACTATGTTTCACGAGTCTCGCGACTAAATGGTTACGCAAGTGTTTTGTTGGGCACTATTTTTAACGGCTTCGTACATAATGTGATCTGGTCCAAAAATAGATGAACACATATGTACATACAAAACTTAAGAAAATAGGTAGGTCAGTTAGTGAAACATTTTTTTGGCAGTGGTGGCCTTTTCTAAAATTACCATCGAGTTGATTTTCATTTCAACACAATTTAGTCATCAGATCAAATGTGTTGCATTTACAGACGAAACATATTTTTTTTGGCAACTTAAAGAAAATCTTAATTTTATGTTGTTTGTGCGGCTGTAGCAAAACAAAATATCAAAAGAAAGTTTTATGATTGTAAACGGGTTAAGTATGGTTTTATTATATCGTTAACTGAAATTGAAGAAGTTTTGAATAATAACATAAAAATTATGGCTTTGTGTAGCTAAAAAGATGTTTGGTAATTGAAGAAATTGTGTAAACAAACAACCGACTGAATCCGCCCACTGTTATTCGTCCAGTGTTATAAAAAGAAAACTAATTGAGCTCAGTAAACTAACTTTTCTTATTGCCAGTTGTAGCAGTGAATGCTATAATGACCATTATATACATTTTATACATAAATAGGTTTTTCTCGAGAGTTGCTTGAATTTAGTATCAAAAAATTACAAAATCCAGTGAAGTCAGGATACCTTACCCAAGGTCACATACTTTTCAATTATCTGTATGAGGTGGTCAGATCTTGACAAAGTGACTTACGGGAACACATTAGAGAGGGAGCAAAAAGCGGTCTGTTTGCTTTTTAATGAGACTGAGATCGAACCAAACCAAACATTGCGAAAAGTTCTTCCTGTGTGAGGCACTATATGCAGTAGGTCAGTTAACATGCCTAAAGATAAGTTGTTCATATAAGGGTTTTAGAACCAAGTGCCACTTGGAATCTCGATTCCGGAAAATGAGGATTTTTTATTTTTTACGGATGGCTCCAAACTTTCAGAGTGGATTTTTTGTGACAAGCTCTACGTTAACATGTCTGATTAATGTGGAAGTATGCGTTTAAATGTGAGTTAAACCGCAGTCTCTTAGTGGCATTATGTTCTGGAGTTATGGATGTTCTTCAACAAACCCACGTTATACAGTCTCTCGGGTATGGTATTTATATAATGAATTCTGCATTGGCTTACGTCTTAACGAATGTGAAGTTTCCGACAAAATTCGACAAATCGACAAAAATATATGTATACAAAATTTGTCGAAATAACAAAAATATATAAATGTATTAGTGAAACAGTAGGTAAAAGCAATGTTAAAAATTTTCGCTACAAGGTTATGATTTAATATATAAAAGCACGTTAAACAAAAATAACAGACAAGAAGTTTTAATAATATAACATTTCTGATATCAATATTGAAACTAATTTTACTTTAGCTTCAAAATTGTTTCAAAATTAATAGAGAAGACCACTTTAAAAAATAAATCCTTAAATAGTGGCCAAATAAATACATATATAATTTAAGACATAATCTATCAAAGCCATTATATTTCGACACAAAAATTACGATAAATTTTATCCAATTATTGACTTACATGATTTTAGTGGTTCACTGTATTGAAATTTGGCCAAATTAGCTGGTGAATATTACTATTTTGGAAAATAGTCTTATTTGGTAAAGCGAGTGATTAGAGGAATTGGGGCCGAAACGACCTCAACCTATTCTCAAACTTTAAATGGGTAAGATCCTCGACTTTCTTGATTGAAGTCATTAGAGGTTCTTTAATGATATATTGTGCCTAGTGGGCCACGCAGAACTGGCGCTGTTGGATGAATCAAACGTTATATTATGGCGCCAAAATTAAGGACTCATTCAGATACCATGAAAGGTGTTGCTTGCTTGAGACAGCTTGACGATGGATATGGAAGTTGTTACCCGCTAAGGAGTGTGTATCAACTCGCTCATGGATGGCGCTTAAGTCATATGCCTGTACATAACCGATATGGCAAATTTAATTATACTACTAAAATCAAGCCATATTGAGTAGGAGGGTACAACAGTTATTCATCACGAGTAAGTCAGTCCTAAGCTCTATGCGAAAGCTGTCATAAACAAAAACGATAAACTTATAGGATAATTTTCTTTAATCTCGGGCCCATTAATCTGAATGTGTGCATTTTAATTCTTTTAACAAAGATCAATTAGAGAGCAAGTCTGGCGCCAGCAGCCACGGTAATTTCAACTCCAATAGACTAAATATTACAGGTTATGCGGTTAAAACGTTCGGTGTTGTGTCAAGTAGGGGTGGTAATCCATAACTGGATTTGTAAATTATCTTGGTGCAATGACGTAATATTGTAGTGGTTTAAATGTAAGTTTAGACACGTAATAAATTTAAATTAGTGCTCTTTACCGAGTGTGGGTCTAGAACTGGTACAATATCTTTGAACCAATTAGAGCGCTTAAAGCAGGCCATTTGTGCCTAAATATTCGCTGCATGGAATAATGGAGTAAGACGAATGTTCTCTGCACTGAATAATGGAATAAGACGTAATGATTAATAAAAGCAGTTGAGGGAATTAGTATATAACGGCGCGAGAGGTGAAATTCTTGAACCGTCGTAAGACTAACATATGCAGATTAATAACTCTTTCTCGAATCTATGAGTGGTGGTGCATGGCTGTTCTTAGTTAGTGGAGTGACCTGTCTGGTTAATTCCAATAATGAACGAAAATCAAATTTTTTAACAAGATGCCGACAGGGTTATGGTGTAGTAACTTTACAGACTTGTTTTACTTTGTTATCCATATTTCTAACGGGATGTGGGTTTAATACGTAAACATTGTCTGTAAGTGGAGTGATACCTGGTGGATTGTCTGAATAAGGCACTTGCTTCTTTAAAAGATAAATTGCGTCTATTAATAATAATTGAAGAACAGGTATGTGGTGCTCTTAGATGTTCTGGGTTGCACATTCGCTACAGTGCAGGACCCAACGTGTACTCCTATATTCTAAAAAGGCCGTGTAAACGGCTAAGAAACATTCGCGGTTATGATTGTGGACTGAAATTGTACATATAAACCTGAAAGTACAGTGTGTTCGGAAGCACTAATATATGCAATGGTCAATCTGCTTGTATTAAAAAACCGATAGATAAACAAAACTGCGTGACCAGCCTATCTTGAATGCCATAGTACTGATAAAAGCGATTTAATTTCAGCGTCAAGTAGGACGTTAAAAGATAAAAGTGAATTTCTTTCAACCCCAAAATTTTTTTGTTACACTGAGAAATATTGTACCTTAAAAACAAAGGATTCTTCTTTAACTTAAAGAATTTTTGCCTATAGATTTTGCGCAAAACTTTTTTAGTTTTAACTTAAACAATTCGAAAAGTTTAAATCAAAGTTTTTTTTATCATTTGGAATAAACTATTGAGAAGTAATAATAAAGGAATTTTTCTTTTCTTCAGAAGGTTATTGAAAACATAAATTATTTAAATCAAAGAATTGTCATATTTTGGTTTAATGCACAGAAGATTTTAATTTAAAGATTATCGAACTTTTATAATATTTAAAACATTTTGAACTTTTCTTAGAAAAATATATCTCTTTTAACTCAAAGACAGAAAACTTATAAAAATAATATTTATTTAGGCTTTGTTTCAAAGGATCTTAATATTTGTTTCAAAACATACATTTAAATTTTTAATAAAACAAAATTGTTATAATTTAAAATTCTTTATTATGAAATATCAACAAATAATATTTAAAATCAATACATTTTTAAATAAATGAAAAATTCCTCTCATAAGTTGCATTATTATTATCTTATTATCTTTGATTTAGATAATACTTAAAATAATTTTAAACTCGGAAATATTCGAATTTGATGATTTAAATGCTGAAGTCCAATCACTTGACGTTTCTTTCCATTAATCACATATTAATGGCTAAGGTTTGCAATTTATTTTCAGTCATTGTTTGTTTGTTTGAAAATAATCTGAAAATATATAAAACACATATGCATAACATAATAGTTTAAGTTATTAAAAAAAAATTACCATTGGGAATAAAATCGGGAGTAGACGGGTTTGAAATTTTGCCGGTTGTTGAATTTAAATGGGAATGTTTCAAAAACGTTGTATACCTACCACATGTTACTGTAGCGATCGTACAGCTTTCCCGATGGTTTCTTCTGGCTCTTACGAGGAAAGTAATATTCATCCTGCGTTCCAATAATTTATTATAAAAACATTGTACCATAGCATAAACTTTAAGCAAATGAATTTATTTTATATTTAAAATTATGCTTACCTAAAACTCAGTGATGAAAACAATTGCCAGTCTATAATTTTTTGACATAACGTGATGGTTGTTTGCAAAGTTTAAACAATGTCATACTCGTGATCGGATGCAACGCACGTTCAAAGATAAAAGAGAAATTAGATGCAATTTTGTTAGTTAGTTATAAAAATAAAAACAAAATTCTGTTATTTTCAGTCAAATAGTTGTTTGAAATGGAATTCTTTTTTTTTAACAATTAACACAAAAACTAATGTAATACGAGTATACTTACATCAAACTATCCCAAATATAGATTACACTCCAAATTTCTTTTAATTATATTTACTATTTATTAAATTTCACTTTAAATTAAAATAATCAACTCACTGCTTGCGCGGTACGACATTAAATAAAATCACATTCTTCACAGAAGAATTGCATAAACAAATAATCAAAACATTTGCAACAAAGCCTTAAAACTTTAGTTTAAAATATTCACGATTTTGACAGAGCATATATACTTGTCTTCAAAGGTTGAGATCCTTTTATCTAAAGAACGCAATATCTTAAAATATTAAATAATCATAATATCTAGAAAAAATTGTTTTGAAGCAAAGTATACATTCTTTAAATCTAAGGATTTTATACATTTAACCTTCCATTAAACGCCGTTCATTTAACATTCGATAACAAAGATTTTTTTTCTATTGGAACAAATGGTACTTTCACGTAAATTTTCTTTAAAACAAAGAATAATTTTCTAAAGGATTGATTCCTTTGAAATGAAAACTCAAATTTTTCTCAGTGATACAATAAACAAACAACTTTCTATACACAAATTTCTGTATGTGATGGCTAAAGATCTATGGTATCGATATAATGTGCAAAAGTTTTAATAAAATAGATCAGCTGTTTGACTTTTGTGTAACGTTGAGTAGCCCTAAAACGTAAAACCTGATAGATTATCTACAAGTTATTTTGAAGCAAAAACTTGACGCCGATAAATCGAGATATAAGATATGTTCGAAAACCAGATATTGTACTTGTCTGAAATGCCTCTTCACAGAATAAATGATTTACAATAAGATCAATCAGCGAATATAGATAGGAACTCGTTGAATCTGTCCAGCATGACGAGAAGGCTATTCCAACATATATTTGAAACAACGTTATTTTTTGTAGCAGATCATCTAAACAGCAGCACTATTTTAGCAATTAATTTTGAAGTAGAAATAAACAACTCTCGTTGGATACCAACCATTTAGGATACGAAACACTTAAAATTGCTAACTGCAACCTATTTAAACCGCGTTTCAGTTTTAAACCGTGCTTATATAGGTTTTTAAAACGGAATTCTCACTTTAAAACCGCGCTACATTTCTTATGTTCAGTATATTTGAATATGCTTCAGTCATATGAAATCCATATCATCAAATGCGATTCGACTTTATACTTAAATCAAAGAGAATAAATATAAAGAGCAACATCTTCTATGAACCTCGGTTGCATATAAACTAAAAATATTACTGAGTTTTTTGGTGATGGCAAACGAAATAGGATAAACATATATTTTTTATTTCGTTTCCTATTACAAACGACAAAAAACTAATATTTGAATATTTCAAAACTTCGCCTACTATTTTATATTATAATTCGATTGTAAAATGGAATAGATATATTTTCAAATAATAATCTATTCCATTTTACAATTGAATCATAATATGAAATAGTAAGCGATGTTTTGAACTAGTCAAATATTTTTTTTTGCTGTCGTTCGAAAGAGAAAACGAAATAAAAAATATATGTTTATCCTATTTCGTTTGCCATCGCCAAATAACTAAGAAATATTTTGAAATTTTTGGTTTATATGCAACAGCGGTTCATATAAGATGTTCTTCTTTATATTTATTCTCTTTGCTTAAATCATGGTTTAGTTCCAAAAATCCACCTACACTGCCTATAGTAAGTCTAGTACACATATAGTCTCATTATGGCTATTTGCTGAAACGATTTGGGCATATGCATCTATTTCGTAATATAAACCCTATCAATTAATATGTGGTTACCTAAATGTTGTGCTTCCCTTAAAATAATAATATAAAAAGGATTATTTCAACTATAATAAAAGACTGTTCTGCTGAAAAGTAAATGATGTCGGTGATTTTTGGTCGTATAGGTAAGCAATTACGTCTTGATTCAGACATCCTTATCCAAAAAAGACAGTTCGACCAAGTTGGCCTCCGGATATCAAGAGGTTGGAGTTAATACAATCAGCCCCAGATGAACGATTTTTCGTTAATATCTGCATGTTCATGGTGAGTTCTTCATAGGATGGATCCTCAATTAACATATCTGTAGTCTGTACTTGGAAAATGCAAATACAGCTTGTGATACATGAGGAATATTAAGTAGGTCAGAAAAATGTTCCATGTATCGAGTAACGCATCGACGTTAACACAAATATCTTAAGGTATGGTGCAACCAGGTAACCGAATTAATGTACTCTTAAGACTTTAGTCTACAAATTTTTGAAACTGTCCTTCTAGCAAGAACTGCTTTATTTCACCCTGCGATTGTAAACCGAGCTATTTCTTCATTGCGGGCTATATTTTGGTTCTTAATAGCAAGATGAGTAGACAAACCAATCAGTTTTGGGTCGGTTTTTATTATTCCGAGAGTGTGCTGAACGGCATCGACAATCGAGGTTTTCAATATTTCCATATTTCAATCTTTATTTCTTCAGATTGGTATAATTAGATCGCAAAATGCTGTTGCTGGCCAAATTTTGATATTTTTGTTGCGTTTCTTCATTTATCATACCTTCACAAAAGAATCGCGTTTTATATTCCTCTGTCCTCCATGATTTATAAGAAAAACACAAAGTAGCTCCATCATAGCTTTGCAATGACCAGGTAGTGGTCACTGCGTACGAGTTTTGTTAAAGTCCGGTACGATCTCACGTCTTAGACAACATGAGAGCGCCTTTTTCAAACCAACACATGGTCAATTTGGCTTCGGTAATTTTACGTGGATGAGCCCATGTTTCCAAATGGATGTTTTTATGAGTTAAGAATGTCCTTGCCACTTTGAGATCATCAGCGATCGCAAAGTACATCATTAATTCCCTATTTTCGGACGCAGTTTCGTGTCGAAAGTACGGACCAATATTATTGCAAAAGTCGGTATGATTTCTAAAAGCTCTACCATAAAAGTCACCAATCTGATATCGTGCTTAGGTATAAAGCTTCAGATAATCCAAATTATTGTAAAATGAGTATTTATCTTGGGGTTGGCTTACATCAGTTGGCGCATGTACACAGACAAGTGACAGGTTGGCTAACCTCAAGTACAAGCGAAGCTTACACATTCGATTATCGACTGCTTGGAAGTTTAGTACAGCCTAAGGCCCAATAAAAAATCCAACTTGAAACTGTCTAGGGGACACGTGGTCTCCAATTGTAGGCTATTGAGTTTCTAGAGAGCTACGAGTTCCAGCCGATACTGTTTCATACATGTGATAAGGTCATCAAACGTGCCAGGTTATCGAAGTGATTGCATTTTCCATGTGCCGATGCTCAATCTCGTGTCCAGGTACTTAACTGGGCGTCCGTTGTTGTTTTGGCGGTATTCGATTTTGTTGGTCTAACCAAATTTATAAGGCGTCCTACGACAAGCTCTGAATATCTGTGGTGGTATTCTATGGGTCTTATGTTTCGTTCGAAATTTTTACGAAACATGGATGTCCCCACCCTACTAACCATAGCCTAACCATAGCTAGGACTAACCATAGCCTACATAATAATGTTGATTTTTTTCAAACTATAATAAACAAACTATAAAATTATGTTTGCGAAATGCCAAAGTTAATTATTATTACTTTATTGGCACACCCATTCACAGTTTGTGTTGTTTATTTTTATTTGAGAATCATCATTTAATATATAGCAACAACGAATGTGGTTATAGTGTAACTGAAAAATATTGTCTAAACTAATATAATATATTTGTACACACCACTAAACACTATAAAATATAGTCGGAGCAACAAAAAATAATTTTTTATCAATAATATCCAAAAAAAAAAAAAAATTAGACAAAACGATGGTGATAACAAACACAACAACAAAGGGCGATTTTGGCCCGGCACAAACAAAATGGAAAATTATATAATTGGATAGTTAATCTA
The DNA here is from genome assembly GCA_963932295.1 of Tipula lateralis. NCBI lineage: Eukaryota > Metazoa > Arthropoda > Insecta > Diptera > Tipulidae > Tipula > Tipula lateralis. The sequence continues at coordinate 124,514,974 of OZ010737.1, forward strand.
ATCTAATGCAAATAATATATTGAATAGAAATAGAATTATATATACGATAGAATAAATAATATGTATTTCGATATTCGAGATTATTTTACGGTTTTAGGCAAATATATATTTGTGTATACTCGAATTAGATGGAAAAATAATGAACCATCGGCCCATCATTACTATATACAATTTATGGATTAATTGGTGATGTAATATAGAGCTAGACACCTAACGACGAAAATAGCAACAGCATGTCGTTACACACATATATATATATATATATATATATATATATATATATGAATAAACAAATGCCCTTATCCAAATATACAAAATTATTGGGAAATCGGAAAATGTATCGCAACAACGAACAACCTACATTGTTTGGGCGGATCACAATTTGAATGTAGAACGAATTGAAGTTATGTAGACTTGAGTGAAAATGATAACGAAGAACGATGAGGTTTTATGGGATTTTTATTTTTGCGTTAAAATGTCATTTTTGAAAAGCTGTGCGTTAGGGTTTTGGTTAATTAAACCATGAATATATATAATATATATAATTAGGGTGGTCCAATAAGAGCTTCCGGAAGTTTTTTGGAAATAAAACCAATTTAATAATAAAAATTGTGTTCGGTTCTAATTCTGGAATCGATTGTGGTTTATCGATATAAACAAGTGATTTCAGATACTCCAATAAAAAGTAATCTAACGTCGTCAGGTCACAAGATCTTGGAGGCAAAAATCACGGGTCACAAGAATGATGTTCTCATTAAAATTATCTTTCAATAAATCGATCGTTGAAATGAAATCGTAAGTCGGCTTCACCAAAGTTTGCGCCATTGAGGTATACACATTCTCATTCTGCATTTTTATAAAGAAATACAGTTGATGCGAGCGAAACAGTGAGTTTTCAAGACGCATTGACAACTTTTTAATCCCTTTTAGCAGTTTTTAGTGATATTTTTTTGTTTTTATTCTAAAATACAATTTCACAAGGATTTTTCAATGACGATGAGGAGGAATTAGTTAAACGAGGACGACAATTTTGTTTGTTGACGTGTTCATTCAACCAATAATGAGTTTCAAATCGGATTAATATTTGCCTAGAAACAAAGATTTTTCTTTAAAATAAATCACAATGTGTCAGAGGCAGAGTTTGAGAATGGCGGCCAGTTGATTGTTGTTTCGCGAATAGTGCAGATTATGAACACCATAAAATGGTCGAACAGCACGAAAACAATTTTTCCCTGAACACTGATTTTTGGAATAAATTTCCGCAATTGGTAAACGTTGTTTTCGCGTTAGTCTGATGATACTGAACATAGATGTCATATGAACATGACCGTTGTCACGAATAATCCAAAATCGAAAAAGTACCTCATATTGGATCACCCTTTATATATATATATATATATATATATATATATATATATATATATACATATATATATATATATATATATATATATATATATATATATATATATATATATATATATATATATATATATATATATATTATATATATATATATATATGCCATCATATATATGCCATCTGTATATATTTATATATATGCCATATATAGATGCCATCTGTCCTCTTTTCGCGAGGATTATTCTCGTTTAACTAATTTGTCCTGATCGTCATTGAAAAATCCTTGTGAAATTGTATATTAGAATAAAAACGAATAAATAATGGGTTTATCACTAAAAACTGCTTTGTTCAACATATTTAAACTCGTGGATCATCTATAGACGTTCCGTAGGCAAACATTGAGTAGGTAAGTAACAAGGCGTTGAGTCAAAGAGTAGCGTGATCTAAGCCATTTTATGCTTTGTTATCTTAACAGCTAGCAGTCTGGCCTATTTGCAGGTATTAAATAAAAACTGAGAAAGAATATCACACGTCGGAGTAGATATCAAATCATATTACAATTTATCGTCCTGCCTCTAACATGATTTCAAATGCACTTAGCCCCATTTTATTTAAGTGGTATTGTTACAACTCTCTCGCGGTTCATATCCGGATTATTAACAACTGTCGGAGATCCACAATTAGAATACCAGAACTTTGTGAAACTCTTATACCATAGACACATATCTGGTTTCGTAACCATGATTATGAAACTACTATGATTTTCGGAATGAGAATACATGACACACTACAGTTCTCATTTCATTTGACAGTTTATAATAATTCATTAAAATTCTTACTTTAAAACCACCTTAATTTTCCTATTTTCTTTGATTTTCCTTTCTTTGTTTTAATTTTCCATTTATTTATCAAATTCTGTATTAATTTTTTTTTAAACTTCCAATTTTATAAAAAAAATAAACAAATAAATTAAAAAAAACAATATTTATAGTTTTCGGTATTCACTAACTGTGGCACTGTCATCACTAAAATGCAATGGGATGCGAAAAAATAGCTCATTTCGAAACCATGTTTAAACCAAGTTGCAAAACATGCTTAGCAGTGACACATTACAACGAAATCATAGTTAACTCGAAACTGTAGTTACGAAACCAGAGTGGTAATTTTGAGTATGATAAAACGATAAGTATGATAAAACGATATTGTCGTAGCTTACTGCCGATGAACAACTTCACGTCGTATATTGATATGGGTACGAAAGGCAACAATATCTTCCATCTCGCTTTATCAGTCAACATTTTATACTGTTTGTCATATTTCATGTTAAAATTGTTTCCAATATCACTAATTAAGTTGTATTGATACCGCCCAGGTGGCGCAGTGGTTAAAGCTGCGGCAGTTGGAGTGGGAGGTACCGGGTTCGAATCCCGATAGGGGCAGGATGCAAAAGGGATTTTTCACAACTTGATTACGATCGGTGGTTCGAATGAACACATCTATGATCACCTGTTGGAGTGCAGAATCCATGTGCCGACCCATGTTCCATGTCAGTACTTTAGGCTGGCATGGAGCTATGCAATGTGCAGATGGATAGGTAAATCGGAAATATAAGCCGTACGTCCTCGATTTGGCTGCAAAGTGTAAGGTAAGGACGTAAATATACGAACCGCGAAAGAGTTGAAAGTGCCTCGAGCCCCAAAACAAATTGCATAGTAATAAAAAAAAATTGTATTGATATACTTAAAACATTATAAAAATTTTATCACTACCTATTCAACCACTTCATGTTCATATACAAAATGATATAATTACTTTTGGGGCTATGTAGAAACGTCAATTTATCACTATAAAATATTCATTTCTCCTTAAAATTCATTATTTCCCCTTTTAAATTTATTGCACAGGGTTGTGATTGTAGACTTTTTTAATATTTTTTATATCACGAAAAAAGTCTCCAGCCGTGATATAAAACTATGCGATAAATCGCCACAAAATGACCACCCTGTACTATGTCTATAGTATAACTTTATTTATTTTATACAATAGTCACAAATAATTGTAAAAGATTGGTCGCTTGCCATTTATGTGGTGTATGGTACTAGTCTTGACTTCTTTTTAACCATTTTAACACTTCACTGCTTAAAACGATACTTCTTCGATAATGTGACTTACATGCAACCTTAGGGCAATGTGACTCGGGAGAAAGACAATGATAGCTTCGATTTGGGTTTGCTGAATGCTAGACTTACTGGTTAGATTGTTTTATACTTCTTCGCTGGTCCCTGCAGAACGCTTCTGGAGGTTTCAAAAGTTCCAGTTAACTCCTGCATATGTTTGACCTGAGTGTCTTTAAGACTGCTGGCTGTTCGTTGGAAGATAAATCCTTGTACTACTTAGGCCTTGGTTATACCATATGCTATATGCACAGAGCTCTATCATTCGCATGTAGGGACTTCACGATGGCCAGGTTATGTTTAGAGATTCCAATTCCTGTCTTATCTTCCATCTCTGATCCGTAAAGCACAACCAAGTCTTCTGTGTGAATAGGGATTCTTCTCGATTTCATTTATCTCGATCCGGAAATACCATATAAAAATGTTTGAGGCCTTCGATTTTGGCCAGGATACAGTCAGCATTCCAATAGGTGGGTTTGAAATTAAATCTTGAAACGCTATGCGTTTGGATTAAAGTTTGTCGATTTAACACCTAATTTTTTGGCCACCATACGATGGAGACAAAGGTGACCAAAGGTCTAATAGTGTATGAAAAAAGTTTGCTTCAACTATAAATATTCTTCTATAAATAATCCCCAAAAGGCGCCTTTCAATTGTTGAATTCAAGTCAGTGTTTAATCTAGAGTTACTCTTAGATATTTGATCTCTCTTGCAAGTTGGATGGTTGTGATATTTCAAACGGTGGCCCTAAGAAGGGGCTTTCTCCTCCTTTGACTTACCCCTTTTTACTATAACCAGATCCTTACTAACATAACCTTGGACATCAAATCCATTATTGCTCAGTCTAGTTAGACGCTCCTGAACCAAAAGAGACAATAGAAGAAGAAATAAAACACATCGTTGAAGGCATCTCAACGCAGTCTTAATGATGAACGCATCTCTAAATTTAGCTATGATATTCCTAGTGCTACATCATATTTGATCCACCAATTTAAGAGATTGTTTAAAGCCTTTACGATGAATTCACTAGCTTGATAAACGAGCTGGATCTTAACTTAGGAACTGATTGATAAAGTGTTGATCTAAAGTGTTGAGCTTCCCCATAGTCTTGAAAATAAATGAGGCAAGACTACTAGGTCTATATGTCTTGAGTTGGGTATCACGACATCCTCACTGTTAGGTTTCACCTTTCTCCTCTTAAAAGTGAAATAAATAAACGATAGGGGATACAAAAGTGAGTATTCGTCATTCGGTTAAGATCGGTAATGAACACATGAATGAAAACATCTACAACTGAAACTCAAGGGGCGACCAATCTTATGGGAGTATTTTGGGCCTGAAACCGAAAGTAGAGACCGATACAAATAAAACTGCAAAATATAAGTACATTCAATATAAGACGGAACCTTACTCTTCATGTTGTCTAATGGAGCTATAGCGTAAGGCTTTGGTTGCAAATTAACTTCATGAAACAACTCGTTTCTAGGATTTGGTCCAAAATAGGACCTTATTTCTTACGTTATGCATAACTTTCGAATTAAAATTCCGGTTAGGTGGAAAGGATTGTAGCCCTTATGGTTTTTGTTCAAAATTCGACAACTGCTTATTATCTGTACAAGTTTCATCATTCGACAACAGTCACTGTAGGAAAGGGTCAACGACGAATTGAGGTAAATCAAGCGCACTGGTGTTTCGAAGTTTTGTATTGGCCATGATTTTTCGAGTTTTTGTACGAGACAGCTTATGGTAGTCTCAGAAGGCTTAAGTTATATTGTCTGTAAAAATTCTCACTTGAAGTTGATGTCCTATCAATCTGATCATACTGCCTGACAAGGAGCTATCGCTTGTACTCTGAGTTTCGTTTTTATATTATTTTATCTTGGCATTCATGTCCCTGGATTTATATGTAGGATATTATATCTTTTGAGATTCGAAATTCGCTGGAAACAGAAGCATAATTAAAATTTGAGTACACCATAATGCGGCAAATAAAATCCTGGCTTCGATTGAGTATAGGTGCACAAATTTCTACCATGTGATTTAGCCTTTCACATATATGTAGACGATGTCATGACCGGAGTGGACAATGAATATGCAGCAATGAAATTGAAAGGAGATATAACAGTAATACTAGCTGGATACGGCTTTCGCCTCAAGAAATGGAAATAAAACAGGAAACAAATACTATCCAGCATTCCACGTGAGCATCAAGAATGTGATCTCAATAAAATTTACGACCAGACATATCCGCACGACGAGTCCGTAAAAGTTTTGGGCATTAAATGGAATCCAGAATCCGATTGCTTCATGTTCGCCTGCTAGTTACCAGATTACACAAAAGCCACAAAGCGCGCAGTTTTGTCGGAAGCAAGTAAATTATTTGATTCGCTAGGTTGGCCTCTGTGGTGATAACTTTCAAGATATTTTGCAAATGCTATGGACAGAAAACTTGAGCTGGGATGATCCCCTTCCACATGACAAAGGCGATCTTTGGTTAAAAATAATTATTATCATTATCATGATCCATCATTGACGTCCACGGTTTCTGCGATGCCAGTTAATCAGCCTACGCTGCCGTAGTATTCTTTCGAATGACGAAATCGAATGGCATAATTCATAAGCACCTCGTTTCATCTAAAACAAGAGGGGCGCCTATCAAGCAGCAGTCGCTCCCCCGTTTGGAGTTGTGTGCCGCTCTACTTTTAGCCAATCTCGTGGAGACCATTAAAAAAGAATCCATAGTCTAAAAACATATCAAACGTATCTGAGGACCGATTCTCAAATCGTGCTAGACTGGCTCAACAGTCACCCACATCGTTGGATTACTTTCGTGGGTAAACGAACGGTGGAAATAACACCACCTCATCCCAAGAGGTAGTCAGCCGATAATCCGGTGGATTGCTCCTCCAGAGGTCTTTCTCTAAGCGCAATCAAATCGCATTCTATATATGGTGGAAACGGACTAAATTGGCTCATCAAATCAGTGGAGCTTAGGCCATCCCAGCTTAAAGATTATGGGTATAATGAGAAGTAAAATAAAATGCATGGCTCATTGATCTCTATAGTCCATATTCGTCGTTCCGAAAACTGGAAAGAGTTCTGGGATACGTCTTACCATTCTTAGGAAATGCCAAAAAATCTAAGGAAGACAGAGACGGAGGCATTCATCTTCGGCGTGAGGAGTTGACTCATGTCATACACCTAATTTGTCAACATGCAGAACGACGATTTTACCATGATGATATATTGGCGATCCAAAATACGGGAACTGTGAGCACTCTAAAATTATTAGATCCATTTCTGGACAGCTCAGGATTAATTCGCATTGGAACTCGGCTGCAAAATAGCTCAGATCCGTATTCAATGAAGCATCCACTAATTCTCCATCCAAATTCAAGAATCACGCTACTGATTCTTTGTGATGTCCATATAGACCACAAGCACGTAGGCCCCTCCCTTCTGCTGTCGATTATGCGTCAAGAATATTGGATCCCAAATGTTAAACAGAGGGCGAAGGAATTAGTAATCCGTAATCGCGTCATATGTACAAGGTTTAAGGCGGAGTGTCAACAACAATTAATGGGAACCTTGCCTAGCTCTAGAGTCGAGTTAGTACGCCCGTTTCTCAAAACTGGAGTGGACTACGCCGGGCCCATTTCACTCTACTTAACAAAAGGACGCGGCCAAAGAACCTACAAGTTATACATATGTCTCTTTATATGTTTAAGTACAAAAGCAAGTCACTGGAATTAGTGGGTGATTTCTCCAGCGACACTGGAAGCTCTGAAAAGATTCAGTGCTCGCCGCGGAATTTCACAGCGATAATGGCAGCAACTTTGTCGGTGCTGATAGGAAATTATAGGAGGAGTTTGCAAAACTAATCAAAGGATCAAATAATATATCACACTACTTTTCTAAGTATAGAATTACATGGAATTTCATCCCGCCTAATTCACTACATTTTAAAGGATTATGAGAGGCGGCCATAAAATCTGTCAAATTCCATATCAAAAGGGTAATTGGGAAAACTATTTTAACTCTAAAAGAGATGAACACCCTGCTAGCTGAAATTGAAGGAATCCTAAACTCCCGACCATTGTGTGTAGTCAACAACACTTGTCTTGATTTGTTTACTTGTCTTGATTTAATTAATTTTTTTTTTATTTTATATTATTTTCAAGCTTGGATCTAGATGTCACCTCTAATGAAATTATAAAAGTAAAATTTATATGAACATTTTTTGTAGATGTCGTATTAGGCGAAATTTTGCATAAGATTATTTTTGTAAAACCAAATTTTCGACCTTAACCCGACACTACTTCCTAAAATAATTTTGGTGTTTGAAGACAGGTTTGGCTGTTCTCAGAGATAAGTGTGTACAGTGTAAGACTATATTGTTTTTACTGGACTTTGTATGTGACACTTCGCTAAGAACGTTAAAAATCTAATCCTATATCTTGCATTCCGGGTACAATTTCTAACCTAAACCGGCACTTGAAAATTTTTATATCCTTAATCGAGTGCTGGTAAGAATGTTATATTTCATCTACAAATACAATAACATGTTGTTGAAACGACTTTGTGGAAGGGTAAATCAATATTCTTGAATAATTTTATCCTCTGTAAACCTCTCCCTCTTAAAATTTTGAAAAATTCATTGGAATTTGGCTATAAATATATAAAAAATATTAGATTAGTATAAATTTGCCGGAATGGGTGGGAATCTATCGATAGGACTGAGCAGTTTATTGGTGTAATAAATACAATATCTATATAAAGTCTTAACTTCAGAACCGTGATTGATTGCGTGAATCAAAAAGTTGTCTAATTAATTATTAAAACTAGCCATGGTACAATGAGCAAAATTTTTTATGAGATTTTTGGATAAACTTCACACATGGTAAAGAGAAGTACATATACGGAAATCTTATTTCTTACATAAATTAATTATTATCAATTCTATTATATCATCAAACCGACAAGGATACCAATTCATACGGTACGGACTTATGTATAACCGAGTACACAGTGGGCGTCGTTTCTAAGAAGGCATAACCGAAGAAAAGCAAAAGAATAATATTAAATTAATTTGATTTCGATATCGACTGGCTGAAGAACCATTGGTAATGCCTCTGGGAACACAAACAAATATATTGGTTTGGTTTGTATATACATTGGCTTTGTGGTCGAAAAAGATTCATAAATAAATGTATCATATCGAAGAATTTGCATCAGATTATATTCTGATAGTATGATAGTTTATTTTCTTTCGTCGATATTATTAGTCCAATCACAAATCCCACTTCATACACGGATCCATAATGTATTAATTATCGTCATCACTACCTGGTGTAATTATAAAGTTTTTTTTCAATCCCAAATTATTTGACTTAATTACCCAGCTGTTGGTGACAGCGTTAGAGAGAATCAATCGATTTATCTAGCACATGCTAAGCTCAGTCGTACAGTTTAATGAAATTCTAATTATTCATACGATAAGCGAATTACTAATTAATTTTCAAATCTCCACACTCGATTTATCGATTTATGAGCAGTTAACAGACGCATACAGATTGTTAATTGGATAATAAATGTAAATGTGCCCCGTGCGATGATACAACATGATCGTGGTTTTCTCACCAAATAATTATTTTTCATTTTGATGTGTTGTGATGATTTCATTATGGTCAATGCACACTTATTAGCCGAAAAATTCGTGTGTATTTTTAGAACATTTTCCAAATATTTGTGTTTGACTGGAAAATTATTTTTATTTATATACAAAATACGCAGAACGGAAAACTTAAAAGAAAATGAAAGAAAACAATTTGAAATACTGGCAGTAATGTGGAGAAAAATAAATTCTCCATCTTATATCTCGGAGTATATGTGTAGGTAAAAATGATTTTCAAAACTCAAGTGAGTCCCACAATGGTTTGAACTATGTCTTCAGTTTTAATGTATGCTTGAATCTCGCATAGTGATTTGCGAGATTGAGGATACCTTTACACTTCGGTCAAGGCTTTCAGAGGATGCCCGGTGGGTGGTGTACTGTCACCCCTGTAGTGGCTTCAGATCATTGACGAACTTCTCGTTATATTCTTTGTGAGGCCAGGTTTACCGCTCAAAGTGATGCTGACGATCTGGTTCTGACGTTTCAGGCAAGCACCTGAATGTCTTATCAGATTTAACTCAACACGCTCTCCTCACTATAGAAAAGTGGTGTCTGGATAAGAGCTTACATGTGAAACCGATTTGGTTATTTTTACTAGGATTATTGAAGCTTTATTGTTCTATCATTTTTCGGATGCAACGTTAATAGCTCAGCCTACGTGAAACACCTTAATGTTTTTCTGAATAATAAACTTTCTTGGAAGTATCGTTTGGATTTCAAACTACAAACAGCAACTGCGATTTTTGCCAATGTCGTAGAGCTTTTGATAATTCCTGGGGATTATCGTTCAAAATGCTTTATTTTATCTGCAAGTCATCAATGACTTCTACCAATACTAACTTAAGCATCTATTGCGTTTGGTGACCAGTAAAGTGAAATCTTCAATTGGCAAACTCAACTATTTGCAAAGGATCGAGCTGTAACTGAGCCATGTCTTCAACTTCGCTTCTGGCTATGGAGCTCATTTTCTCCCTACCACTGTTACAATCTTTCATTTTAGGTACTGCTTTTTCGGCTTCCTTGCGCTTGAGGAATGCTGTGACATGGAATGCTTTTGGCACTGATTCAGGTCATAGATCATTTCTGTCTCAGACTGTTTCTAAACAGGGTGCTGGCTTTCGTTACTACTGTCCATCGTATGATTTAAGAATCTCTAGCAGTTTGGGGTCCTACTGTACTATTCATCAAGCGGAATTAATTGCGGTTACTCACTGCGTTATTTCAGCGTTTAATCTCAATGCCGTCGAAAAGAGATTATATTTTATACGGATAGTAAAACTGTCCTTAACTCATTGAACAATCCTCTTACTAGCTTTAAGCTCGTAGGGGAGTGTAAGAATTTGCTGAACCTACTTGGTTGTAATAATAAGGTAACGGTCATGTGGGTTCCCGCCCATTGTGACATTGACGGACAGTTTGGCTAAAATTGGGTCTCGCTTATTTTCCGTAGGTCCTGAACCAGCTGCTCTTTTACCCCTTCACATATTAAAACAAACAATCAACGTGGGCAACCACCCCAACTTGCCGTAAGGCAAAATACTTTAAACGGAAGCTGACCAAATGCGTTCTTTCATTGAAAAAGCACAACTTGAGAATATTGGTTTCTTTGCTTACTGGCCATGGCTGTTTGAAAAGTCATAATTCACCGCATGGGACTCATACACTTCATCAGCAGCTGTCCGGCCTTCGACCGCATTAGATCACTTGTGTTCAACTCCAGGAACATTCCTGTATATCAACTTTTTTCTCTGCCCTGGTTCAAACTTCTCCAGTTTACTAAGGTTCCAGTTCGCACCTGTGCGTTTTGATGAAATCCTAGGTTTCACCATGAGCCCTTTGTGGCATTGAGTGCGGAACCTTTAAGGGTTCCAGTCAACTTTTATAATGCCTTCACTACGTGCATTGGACAAACGAATAAATCATAACTAAGTTTTTTTTTCTGAAATCGCTTGGATCCAAACATCCGACGAACTATGCGAAATGAAATACTTGATTTACAAAATCTAATAAAGTATCTGTTAATTTAACACTGAATTAAATTAATTTGAATTGAAAATAAACTTAACGTTATGGTGATTTAAATCTATTCTCCTTTATTTTAATAATTCTACGGTTTATATACATGATTTTATTATCTAAACAGCCTAGTCAGCATTTCATTTTTAATAGAAAATAAGAAATTTATAATGCTAAACAAAAACTGTATGAGAATAAATATTCGTATGCAATGCTTACTCAAGTTACTTAAAACGAGATGCAAATGAAAAAGATTATGTGTGAATAATGGCTATTCAGCATGTAAGTTATTCACCCGCAGTTTTTTGTAATAATTATTGTTGTAATCTCAACATATTCCCGGGTCATTGATCGGAATGATCAATATGCTGTATAGTAGTTTAGTGTGGAGGGAGAGCTTCTATTTGATGTACTTCTCTTGGTGGCGCCAATGCTTGTATTCTTCGGATTATATACCAACCGATTATAACTAATAAAACTGGTATCAATAAGTATATTGCAAGATAGTGATGGTAATCATGGAAGTTCGCATTATCTATGGAGGACTCCAATAAATTTTTGTGTTTTTGAATGGTGCTCTCAATAGCCTTGATTTCTGGAATTGTTGATGTTGTGGTTAAGTTCAGGATATTTTGTGTTGTATTTATTTTCTCGCTTAAGTTGAACTGGGGCACAAAGGGAAGCTTATATTCACTGCTGAATGTTTTATATCCTGAGATTGTAAATGAATCCCCTTTTAGTATACAGTTTGGATGTAGCTCGAAAATTCCCTCGCCTTTAATTATTATTGTGGTTGATTCTGGCGGACTATCGCTTTTATTTTCACAAATTATATTACCAGTTGTTCTGCTGCTTACTACAAAGATCCACGCATTATTTGTGTGCAACGGTATCCATATGGTGGTGATAGTCCTCGTGAATATCTGGCAACTTGTTGGTATTTCATCAACCTGTTTAAGCAATTGAATTTCACAATTGCTTATATTGGAATTGTATCCATAGAGTGGCTGACGTGTGTTGCAAAGGTATTCCTCCATAAGGTATGTACAAGCGTTGAACTCCTCGGAACTGAGCGGTAAGTATTGATCTTGTTGCATTGATATCATCAGATAGCTTGAAGATGGTTGGATGTAGACATACTGTTGATGATGTAGTGTGGGCACCGGTATGATATTATATAATGAATATCGGATTCTTTGCACCAACGGAATTTTTACTTCGAAGATTATCGTTTCTTCCACTTTTATGGTTTTTACAGTGATGATCCTATATAATGCAGCAATACCTTTTTGGCGATAAGGTATATCTTGCATGGTTTTTAGATTACCAATTATTTGCCCGATTTGATCGCGGAGTTGGTTTGGTGTCAGGATAAGCGGATTGAGTCTGCCTTGGTGTACTTCCCTGATAGTGTCGATTACTGCTGATTGGAAGGACCGTAGTTTCATCATTTCCAACATGGTCTGAAGGGTCATGTCCATATATTCTTCGTGAAATATGACATCGTTTATTATCCTATAGAATTCTTGGAACCTTTGATTTGTTTCTTCATGATCATGCTTCATGATGTTGATCGTGGATTCTACTATTGATATCTGCTGTCTTAAGAGCTTTTGGTGATGTTGCTGGTTTTGATTTAGATGTTCTATGTTTTCCTTGTAGAGGTTTCCAGCACGTTGGTCGAGTACACCAAAAAGTTCATTGGCTATTGTACCAACAAAGTCGAACGGTGATCTTCGTTGACGAGAATTATCATTTTTTCCCAGAGTGCTTAGTATCTCGTTTTGTTCCTTCAATTCAAGGTAGAAATTTCGAATTTGATATGAAATTTCCCTGCAGTGGTCTTTTACGTGTACATGGAGAGTATTGGTATCGATGTAAGATCTGTTCTCGCAAAAATCGTGTAACTGTCGAGTGGTTTCTTCGAGATGTTTTAGTTCTGCCCAATACGTTGTTAAATTGTAGTATGCTATGATCCTCCATTCGCTATTGATTAAATTGGCCTGGCCGATTTTATCAAAGTAAATACCAGGATGTGCAGTGAATCTTGTTATGTTGAATTTGGGCGCTGTCCCTGCTGCTACTAATCCCATTACACAGATTATTTGAAGTGAGTATAGCAAGAAGTTTGAATTATTGCTTGATCTGGTTGTTCGCTTCTGTTGCAGCTCTTGCGGTTGTTTTATTGGACTTAACGGCTTCAATTGTTCTATATTTTCAATAGGCAATTTGCAGATTTTTGTCACTGGTCGCTTGATCGTGTTTCTGCCTGTTTTTACGCTTACTACACGTACTAAATCATCCTTTCCTTGATGAGTCTGTACTATTCTTCCTAGTGCCCATCGTGTTGGGGGGAGCTGCTCATCTTTTATGACTACAAGATCCCCAATTTCCAGGTTGGCCTTGGGAGCGACCCACTTTGGCCGTTGTTGTAGTCTACTTAGGTATTGGTCTCGCCATTTTCTCCAAAACTCGTTCTGCAATCGTTCTAACAATTTCCATCTTGATAGGTGTGAGATACTTATGGCTGTTTCATTAGATTCCGGTGGCGCTAATAAGGCACTTCCGATGAGAAAGTGTCCAGGAGTTAATACTTCTAAATCATCAGGATCCTCAGTCATAGGACATAGTGGCCTAGAATTTAGGCAGGCTTCTATTTGAATAAGGGTCGTTGTAAATTCTTCAAATGTAAGCCTTGTGTTTCCAAGAGTTCGTTTTAAATGGTACTTTATTGATTTTACTCCAGCTTCCCAAAGTCCTCCCATATGTGGTGAATGGGGGGGTAAAAAATGCCAGTTGACTTCGGATGTTGTTAATTCGTTGTATATTTGTTCGTTATACTCTGCAGCTTGTAAGTTAATATTGTGTTTTAATATCTTGTTTGCTGATACAAAATTCGTACCGTTATCGCTATAGAGATTTTTAACCGGTCCTCTTCTTCCAATGAAACGTTTATAGGCAGCTATGAATGCTTGTGCTGTTAAGTCGCTAGCCACTTCTAGATGAACCGCTTTCGTACTTAAACATACGAAAATAACAATGTATCCTTTATGTGACTTTACCCCACGTCCTTTTGATACCCTTAGTTCCATCGGTCCGGCATAATCGATGCCTGTGTTAGTAAATGGCCTCGTTATTGTTGTTCTTACAGTTGGCAAATTTCCCATTAACTGTTGCGACATGTTCATTTTCAGTCTCGTACACTTGACACATTTTTGTAATTGTTGTTTTACTGTTCTGGCACCCTTGATAATCCAAAATTTTTGTCTGACATTGGCTAATGTTAAAGTTTTTCCTCCATGCATTGTATTTCTATGTGAATTGTCAACTATCAGTGACGTGAAATGATGTTTTGCCGGTAAAATTGCAGGATGTTTTTGATTAAAGTTGAGAATGGTGTTTCCTAACCTTCCTCCAACTCTTAGAATACCCTTGTTATCCAGAAATGGGTAAAGGGAAACCAATTTATGTTTACCTTTGAGTTGCTCAATATTAGCTTCCGTTACCCCGAATTCTTCTTTTTGGACCATTTTGGTTAATTTATTCATTGTTTCGTTTAATTCTGTTGTTGTGATTGGACCTGTTTTCTTCGTGATGAACCGTCGACAAAGGGATGTAACTCGTAATAGGCGAGTTAGAGTAGAAAATTGTTTCATGTATTCATCTGCTTCCTTTATCTCGGGAGCTGCAACTAGGTGACATCTTACTTCTAAGTGTGTTTCGACATTTGGATGTCCATGTTTTGAATGGTCTTTATTTAGACAGTCTGGTCCCTTCCACCACAGAATGTGCTCCTGGAGCTTGTCTGGATTTAAACCTCTTGTGGCACAATCTGCGGGATTTTCTTCAGAATTAATGTGGCACCATTTGCTGTTTTTTGTAAGTTGTTGAATTTGTGCTACTCTATTAGCGACGAATGTTTTCCATTTGCTTGGTGGCTTGTTAAGCCATGCCAGTACAATTGTTGAATCGGTCCAAGCGAAGGATGGTATATTTTTCAATTCCATGGCTGATGATACTTGATCCAATAGTTTTGCCACTAAGAGTGCTCCACAAAGTTCTAACCTTGGAAGTGAAATTTTGCTTTTGACTGGAGCTACCTTTGTTTTTGCCGCTATAAGAGTAGTAATGATTTTGTTGTCGAATGTTGTTACTTTCGTATAAACGACAGCTGCATATGCTTTCTCTGAAGCATCGGCAAATCCATGAAGTTCGTATTTGATGTTAGTTTTGAGTCCATTATTCCATCTCGGTATGTTGATATTTTCTATTGCGCTTAAGTTGTGTCGTAATTTTTCCCACCTTTGTTCGAATTCTGATGGTAATTCATCATCCCATGATAAGTTTTGTAGCCATAGCTCTTGGAACATTATTTTAGGGATAATTAGAACTGGGGAAAGCCATCCCAACGGGTCGTAAATTTTTGATATTTGCGATAAAAACGACCTTTTTGTTTGATGCTTGTTTGATTTCGGGAATTTAATTTTAAATTGAAATGAATCAGTTACTGGATACCACAATATGCCAAGTGTTTTTATGCTGTCATCTTCTTGAATCTGTCTTGGACCAAGTTCCTTTAGCTCTGACGGTAATTCCTCTAAAAGTGATGTTTCATTGCTGATCCATTTTCGTAACGGAAAACCTCCTCCTTTCAACAAATTGATAAGTTCGTCTCGTGCTGCCTTAGCTTCTTCTAAGGTCTCACTTCCAGACATTACATTATCGACATAGAAATCTTGCTTTGTTATTTTTGCCGCATTGGGAAAAAGTTTTACGTCATCATCCGCTAGTTGTTGTAGTGTTTTTATTGCCAGATATGATGCGGGGGTTGTTCCATATGTAACCGTTGTTAACTTGTACTCCTTTATGGGTTCAGAAAATGAGTCTCTCCACAAAACTCTTTGATAGTTTTGATCGTTCTCGTGCATTTTGATTTGCCTGAACATTTTTTCGATGTCGGCTGAGAATGCTATTCTATGAGTGCGCCATCTCATTAGAATGTGCACCAGGTCTTGTTGTAATATAGGCCCATTTAATAGATTGTCATTCAGGCTTAACTTCGACGTGGTTTTTGCAGATGCGTCGAATACTACTCTCAATTTTGTAGTAGTACTTTCTTCTTTAATAACAGCATGATGAGGTAAATAGTATATTTCTCCTTCAACGTTGTTGTTCATAGACGTTGTCAACTTCATATGACCTAATGATTCATACTCGTTCATGAAACTTTTATAATCGTTTTTTGCTGGGTTATTAATCAATTTACGCTCTATTTGTAGGAGTCTTGATGCTGCTTGACCTCGTGATTTTCCTAATGCTTCTGCCGCATCATTGAAAGGTGACCTCACTGTATAACGTCCTTCTGCATTTCGTGTTGTCGTTTCCTTATATAATCGTTCACATTGAATTTCTTCCATCGAATATTCTGTTTTTTCTTGAAATTCAGATACTTCCCAGAACTTGTGAATTTGTTTTTCTAAATCCGTTTGCAGCACTAGAACTTTCGGTGATGATGTGAGGTATAATTTTGTTGTTGGGCCAGATAAAATCCATCCCAATTCCGTGTGCTGTGCAACAGGTGTAGTACCATCCCCTTTTAATACTCCAGGAAGGATGATATTGTAAAATACATCTGCTCCAATTAGAACATCAATCCGAGCTGGTACATTGTAGTTGGGATCAGCTAACATCAAATGATGCACATGATTGTACGGACTCTTGTATATTTTACTTGACGGTGTTAGTCCCGTTATTTTATTGAGGACTAAAGCTGTTGCCGTTGTCGAGAATGTAGATGGCCAGTTTGACTTTATTTTCAGTTCTATGCTCGATTTCGAAATTCCAGTTTCATTTGCTCCTAGTCCATCTATTTTTGCGTAGATTTTGGACCTTTTTACAAGAAGTCGCTGGCATGCTTCTTCCGTAATAAGAGTCACTTGGGAGCCTTGATCGATTAATGCTCTTAATGTGATTTCCTCCCCATTTTCAGCTTCGGCTTTGAACAAAGCTGTAGCGAGTAATACATGTTGTTCTTTGTTTTTCTTCTCTGTGGTGTGTAATGATGTGTTTCCTTGACTTGTTGACGTAGAAGTGGTTGTTTTAAAATTTCCGTTCTTCGGATTGTGCAATAGCGTGTTATGCCGGCCTTGGCATATGGTGCACGTTTGGACAGTCTTACAATCAGGTAGCTGATGATTGCTTTTCAAACAGTTCCTGCATAACTGTAAGAGTGTTACAAGCTGATTTTTTTCATATATGTTCATTCCTTTGAATTTGACACAATCTGATAGTTGGTGTTTTAGCTTGCATAGGTCACATGTTGGAGCTTGGTTTGATGTTAAAAAGGTTGTTCCACTTGAACTTGCTCGTATCGGTATTACTGCAGTTTTGCGAAAGCTTGTAGATTTCTCCCGTAAAATTGCTTCCAGTGCCGAAAAACGTGTTTCGAGAAACTTCATGAAGTTTTTTAGAGTTTGAATTTCTCTTGAATTTTCGAGTGTCATCTCATACGCTCTGTGTGAATCATGCTCTAATTTCTTTTCGAGGACATAGATCACTATTTGATCCCAAGAATCTGTATCAACTCCTAGGTTTTTGATCGCATGTAAACACTCGTTGGTCGTGTCGTAAAGTGTTCTCAGGGCTGAAGCTGATTCCGTGTTGATCGTTGGTTGTGACATTAAGGTATGAATATATTTTGTAAGAATCGCCCTGCGATTATCATACCTGTCTTTGATGATTTTCCACGCATCCTCGTAGTTTTCACCTATGGACTGCAAGTGGCTTATTAGTTTAGCAGCTTGACCGCTAACGCATTGTTTTAGATAGCTGATCTTGTGTATGTTGGTTAGTACTTTGTTGTTGTGTACTAGTTTCTCAAAAACATCACGAAATGCCATCCATTTCATATACTCTCCCGTAAAGTACGGTATTTGTATTTGTGGTAATTTTATTTCAGTTGAGTGGTTGATACCAACTTGTTGCTGCTTGATTGCTGTTATGACGTCTATTGCCATGTCATCGTATGCCTTCTTTATATTATCGAAATGTTCTTCCAAGAAGTACTTGATATTTGCTTCATCGACATCTGTTGCTTCTAAGCATATTGTTTCGTGTAGCTCTATTATTCCATTCATCGCTTTTTCCATGTGCGATAAGGCAAGCTTTAGGGCTGGTTCTTGTGCTCCATCTTCCAGCTTGGTTTGTGTTGACCTTATTTCCTTGTATAAACTCCGCATTTTTATATTTTGTTGTTTTAATAATCTGGGAGATATACTTTCTTCTATTGCTGGTTTATATTTTGTTGTTGAATCATCTTGTTGTTCTGTATTTTCTTTCTCCATCCCGTCAGGTGGGTTGAAGCTGAAACTGGTTGTTTGTAGCGTTGGTGTGGATGGCGCACCGTTATGAAGTCGGGTACGCATTTCCTCGATGAAGGTCGTATACGTATCTAAAACCTTTTTCCGTTGTTCGTAGTACTCATTTGTTCCTTCTAATTGGGGAACCGATTGTCGTATTTTGTCATCATTGCCTTTGTAGTCGGCATATAATGTTTTCAATGCGACTATCTTGGCTTCGAGATACCTGATGGTTTTCCTGGCTTCTCTGTCTTTTTTATAATTTGAATAAAGTTGAAACAGCTTCTCTGCTATTTCCTCTTGTTTTTGTAGAACTTCATCCATTTTGCCTGTTGTTGGTTGGCTGATTTGTATTTAAGTTGTTTAATAGCTATTTAGTTGTTCAATAGCTTTTTGTTCGTGGACTGTATATTTTGTTTTTGGCTGTTGTTGTTTGCTGGTTAATAGTTCACTTTTATTTTACGTTGTTCTTAGGCTCGAAGGACCATGTTAATTTAACACTGAATTAAATTAATTTGAATTGAAAATAAACTTAACGTTATGGTGATTTAAATCTATTCTCCTTTATTTTAATAATTCTACGGTTTATATACATGATTTTATTATCTAAACAGCCTAGTCAGCATTTCATTTTTAATAGAAAATAAGAAATTTATAATGCTAAACAAAAACTGTATGAGAATAAATATTCGTATGCAATGCTTACTCAAGTTACTTAAAACGAGATGCAAATGAAAAAGATTATGTGTGAATAATGGCTATTCAGCATGTAAGTTATTCACCCGCAGTTTTTTGTAATAATTATTGTTGTAATCTCAACAGTATCCAATGGCAGTATCCAGCAAGACCCTCAAAGCACGACTATCATCATTCAAGACGAATTTGGATAAGTCATGAGAAAAGGTTATTCTATCTCTGAGGGCTCAGACCGTTAGTTTGTTGATCGATATCTTTGTTAAAAGTAACAACGTTACCCTTGTATATAGGGTCGAGTAAGACCCAACGAGTCGTTTAAAGCTAACTAGTGTTTCTCAAATAAGTTATGAAGAAATCGTATTGAAGTCATTGCCGATCGAATAAATTTGGATATCAGAGGATACTTACAACAATCTCTGCCATTTATATTCATTTGATTTGTAGCTTCTCTACAAATGACAGACATTTTCAAAATACATTTCCATACTTACCGTGGGGGATAGATGAAACACCTCCCAATAGTGTTTTACCACCAGATTACACCATGTTCATAAAATAGTTTATTCTACACTTTGATTATAATTCTTTTCTCCAAGAAAGCGCTTGTGTGAAGCTCTGTAGCTCTGATAGATCTTGCAATACAATACAAGACTTTTGAAGAGTTTTAGATGTTCTTTTTCCCACACTCAAATGATTTTG
Organism: Tipula lateralis; assembly: GCA_963932295.1. Taxonomy (NCBI): domain Eukaryota; kingdom Metazoa; phylum Arthropoda; class Insecta; order Diptera; family Tipulidae; genus Tipula; species Tipula lateralis. Next base: position 124,534,953 of record OZ010737.1, read on the forward strand.
GCTCAGTTTTCCACGTAATTTTCCACTATGACCAGATCTCCAGATACTTAGCTTGAGATAACGGGATGGAATAATGAACAATTTTTAAAATGAGTTGACTGGAGAACATTATTTTCGGCAGGTAACGATGGTCGTGGCACTTATGTCGATAGTATTTGTTCCTCACCGAAACATAAAATCACTTTATAAGTAAAACCTTCATGTCATGACTTTTAACTACGGATGTTAAATCACCGAAAACGAGTTATTAATTGCACTTTCACTGTCCAGAAACGCTCCAAGGTGAACATTTACTGTCAAACAATTGATTTGTCTTTCTGGCATGCATGTAGTTTGGAATGAGTGGAATTGGTTTGCAATGCATTACCGGTAACAAACATATGTATCTACTAGTTGATTTAAACATTAAAGCAGATAATACGACAGGCGTTGATAATACAAAAGATGTCCATGATGAGCTCCACTCCCTTGTAGGAGACCAAAAAATATTGTGTTGGATTTCGAGTATCAAATTTTGATAATGAGTCGATGCTTCATGTTTTTATCTTTGCAATCTGTTTTAGGGCTCAATACTCTCCCAACTCTTTCGAGGGTCATATATTTAAGTCCTACTTTACGCCATTACAATGCCAAATCGACGACTATAGGTTCGATTTACATAGAACCATCTCCATTTTGCATATCTTTATCCAGCCTATACGGAAGATGAGTTCGCCCATACATTTTTCACTCCAACTGGAGGTCATAGACGAGTTCATTCACACCACCGGTCGTATTCAGATGGTGAAAAATCCATTTTGCATCCTGTCCCTATGTCGAATCGAATCCGATATCTCCCGCTCCACTTCCCACTCCAATAACCACTGCGCCATTTGGTCGGTGATTCTAGCTTTGGTCATTACATTAACTGCCAGGTTCGCTGAAACTTGTGAATTGATGATTTGTGATAGTAATACCTGATCTTCTGATTAAGTTTTTATTTGAACTTCAAAAACTTGCTAAGTTCTACCCTTCTCTAGAGCTAGTGACATAAATATTTTTAAAGTAACCTCTCTTAGGTCTATCGAAGAGCAAGTAAAGCTTCGTTTCTTGAAACATAGAAGTGATTGGTTTATTTCAGGTTGCTTCCGCTTATAAATAGAAAAGGAAACATGGTTAAAGAGAAAGAGAGAGAGAGTGAGCTCGTATAAGATCTTCCGACTTAAACTTCGTGTAAGGCAAGAGTAATGTCAATATTTTTCTGCCTTGAAGATGTTAGTCAAGATGGACTATTGGAAATTTTAAAATACTGTAACTATAGAAGAAATGTAGATAAATATTACAGAAGAAAGATGCTTAGTGAATTTATTTCTTATAATTTAGTAAACGGCCAGACAGCAAAGCATAAGTGGTTCAGTTTTTTTGTTTCCAGTTGGTAAGTTGCTCGGTGAAATCATTGGGAAGATTTTATGCCAATAATGGTTGTTATCTTAGGCTTTGCAGCTGTTGCACGAAGTTGATTCTTGCAAACTAAATAATTTTGCGTTGATTCTAGCATGTCTATAGAAGCTGCTCGATTTCTTTATATATGACAAATTGTGTAGCTGACAAATTGAATTTGGCATCGTACCGTCCTAAAAAACCAAATATTTGACCTCTGCTCTTATAGAGAGTAATATACGCGATTGAAAGAGTAATTAGATTCAATACCTCGTGGTCTTTTCATTATTCACGATAATAGTGTGGGAAAGGGTATCGCACTGTCCACCTTGCCAATGGTAATCGTGCTCTATATCATCAACGTCCATTTCTGAAATCATGATAAGGTTCGGGCACGTTATTCGTGGGAGAGTCACCGTTCGGTAGGCGAAGCGGTCACTTTGGCAGCGATGGCTCCGTGGCGTAGAAAACGACCTAGTATCTTTTAATTGCTTACAATAATATGAGAGCTGTTTCGTGATCGAAACCAATTACCCAAAAAAACGTCCATTTTAATAATCTATTTAAATATTTAATTTAGATATTAATTGTTTGGGAATATATGTTAGTATCTAACGGAGAAGCAATTGGTCTGCTGTGTGCACCTAATTTGTCTCTCAATATACACATGCCACAGCCGAGATCAAGTAGAAATGGTTTTTATAATTTTCAAACAGCTCCTTGAGCACACTTTACCAGCATAAGATTGGTACACAAAATTAGCAGTGCAAAGAATGACCTTGATATCCTCTCGCACTACTGACGTGAGTGAAGAGAGATCTAAGATATTTCAATCTCATCACTCCTTCAAACATGTAGTAACCATCATACTGAAATAAATTGTGTCTTTGTCTCTAAAACCAGCGATCAGATATTTGGGTTTAAACTAGTTGAATTTGCGACCAACGGAAGCTTAGTACTGTTCCAGTGGATGAAGTATCTTTTTCACTGCATTTCCACTCAATCCAATCTTACAGACAGCATGTGCATATGCAAAAAGTTGATTGGACTGTTGGAATAAGATATTGACACCTATAGGGTAAATGCGAGATGTTGCATAGTACTTGGAAAGAATCTTCCGTGTCTTGATCAGTGATTAACCGATTTGGACGGAATCCTCTTTGGCAGTCACCGGTAATTTCCCAGAGATGTTGTTTTTTCCAAGATAATGTGCGACAGTAACTTGTACATTGAGATTGAGCTATACAGCAATAATTCTCGAACTTTAAGCGATCCCGTTTTTAGAAAATTATTTATAATGCGGCCACTTTCCATCCTTCGGACATATAGCTTCATCTCGTCATATACCAATCGAATAAGGTCGAAGTTAAATCTCAACAAAGTGACTCGAATATGAAGAGTTCTGAATTAAAGCTATCAGTCTTAGTGACTTCCTCATAGGATGTATCCTCACTGAATCCTCATAACATAATGTTTAGAATAATGTTCTCCTTATCGATCGGTTAAGGTATGGGGAAATCTGGTGACTTCTTCAAAGGAATCAAGCGAATTTTTCTCATTGCTGAGTTTTTATATTTTTAATTATCTTAATCTTCACTCATTTGCGCTTCTTTTGTCTACAAATTCGTTCTGCCGTCCTACTCGTAAGAGCCGCTGGTTTTCCCTTACGACTGTAAACCGATTTTGCACTTCATTAAAATGAAGCCCTTAATGACGACAAAACCAAGCATTATTGCTTAGTTATAAGTATACCGAAAGTTTTCTGGACGGCCCAATTTTTGCCAGATCTGGCATTAAAGTAACCATTTACCAATCTGACATCATATAATCAGTACATCATACGAAATACAAGTTCAAGATTTTCGAGGTCATCTCTACTGTGTTGCAATGTATAGTCTTGGAACACATGGTCTTCACTTTAAAGCCACGAGTTTCTTGGAGAGCCAGAAGTTTTAGCCGATGAAAATGAAATTGAAGAATAACATGTCGGAACCAAGCTATCACCTGATCTGTAATACGAGTTCAACCACGTAATCAGTGTCTATTTTAGTACTCCGTTTACATCATATATGCTGAACTGATTGTTCAGACTGATTTTTGTGCTTCTTTTTACTGTGACTCATAGCCTTGGATGGTGATTTAACATAAATCAACTTGTCATCTTGTTCTGTACAAAGATTAAGACATATACATTTGCTCTTTTTTATAAGTAGATGTCGAATTAGAATTAGAAATTCTAGATCGAACTAGTTCACATTTAAGCTGATGACATATTGCTAGAGAACATTAAGCCATACATATACATACATGTATGTATGTGTGTACAAGTTTTTTCAATGATTTACATGCTTCCATGTGCACATGTAAATGACATATATGTTGTATAAAATTTCTCAAGAGATTTGTATAATAAACTACAGTCGAGGGCATAAGTGATTTACACCCACCTAATTGTGGATGCCGATATGAGTTAGTGTGTCAAACACAATGAATCATTGAATTGGTTTTGTATTTATAAACGTTTATTGCCTAACGCCACCAATTGAGATTACGCTCGGGAGTGAATTAATTTGTAAAATTTATAATTAAAGCGTCAAAAGATCGACCCACAACGATTAAAATGTTTGTACACTAAACAATTCTTTTGAGACTGTCGCGAGTCACTATCAAACACATTTTTGTTGATTGGAGTGGGAGTTAATAAATTTGTTTACTAAATAATTTAACTTATTTGTTATTCTTGTTTCCAATTACAGGTAAATTGTGTGCACCGATATGGATCATTGAGCAGAGATTGATTTGTTTGAGATTTGAATCATTTGAGAAACTATATATTTTTGTTGTTATGAGGTAAGCATTGTTGCAAGTATATATGTGTAAATACTCGTATGCAGCTATTAATCATCTAATTTGCTTGATTGATTTCAAATTTGTCGGGTTTTGTATTTTAAAGGGTTTCACAATAAGAGGTTTCATGTTGAATAGCCTGCTATTTGGGCAACTGTCATTTTTGACATTTGACGAAGAAAAATACGCTACTAAATGGTCCGATACACGCTTCAACAACGCATGGAAATTGATAACATTCACTACAAAAATGGTGAAAATGTTGCAGTCACTGTTCGCAAAACTAAACGACCAGAAACGACGTTTATCTTCGCTGATTCGATCATTTAAATGATCCGGATTCTCATCGAAAAATCACCTTCAGAGATGAGACTCATTTTCACTTAGGAGGCTTTGTTAATTGTCGCATTTGGGGATTAGGAAATCGAAGAATGATTGTTGAAAAGCCTCTTCATGGTGTGGTTTTTGAGCTTGCATTGTGATTGGACCTTACTTTTTCTAAAATGTGGCTGGTGAATGAGTTGCGCTACCGAGGTATGATTAATGATCTTTTATGGCCACATAAGCAACGACAAATTTTGAAAGAAAAGTTTCCCGACCGTGGCATTTATCGAAGAGGTGTTCACAATTGGTCACCAAGATCTTGTCACTTAACACCTTTGGATTTTTTTCTTTGGGCCACGTGAAAGATAAGGTCTATGCCAATGCCTTGAATTGATTGATGAAAGCGATTCAAAAACCTTAAAGTTGGAATTCGTGAAGTTTTCGAAGACATGTAGCCGCAAATGTGTGAATTGGTTTCTTGAAAAGTTTATGGTGCTGCAAGCGTACCCGTGGCCATTTGGCTGTTATCGTTTTACAATGAAATAAACATTTATGGATTTCTCTTTAAAATACTCGTTTTTTAAATATCAAAATGAAACCACTTATTGGAAAACTCTTTATATAATATTTACGTTCAGTTTGGACTTTTCGATAATTTATGTTTTATATGCACAACGATGGAGTAAATGGGTACCACAATTATTAGTTTAAAAATTTAAATTCGTTCCTATAGTCGAACTAGAAGAAATTTGAGCGCAATTTGACTTTAGTAAACGGGTTTAAACGTTTTTAGAAAGGCCAACACCTCTACTGTTGATAATTTGCTTAAGATAACGACCCGTGTGTTACTTCAACTATACATAGTATCACACTTTGCAAAGGTTTTGAAACGCACACACATATTCATGTTACGTTCCAGCTGTGTAATTGGACATGGACTCATTTAGGTGGGTGAATATGTTTGCCGTGTACACCAGCTGATTTATAGCCTATATATTCATCTGCTAAATCACTTTCTTAATTAGTAAGAAACTGCATACATCCACGCCATAGCCACCGCATGATCGGTGCCAAGTTAGTCTCATAAAGACTTTGCAGAATTCAGGTAGTGGCTAAATATTAATTCTTTCCAATATAGAAAGAGTGTCCGTTCGGTTGGATATAGTAAATTGTTGCCGATGACCGAATATGAAGGTAATCTTTGATACATCGAGATAGTACTATAATTCATGGTCGTACTGCTTCATATTAGTTAAAATATAAGCTGGTTCGAATCCAACCGAGAACAATGCAATATTTTTATCATTTAGTTTATTCTGGAGAGTGAGAGACGACATCTTTTCAACGCCTCAAGTGAGAGTGATAGTCGATTTCAGCTTGAGAAGTGATAATCAGATGAGAACAGAGATAAGACAATGCATCGGGGGAACGAACAATATAAGAATACAGCGAGTAATAGAAACGAGATGTAGACACTACTACAGTGACGCACATTACGAATTATACCTGAGACAATGTCTCCATCAGTGGTAAGCGGCTCACCTTTCCAATTTATTAAGTGAGTTGAATAAAGCGAAGTTTGACTAAATTCTGGTCGTTTTGATCCACGTCGGAATCTTCAATAATCCGGATACGAACCGTACAGAGTCGTAATAATATCCTTGTTAAAAGATAATAATTCTCGGGCTTATGTATGATATCGTTGTGGCACTCCAGAAGTATAATTATATAATTAAATCAATTACGATGCTGGACTTGATAAGGTTGATTGAAGTATACTATTTGATACAATCCTTATGCCTTTGTAAAAATTACTGTGTCACCTAGACTTGAATAAAACCATTTTTAACTGACATTAACGAGTGTGAGGATTTAACACACTCAACACATCTGATTTCAAGCAATCATTGGTGATATGTTATTCAATGTTGGGTTTCAAGACTTGCAAGGTTTGTGGTTTGTTATGCTAAACGCGAGGTTTCAATTTCCCAAAGGAAAATCTCTGGTGTCAGATCTGGTCATCTGGTCGACCAGTTTAAATCACTCAAAATAAGAGATCGGATTCGAAAAAAAGAATTTCCAAATTTCCATTGTTGACCGAGCTGCGTCAGCGTTGGTTCCGCCCTGCTCGACAAAACAATCCTCGGGGTACAATTCAGAAACTTCTAATAAAAAAGCTCGTTTAACTTCTGTTTCTAGCGTTCGCCATTTGTGGTTACGTTGGTCTCTTTGAAATCCTAAAAAATAAGGACTAGTTATTTTACGTCGGTCGCACCTAACAATTACTTTAAGGGAATGACTATATTTCATGTGGATATATATTTCATGTGGATTCAACTGGTTTATTTTCATGGTGTGCATCGTTGTCTCATCGATGTTTGTGAACTGGGATTTGCTCAACCACAGCAGTGATATTCTCGTTCGAAGGTACAATCATCGAACGGAGCCAGCCTCGTCTTTTGACATCTCCAGTGGGCCCAATTTTCACGACAACTTCAGCAAAATAGCTAACTATTTACGTGCATAGTACAGGACGATCAGGAAAACGAAAAATAAATAATAATTGCGGGTTCTTCGGAAGTGTATATAGCACAATGACATATGAATCCGTTTGTAAAAATTATGGCGCCTTCACAATTTGATATTACTTTTACCGCACCATGAATGTGTACACAGAACAGCTAGGCAGTCGGATCACAGACACATTTACTTGTTAGGTATGTTACTTAACTATACTCATCTACATAGAACTGCTTAAAACGCTCACTTCAACACTCTCATATAAAGAATGTGCAACCGAGTTGATTTTTCTAATTATTGTAAATTCCTTTCAAAATGCATTTGGTAATCAAATGAACCTTTTGTTGTGCTTATCTATGTAGGGTTCATATCAAATGCTTATCAGGCATTCGACATAGCGACTACGATGGTTAAACTACGCTTGCCAATCCAAGTCTCTCAGACCGTTAAAAGTAACTCGTCAATCCTTCAAAATTCTATTGAGCGGAAACAGACGTCGTTATATCTTCAATCGGTTTCAGACATAGAACAGCGCTTCCAGGTATATATAGTTCAACTTGGTATTTGGTGACCGTCTAAAGAGAAATGGGACATATTTATCAGAATGCCGTTTGGTCTTCAGCATACTGTATGCATTATGAATAGTATGCACCTTATGCCATTCGAATAGCTTACAATAACCCAGCTTTGGAATGAATCTGGCAACAGTAAACCATTTTGACTAATTGCTTCGAACACTCCGCCAATATGTCTTTAACAAATTTGTGTTGGCTGCGGAACTCTAGATAATTTGAACACACATTTTGAAATTGGGATGTTTATTCATAGTTCCATACTTTCACACAGTTGTTTGAGTTTGTGCTTGTCAACATTTATATTTGCCAATAGTATGTCTTACACATAACCAATTCGATTTGTCGAGAATATGAACAGTGGTCGAAGAGGAAGTGAAATTTTTACCAGCAGAACTGCTATATGAACAGGACCTCAAACTTGTAGGAAAATTATTTATTGTTTTTACTCGTATCGAACGATTACGAACCAGCCTTTTACCATCATAAATCTATAGGTCTATAATTCAAGGTCACTCGTCGTTTTAGGAAACATTATATGCTGAATTGATGGTTGCTCGTGATGGTTATTTTAATGAAGCCCTTTGTTACTTACCTTTAAGTAAACTAACCTTTTATCGTTCAGACATCAACCAGGTTCCTGATTTGTTTGATGTTTATATCTCGAAAGGAGTAGCCTCAAATTACATAAAAATCGAAGACATTGACGACCTTACTTCCGATCCCACACAGGTCTTTATGATTTTGAGTACATTAGCCATAAAAAAAACATGAAACTCAACCTTACTAGTAATTTCACTGATTGGGAATTATTTAGAGAGAAATTGAGTTAAAAATTAGTGTCAAAACTGAACAAGAACTTGAATTACAAGCTTGATATTTTATTAACTCTAAGCGTGGAGCAGCTATGAGGTTACTAGGGTCTAGTAAAATAGTGCCACAAAAATAAAATTTTTGTGGCACTATTTTACTAGACCACAAGTCGTATCTCTCCAAACGACAACTTAGAGTATCTCATGAAGAAACATACTCCAATTTTTACCCAGGTATAGTGGGTAAGCCCCAGAGAAGCGTATTAGGGATTCAACTCTGGAACTGCAATAACCAATCAAATCGTTTGATTATTCAACGCTGCCAAAAGAAATGTTTATGTGTAAAAACGCTTACCGCTACGTAACTAATTACACAACGAGTTTAATGTCAAACGAATTGATGAACTATTCTAGGAATTTGCCATCAAATATGAAAGAAGATTACTGAAAGAACATACCATCAGTGAAGCCGTACAGTTTCTTGAAATAACAAAGGAACTGAGATGCCTTGAAAGAATTAAATCACATGAGCTTGTCATTTATCTGTCTGTCCGTTTGTTTTTATCTTTGTAATCTGTCTTGGAGCCCAAGTTCTTCCTACTCTTTTATGGTTCGCTTATTAAAATCCTTATTAACGCTATTAAAAAATAAAATCAAGGACGTATTGATAAAGGTTCGATTAACAAAGTACCATATTTGCACATTGCATAGCTACATGCTCGTATATGTATTGCCATGGAAGATGGTTTGGCCCATGAATTCTGCATTCCAACAGGGGGTCATAGATGTGTTTATTTGCCCCACCGATCGCAGTCAGATGGTGAAAAATTACTTTACCATCCTTCCCCTATTGGAATTCGAATCCGATATTTCTCACTCCAATTGCCGCAGATTTAATCACTGCGTCATTTCACCGGTGAAATAGTCATCTAATAAATAAAGTTTCATTATTTTGAGCAGAATATTGATTGGTTGTAAGCCCATACTCACTCTACTCTATTTGTTTCAATTAAGTGCGTTATCATTAATAATAAATTATCATGGGATAAGATTGTGCTATTAAAAAAGAAAAAAAATACGAGCAATGAACATGCATGAAGCCCCTATAGCTTTGTTGACCCATAAAAAATTTAATTGTTGCTGGACTCTGCACAGATAAACAATTCATAGAAACAGAATCGAAGAGAAAAATATTTGTTTTGTTTAAATCGAGGGTACATTTCAAAATACAATTTCTACGAAGTGTTCTCCCTCAATTTCGAGATGGATGAAAAATTATTCCGCGAATTTTAATTCGACGAATCGAAAGGAAGGATCCCAAAACAAAGAATCAAAAATGAATCCGGCTTTAAAGAACAAACACTATTAGTTACCGTTTTAATAATGTTTTGATTTATTCCGTCACTTTGGGGTCGTCTAAGCTCATAATTAATTAAGGAATATATTTTCTTTATCCTACTCTCATCATATTTTCACTATGCATGTTAGAACTTTGGCTAGGGTTTCGTTTAATTAACAATTTTAACATCATCCCACTTCAGATTATTATCTTAGAAACGTTTTTGTTTGTCAATATTAAAAATTCTGGAAAATTAGATGTAACGACGATAGGTCACAAAGGGGCTCCTCTCTCTCCATATACTTTTATACATTCATATAATATGTATGGAAATAGAAACATAAAATACCAGATCCTAATTTACTCCGAAACATAAAACATATTTTTTTTGGTCTCGAAATTTTTCATTTTTGCCCTTGTTGGCATTATATATATAGCAATTATCTGATAAATTATTGTCAAACAAAAAGATAATAAAGATGTCTACTATACCAAAAAGGCAAATCTATTAAGGATTCTGTTCGTATCTTCTTAGGAATGAACCTTAAAACTGTCATTTTTACAATTAATCTAACAGCGTGAAATTACGAATGAAAGAAAATTATAATTCCAACGCTTCAGATTACGGCGAATCCAGTACACACACACATATATAAGATTAAGGAGTGTCTAAGATTATTACACAAATTAAATGATAAATATAAAACAGAAATTATTCACCGCTGTAGGCAAAAGGATTTATATTATATTGGAGTCTGGTGGTGGGGGGTTGGATAGATACATCGAGGGTGTTATAAATTATACAAAGCTAAATTGAAAGAATGTGGTAAATTGGATTTAAATGATAATCGAGGAATCATTATTTTCTAACACCACATCGTTTTGTACTATATACATATGTACCATAAACATAAATTATAGTTCTTAAAAATCTTTATATTCAGTCTCAATTGTTTTTAATATTAAAATCGATTTGGGAGTGGTGGGTTTGAGGACAAAAACTTTGTTGTTGGTTAATTATATGTATATGAGACGCAAAATCTTAAATTAATTTTGAGATACGAATTATTTAGCAAAACAAAAAATTTTGGAACGTGTATATCCCAGAGCATTTCTGGTGTAACATGGACCAAATAGAATAAGGATGTTTCACAAACCATATAACAAAAGAATGTATAAGATGTGTCTCTTAAATTATTTTATTTTGTTTACGAATTAATACTCTTTGCGTTAACAAGACAACCTAACATCGGTTTTGTACACGAGCAACGTTTTAATATAGTTCTGAACTATCCAGATGCTCTCTATATGCCATGACGAATACGTCGTCAACAGTGACCTGCAACATACTTACTGTCGTGCATGGAATCACCATATCAGGAAAGTACATCAATATCGATTCTGGGGTCAAATATCACGATCATTATTATTTTAAATGGTAGAAGTCATCGCTCGTAGTCATTTGTCAAGGTCGAACTCAAACATTCATACATGACAACGAGTTCAACACTCTTTTAACGTTTCATATTATTCGAATTTTTCAAAATATTTTATTTCAGAAGTAAACCTAGTGTCAGTGGCAAGGCAAACTTTGAGATCCACTCGCTCAATGTTATCGAGAGTAATGTTATAAATCCAAGATACTGAATATGGTTACTCCTTCAAAAGTGTGGTTACCACTACTTAAATCAATTGTGTTTTGGTCACTTAAACCAATGGTCAACTGAATATTATTCTGGTTAATCAAATATTATCTCTTGCACTCCGATGCCACTTAATCCACTATGCATATGTCGAAAGTTGATTGACGTCGGATAAGATGACTTGAGGCTGCCTATTCTTAAGTTTGACATTATGACTGCGTTACTGTCATTTCGTATTTGTTTGATATTTTTAAATATTCAAACGCATACTAACCTTTCTCGATTAATCGAGTCTGCTAGGCTTGCTTGAAATCTACCTTGAAATGATATCTGTCGTGAAAAAACTTGAACAGTAATTGAACGACTTGAACGCAACTCTCCTCGATAGTTTCCACCACCAGAAGAGTAATTCATTCTAAAATAATGTAAAACAGTAACTTGTATGTTATGCTGCACCGCGATAATATGGCATTTTAAGCAACCACCCATCCAATATGATGGATCCTAAATTAACATCTCCGCGGTTTGCCTTATAGTATATTTTAATTCAACATGTGGCACATGTGAAATATTAAGTGAATAAAATGTCCACGCCATCTTGGTTTCCATCTTGCTTTTGAACGGCAGTTGACCGAGATCTTTAGGTGTGTTGCAAACCTGGCGACTTCCAAAAATTGGAAAAGGCAAAAAACATTACATAAAATTCACTCATTGCTGAGTTATGCTTCTTCTGTCTAATTAGATAGCAAACTGATATTTCTGACATGGTTATGATTTTTAGGAGCGTTTCTTCATTTATTAGATTCACAGGAGAATCGTGTGGTGTATTCCTCTGCCCTTCCTGACATCTTCGAAAACTTCTATCACTCCTTTGCAATGACTAGATAATCGTCACTGCGTACGAATTTTGTCGAAGACCAATATGATCACGTCTTGGACAACATGAAACCGCCCTTTTCAAATCAACACATGGTCCATTTGGCTTCGGTAATTTTACGTGGATATACCCATATGTCCAAATGGATGTTTTTATGAGTTAAGAATGTACTTGCCATTTTAAGATCATGAGCGTTTACAAAGTACAACATTCTTGCTTTATTTTAGGTTGCAGTTTCGAGTCAGAAGTACGGACCGATATAGTAATACAAAAGTCGGCCTGATTTCTGCCAGCTCTAGCATAGCAGTAACAAATCACTTTATTAATATACAAATATTTATTAAGGATAACAGCATGAAGATTTCACTGGTCAGAAATTTCCTAAGGTCAGAAATTTGATTTTTAACCCAGCGGTCTTCTTTAAATAATAAAAATTGTAATGAATAATAGAATAATCCCAGAAATATATTTACAATTGTACTCATTGTGCCCATTGTTCTTCGTTTGATCTCAGAAGTATTATTCTACACTGACTGTTGTATGTCAGTTATAAATTTTTTTTTATTTTATTATTTGGTTCTTCTTTGAATCAATTTCAGCATATATAATCGTATAGGATAAAATTTTTTTGATAGTATTTGTCTGCTAACGGCTAAGTTACAACGCAAGTAAAACTTTTCTTCATAGATGTAGTTGCCTTTTATAAGATTGTAGCGCTATCTAGATGTAGCTATTGCAGTATCGGTTGGTGACTGATACTTTGAGGTGATTTATTGCTCAGTTATCCATTTCCAGTCTTATTTATAGATGTCGCTCATAAATCTTAGATGTAGGATTAAAGAGAATTTTTACTTATTTGTGCAGTTTCATATCTAACATTGTTTGCAACATTTGACTCTGACGGTCGTATTGTCGTTTTTCTGTTGCGTTCCATATATATACCTTGAAGTATTTTGTAAGTAGCCAAACTGTAAAAGTGAAGCGTTAACATCGCTGTATTTCAACGAAATTAAAAAGCACTTCAACACAAATTCTTTCAGAACCTAATAAGAAAAAGATTACCATCAGCTTCAGTTACCAGTTATGAAAAAGAAACCAATGATATTCGTAAAGAATGAAATAGTATCGACAAATTCGAAAGTCAGATAAGTAAAAACGTTAACACACCTTAAAAAGAGATGAAACTCTGCAACAAGCACTTTAAGCTAAGAAAACAGAAAAGCAGATCAGTAAAGACTGTATCACTGAAGAATACAAAGTACGAGATGGAACGGACTGAATCTTTAAAAATAGAAAACAGAAGAAACCCTTAAAAAATGGAACGTTGAAAGTGAAACCAATCCCAAAAACCAAATGATGTTAAAAAAACTCAACATGAGGTTATACCAGCCAAATCCAAGATAAGATACCGCCACCAGTCAATATTAGCCGCGTTTCATGACTCCAACTGATTCAGATCAGATCACATTTTCCATGAAAACCAAAGACACATTTTGAGCCAAAATTAAATTTGGATCAAAATGCGTCTTTGGTTTGCATGGAAAATGTGATCTGATCGGAATCAGTTGGAGTCATGAAACGCGGCTACTATAGAAATGACTGAATATGCAGTAACTTATAAAATCGGTAATGATGAAGATTATAAGATAGTTTCACTTAACAATAATACATATAAAATCAACGTACGTTTGGAAAAATATAGAGCGTTTGCACCTCGCCCTCAACTGTCGGCACAAAAAGCCAGTGAAATGAAGTAAAAAAATTACAGATCAAGAAAAATAATGAATTTCCAATTGACAGAATCCCATTCAAAAAAGAAGTAGTAGCTTAACCAAACAAGTGTAGAGGTGCGGATACAAATACTCAGATAGTTCAAAAACAGGAGTTTATTGATTTTTAAGAGAAATGAAGAGACTGTAATTCTTGAAAAATTATTAAGAAGTGAAGAGACTTTAAACATGCGTCTCGTGATAAAAATAATCTTGAAGCAACTAAATAATCTATAACCAGTGATTGGAGTCATATATGACTTATTATGCTGTGAATAAAAGTAAGTACTAAAAATAGCAAACTGGATGGACTATTGCAACTAATTCGAGAGTTACTAATTTTCCTAAAGATGACTCAGATTTCAGACTCTCACTGTGCAAAAGTTTCATACAAAAAAATACGTGGATGATTCAAATCGACATCTTACGGCTAAAAGTTCGATTTTCTTTACACTTTGTATTGCTTCATTCCAGCTTAAAGTACTGATATGGAAGAAATGTGAACTCATAAGTTCTGCACTCCAACATAGATATATTCTGCCACATCACCGATCGTAATCGATGATCGAACTCGCTTTTGTATTAAACCTCTATCGAAATTCGAACCAAATTCCGCTCTAACTGCCCTAGCTTTCTTTTCTTGGTATTTCTTTTCTAGTCCTTGGTATTTACTAATGCAAACATATTTGCTTTTAAATGAACGTTTTTCATGTTATGGGTCCTTGCTCATAAGCGTTAAACATACATTTTCCTTTCAGTCATTCCGCTCTCTTTTTTGCGTGTTCTTTTTCTCTAACCAATTCTTACTCTTGCAATACAGTTTGTTTCTAGCACTTTTAATTCTTCTAGTAGCATTGAGTGGCTCTACTCAGAATCTCTAGATACTTCTTTCATAAGAGTGAAATTTCCTGCACATGACGTAGTCTTTACGTAGTGTAAAATCCCATTTTAATTTGATCCGCGATGAGTATATTACTTAATTAAAAATTCTCGATAGCCATTCTTCAACTTTAACACATCTTAACTTATATATTTTTATTACAACGCTAAAGAATCATAGACAGTTTTGACTAATCGAAAATATCATTCCGGATTATTAATAAATAACTATAACTTCTGGGAGATATGCCCATAATATGTAAAGTTTAATTCTTTATTCGTACTTCAAAGAGTTATTGTTTACTCTAACTTTTTAGACTCCTCCCAACGTTAACAACACAGTTATCATAAGTGTAGTAAGAGAAAAGAGGACATTCATTTCTAAGAACAGTTGTTCAGATTATTTTCAACAATCTGAAGTTTATTTTTAGTTTTTATAATTGAAAATAATACTTTGTAGTATTCCCTAGAAATTGATCTGAATTCTCAGAATTTATTTCAATATAAAATAAATAATTTAATTATGTAACAACATTTTTGGATACCTTAATATGAGTTAGAAGGTCCTAGTCAATTTGCTTTATTAGCTTTGAAATCTGATTATAAGCTTTAAAAACCTTTTTGGTTTATTACTACCATCAGATCCATCTAGAATTTAGACGGTCTCGCTACGGTCTCGCATGTGAACAACAAAAATTTATTTGAACATTTTTACAGGTCCTTGAGATTTAATAATGTTGTTGTTGATGGATATTTACAATAGCGACGACCATTTACTACGAAAAATGATAGTCCACTTCGATAGTCGTCGAAGTAGTTCTCTATTAATTTCATAGAGCTCAAGATCAGTATTTAAGTGCTTGAAATACTGCCCACAACTGATCTGCAATAAGCGAAAATTATTCAACTATATTTCAATTGCGCTTGATTTAAATGGAACTACTGCCAACTATCTTTTATACCTCAATCAACTACTATTGGCATCGGAGTCGAAACCGAGTCTGTTATAATTTCTCCTAGCAGAGATTTCAACCAAAATAACCTTCAACGGCTTATATCACTAAATAAAACTTTTACTTCATATCAAAGATTATCATTTCCGCTATAAATCACGTGCTTCCACTTTAATAGTTCACCAATAGTGTTCATTTTCACTATTATTTCACTGTTCTCACTATTTCTTTTCCTGTCCCGATTTTTACTTGTCACGGTTTACATTCAAACTGTTTGATGCACACTGCCCAATTCACTTCCTTCGGTCATCATAAAAATATCGATTTGTTTATTATTTGCCATGACTGCTACGTTCATGTTTGTTTTTTGGTTTAGTTATTTTACTGATCCAGAGATGTCGTTCGCGTCAGTCAAATTATTTGTTTTTTTAATCAAAAAACTTGAAAGTATACAAAAGAAAGGTGTAATGCTGTTTACATACTTTAAGGGGATTAAGGTAATCTGTTTAACACATTTAGGTAGACTGGCATAAAGCAACGGCAGTGTACTAATCAACTAAAACTCGTTCGGTCTCAACTTGACTACATAAGGTGTGAAGCTAAACGGAAACTGCGAACGACTTGCGAGTGTTTGACTAACTCTTTAAAAAAAATATATTCCATTCATATATACATGAACACAAGTTGGATTGTATATTCTTAAACCACAAGCTATAAAAAGTCGAAAGCTCCAATACACTGATTGATAGCAAAATGTGTTTTACACCAGGTAATATTAGCATATAATTGCAATCAATTCAAATATAATTTCATTGATTTGTTAATTCAAACTGTTACCAGTACCCACGCTGGCAGTGCTGTACATAATAAATAATAATAATACAACTGTTACCACCACGACAAAGGCATACCCAAAATGAATGGATTCCAGCAGAGCAAACAATAAAATAAAATTTGTATTCATTTACAATACATACATTAGTTTTCTTACTGTTGAGGGGGACGGGGGTGTTGAAACTTTATAATTTTCAGTTTTATCCTTTTGTTGTTTCTCCCGTTGTTCTGTTTTAAATCTTAAGTTATAATGAAAGAAAATGAGAATTACATTACTTTCTTTAGAAAAAGTATTAAAATGATTAATGATTCTGTCATGATGTTCACAATGTTTTGTATGGAACATATTAAATATGGAGTCTACGGGCCATGGATGCATTGATTTCGATGAAATTGTCCAGAGTCTGTACAGTAAAATAATCTTAATTGTAAGCCTTACGAGCATAATATACTGTAGTTGTTATTTGGGAGGAGAAAAGGAAACATCGATTTACTATATATTTAGGAAGGCTGGTAGATCTGTCCTGACAGCCTATGGGTCGCCTCATGTGTCTGTACTTCGATACAGGATCATAAATGTGTTCATACATATCACCGATCCTTATATCACCATCATACATATCACCGGTTCATACATATCACCGATCGTTCATACCGGATATAAACTCTCTTTTCATCCTGCCTCTATTCGGATTCGAAAAATACTTCGTCTCCACTACCACAGCTTTTCATTTTACATTATTTCAGTATTATTTGTGCTAAAATTGCATAGCTTTACATATCTTCTAGTAAATATGCTACTAACTCTACGAGATAGGAAATATTATAGTTCTGCATATTTTAAAAGAAAAAACTGCTGTCAATTTGTGTTATTTGCTCCGTAGAGTCTATAGTTGACCAAATTCCTCTAGAGAACGAACTATTAATACGTAAACGACATAACACATTTAGCGTGGATATATAAATATATATATATATATATATATATATATATATATATATATATATATATATATATATATATATATATATATATATATATATATATATATATATATATATATATATACTGAACTAGTTCTCATCGTTTCAATATGCATTAATTGTTTGGCTAAATGGTTCAGAATTTGAGATAACGATTTAGAATATCAGGATTTAGAATCCATGAGCAAATTGAATAGCTCATAAAGTTTGTTATTGGCTCAGTCAAATTCGTTCCGTTGCTATTCATAACCCTTGTCGATTGACCTTAATTGGCGATGAAGTGTCGAAATAAATCCATTAATGCTGGTCTGGATCCATCTGTAGCTATAGCTTCAAATGGACTGTCATTGTAGATAAACCAAATAAAACAGCTAGATATGCTTTAGTGTAGATCTTGGCTTAAAGATGTTCTTGCAAGTAAAATGATCCACAAAAGAATGATATTGACTAATCTGGCAGACGTCTCATATTTTATTGAACGAGCTTGACCTCACATTAGTACATAAACTGGTTTGTTAACGGTCCAAAGAGAGGTGATATCAAATCATCTTGTCATTCAGTAATCACCGGTTTCGTACGTTGTGGTCACGAACTATATATTGTACAATAGTTAAACTCATTTAGAAATCAATAGTACGTCAAACAATGTCACAAGCACCCAATCCAAGACAAAAACACCGAATTATTTTTCAAACTAGATTTAGCCCGAAATTTTGAGCTATTTCGGATAGGGTCGTCCCTACGTTGAATATAAAAAGCTATTTCTTTGTAAACAAAAACTATTTATTATTTTTATTTTTTGTTGTATAACGACTGAGTCATGTATCCATTTAGTATCCCCAGTTTCTTCTAACTCCTCCGTAACTTAACATGCATCGCAAAATTTTATTTTGAACTATTTTTCTTTGTACAACTTCAGAGTTGGCTGCCATATGTCCATACAGGTTTTAGAATTTGTTTGTATAACAGCAGTTTGTTTTGGATCGCTAGTACAGATTGTCTCCGTAAGAGCCAATACTTCATTTCTTTTCTTTTTTATGTGTTCCTTGAATCTTAGTTTAGCATCTAAAGTCATACCGAGATATTTAGAAGTGTTTGCATGCGGTACTGCTATCGAGTTTATCATTATTGGTATATGATTAACTTTGAGATTTGTAAAGTTCACTTGGATTGATTTTGCTTCATTTAATTTAATTCGCCATTTCTTTGCCCAGTTTTACATATCAGGTTAGTAGTCCTCTGTAATTTACTATTGGAGTCATTGACGTTATTTGCTGTTGCAAGTATTGCCGAATCATCGGTGAAAGTTGCCAATGTTGCTTCTGTAATTGGTATGTCTTTTGTATATATGAGATTAAGGATTGGTCCAAGAACACTCCCTTGCGGTACTCCCGCTGTTATTTTTTTAATTGAGAGTACTCATTATCATATCTTACTCGGAAATGTCTCTCTGATATGTGAGATTTTAAAATTTGAAAATTTTCTCCGGAAGATCTCGGTGAAGTTTGAATTCCAGCCCCTGCTGCCATACTTTGTCAAATGCTTGCGTTAAATCAAGGAATACGGTTGAGTATATTTGTTGTTTTTCTAGTGATTTCTCGATTACATCAGTAATTCGATGTACTTGTTCTATCGTAGAATGTTTTTCCTACATCCAAACTGATTTGAGGGGATGAGATTCCTTTCTTCGATAATCGGTTTTAATCTTTGAACAAGAATCTTTTCAAATAGTTTCGATAATGTTGGTTGCAGTGAAATTGGCCTATTTCGGAGGTTTGTTTGGCTTAAGTATCATAATTACTTCTGCAACTTTCCATTGTCTTGGTACATATCTTAGTCAAAATGCTGCATTAATTATAACCACCAGTTTCCCCAATGTTTTTTCTGGCAACGCTTTTACTATCTGACCCGTCATACCCTTGAGCCTTATGTGCATTCAGATTATTCTTGATTTCCCAATTAATTTCTTTCAATGTAACAGGTGTAATATTTATTTCATCCTGTTTATATATCGAATTATATTTTCCTCTTCTGTTTGTTTGGGGGAAGGCTGGGATGTTTCTTCAAGGTGATTTACAAACAAATCTGCTTTTCGGTTAGCATTTTAAGCACAATTTACTTTAAATTTAATTGGAGGAACCTTTTAAGGTTTTTAGTTGCTTTCCATAATGAATAATCAGTACCTTTTTGACCAGTTAGAGTGCTAAGGTATTTATTAACTGACTGTCTTTTAATTTTTTACACAAATGGTAAATACCTTCTTATTTTCCGGAGTTCGATATTTTTGCCAATTTCGGGCTCTTCTTTTATTTTTAAGAAGTTCTCTCACTTCTTCTGGATAGCTAACTTTGCGCGTCATTTCCGAACTATAATTTAGAGCACTTTGAATATCATATGAGCTTATCAAGTTCGTCTTCTATTTGGACTGGTCCCTGTTTTGGGTTCTGCAGACTTATTCTTGCAGTTAATTCAGTTGTTTGCCTGCTGCAAACAGTGCTTTTCTTTTAACAGCCGTTAACCGTGATCCTCAATAGATATGTTTGCCCAGTTAGAGTGCACAGGTCCTCAATAATTGCATTGTTGAATAAGTTTTTTGATGGAGACCTCAAGCCATTACTTTAATTGGTGGATCGTTTTTATCTTTGTAGGTAAAACACTGGTGACCATTAGCATTTAATTTGTTGGCTAGAGCTTTGTAGTCTTCGGCCCCCATTGTGTTTATTTTCCAGATGTTATTACTGAGTGATATTACTTTCTAGTCATTTCGTGTTACTTGTTTCACCAGTTTCTGAATACTGTCATAATTTGTTATTCCTAGAATATTGATCGGAGGTGGAGCCTGTTTCTTTTTATCTGGGTCACGCACTTTTTGTGCAGTAATTGCATTGGCATTTTTGATGTGGGTTTAATTTGGCTCAACTTCTGGTGACGATTTAGGCTTCTTTTCTTGGTATCTTATTTACTCTCTTGAATTTCTGTAGTATCTAGTTGGTTTCTCTTTCCAGCTCGTCTTCCTCAGTGTGACATTCGTCTTGATCTGAAGCGAGTACTTGGTTGCTCGATAATGTTGAGCTTCCTGCATTGTTAGTTTTTCTTATTGTTTGTTTTAGCATAAACATTTCTTTCTTAAGTACGGCAACTTCATTGGTCAGCGTGCACGATTACTTTTTCCATTTGGTCAAATTTATTTGTTATCTCTTTTTTTTCGTTTATTTCTATGCATCTGTTTTGGGGCTCGAGGCACTCCCAACTCTTTCGCGGTTCGCTAATTTACATCCTTACCTTACGCTTTGCAGCCAAATCGAGGACGTACGGCTATAGAGGTCCGATTTTACACAACCATCTGCACATTGCATAGCTCCATGCCAGCCTATAGTACTGACATGGAAGATGGGTTGGCCCATGGATTCTGCACTACAACAGGAGGTCATAGTTGTGTTCATTCACACCACCGATCGTAATCAAGTGGTAAAAAATCCCTTTTGCATCCTGCCCTATCGGGATTCGAACCCGGTACCTCCCGCTCCAACTGCCGCAGCTTTAACCACTGCGCCACCTGGGCGGTCTATTTGTTATCTCCGTTTTGTTTATAATAACTGTTTTAACACTGCAGGTGGCTCTAGTAGTTGACTAGTTAAATTCGCATCGCAGTACGGTGCTCTCTGGCGGTGGATTTGATGGTGATGTTCTAAGAAGTACCGTACTTCTTCCACGAAGTACGGTACGGGGCTCTTTCCACGATTCAGTTATCGTTTTTTCCACAGCAAAAATTAAGGTCATGATCACTTTATAATGTGCGCCACTACACTTTTAAAATGACACGATAATAAAGTTTTTTATTAGCACTGCAATTTTTTAAACCTATATTACACTTTTTAATTAAAATAAAATTATTGGTTTATTCGAATAAGAATGCACTTGTAATTATAATTATTTAACTATACTGTTCGAGAAATACATCTGCTCGTATTGAATGCTCCTCGTTCTATGATACGTGCATATTGATTATATGCACTAGTTCCCTCAACGCTTTCTTCAAACGAAAACTGTTGAGTATATCGTCTCAAACTTTGAATAAGAGATCTGACCGTTTTATACTTCCCGTCTATCACAGGTTGAAAAACCAGATACTTAAGTACATTGATAAATATTTGATTATTTTTAAGACTCTTAACTAAATAAACGAGTGTATGTATTCTATTCGAGTTAAGTATCTATCCCATCGTCGTGAAATCTTATCTATGTAAGAGCAAAAATATTTTCTCATCAGTCGTTTACAATCGTTTTTCAACCGTTGATGCATTATTGTTGTTTTATTTACGATCTTCAAGTTGTGCAAACTCTTTGCTGTTAATGCAGGGCTGAGTTTTTTTTTGCAATTGCTTGCATCGTGCATTATAGCCACTCGAATGCTATCATAAGTGAGGAAATGAAATGAAAATGCCAACAATGCGCTATATATATGCACATTATATATACATTTTTTTAGGTTATGTTGACGAATGGAAAAAATAAGAAGAAAACGATTTTTTGTGAGGGAAATTTGTATTGTTGTGCGAGAGTGCCAGAATATAAAAATAAATCCTAACGTCAATTTTCATTATAAAGCTCATTCTTCCTATACATACCCGTATATTTTTCACTGTCTTGATGGCTTCTCTCCCGTCGTCGTCGGTGGCATGTTTATCGCGAGTATATATATACACATACATTTACAAAATATACAACTACATGCCGATTCGGTTTAGTTCTTTATACATTTTGCGTTCAAGACTTGTTATTTATTTATTTAACTTATGTATTTGTTGTTGTTGTTGCTATCATGGCTGTTATTATTATTATTATTCCTTATTTAAAAGAAAATTTTCAAATGGTATATAAAAATAAAGAAGCATTTTTTTCAAGATATTATGTTATTTTTCAAATTTTATGGGCTTTTCGTTGCTTAAAATGCAAATAAGAAATTCATTGATTTTTTTTTTAAATAAGTTTTCTTCGTTAATTTCAACAGTAATGGAGGGTGGGGGTTTGTATTTAACGGGATGTAATATTCACATAGCTTAGTAGCACTTCTATTGGGGGTATATAATTTTAGATTGACTTAAAAAAAACAGAAATTTTATTGTCACCATAAGAACAAATTAAATATGTTGGTGGGGGGTGGGGTGGCAATATGGTGAACCTTTAGATTTACAACATGATGAAAATTATTTTTAGGGTTGTGAATTTTTGTCTCATTTTGTTTTTGTTGGTATATTTATTTTAATAATTGGGTGGGAATTTTAAATGAGTCTATGATATTTTTGTTGTATGTTCGAAAATGATTTGCCTAATAAGCACGGCATGTATATTAGAATACCAAATGAACGTTTGATTTTAATGAGCTATCAGTATGCGGAATCAAGATAAGTTGTGACATTGATTAAATGACATAGATTTCGGTTTTTTAAATAATGTTTTAAAATGAGTATGTTTAAGGGGAGGTTCAAACGAAAGTGAATAGTTGATTCACAGATCCATTGAAACGGAATTTTGTATTATTGTGCAAGTCTACATAAATATATTAATTATATACTTCCAAATGGGTGGAGGCATCCATGTTTCATAAATACATTAAATGAAACATAAGAGCCATATAATACCACCACAGTGAGTATAGCTTGTAGTAACTAGTAGTAAGCGACTAATTTTTTTTGGATCGTTGGGCTGACGACCCGCATTAAATGTCAAAAAAGTCAACAAAATCCGATACAAGCAACACGAACTCCCACTTAAGACACGAGTTTAAGGATCATCACTTGGAACCCTTAGGAAACGTGACACATTTGACCCTTATCACATATACGAGTATTGGCTGGAACTCATAGTGCTCCAAGAAACTCGATGTCCTAAAACTCGAGACAATCTGTCCCAAGGCTATACATTCCTACACAATAGAGATAATATCTGAAAATACTCATTTTACAATAATGTAGATAAACCTCTATAAATGAGTACGATGACAGATTAGTATCAAATGCGAATTCCTGATATTGTGCCTAAGCAAAACACAGTTAATACGCTGACTCGGTCACGTTCTGCGTGCTGATTTGAACCGAATGTTACAGCGATATTTAAAGGAAAGCCATCTTTTCGGTGGGCAAAGAGGTCGCTGTCGGCGTAGAAAATGATCTGGCGTTTTCTAATTATTCACCAATGTATGAAAAGCTGGCTCGTGATTGAAACGATGAAGTCAGATTGTGGACATGGTACGGCCCTGTAAAAACTACGTGAAAAAAATCGTTTTGATGCTTAAGCGTACGAAATTAACATCAACAATGTTAACGTCTACGTTGAATCATTTTTAAATCACTACTGGAGAGTTTGATTCGCAACTGCTTTGCTCATCCAGTTCCTTTTTGTGGATGGACAACTCAGAGTACCGCTAATGCAGAAAATTCGAAACTGCGGTTAGTTGTCCCGATATAATGACGAATATAACCGGATATAATGACGAAACTGTGGATAGTTATATGTTCGAAGTAAGATCATTAAGATTTTGTTTTACCAATCATCTCATCGTTTGAGCCATAAATCCTGTTGTGATGGAAAGCTAATTTTTATTTCAATAAACATTACCTTGTTGGTCCGCAGGTCCAACCTTCTTTTATGCAGCGCTGAAGCCCCATTGTTTTATCAATAGCTATTAATCGACATAAGATGATGAATAAACTTTAAGCTCTTTAAAAGATTGATGTCATTGTAGACTGATATAAAATTAGACCTTAAGAAACGGAGGTTAATCAATACCTTGTTAGATATATAGTTGAGGATGATCAGAAGAACAGTACATCTGACTGAATTTGTTTATTAATTCTCGAAGAACGGAGCTGGTTAAAAATTCAAAACCACGAAATATACAGTGTCACATCTACTTCCTAATAAAGCTAATTCGGTATAAAGAAACTGGCTTGTTCAGACCATTTGGTCTACCCCTTCCATGTAGCTATAGTTCAAGTGAATACAATTTGGTTGAGGAATTTTCACTTTCTGCTTTTATTTCACAGAGTATACCAGTGCTTTTTTTTACCATCATTACGATACTATTGACCATCCAATTGTTACGATTGTAATACTGTTTGCTTTATCAATACACTTATCGATTGAGCCTCGTTATTTTTGTATGATTTGAGACATCCGTCAACTTGCAATTGCTCAACATCCTCTATTTCCCAATTGCGTATCCATTTTTAGCTGACATATTTAACTCTTTAGTACGCAAATTGTCAATTTTTTCTAATCATCAGAGTTCTCTTCGCTAAGAATTTGTTAAATATTTAAACTTTTGCTAGTTTAAACAGTGTTATTCCTAAATTACAATATTATATCGCAAATAGCTGAAAACGCATGCAATTTTATTTTAGCGCAATATTCGTACCGAACTAGTAGCCGAAATGGTTGAATGGTGGAAGGGTGTTGTCTTACAAGTACAACAGAATGACCGTAATTTGCTCGATTTTTTCTAAAGTTTCAAACGCTTGTGTCATTATCCATTAGGTATTCGACACATGACGTGACGATTAAACTGATCTACTTAATGTTTCACAAGTGTTATAGAGACTGTGATTGAATGCCCTCAAATACAGATCGGAGAGATGTCTACTGATTATCCAATCTATAGGATAGCGCAGAGTTTGGAACTCCATCTGTCATTTCATTATATTTGTTTAGATATTTATCCAAGGAATGGCAGTTGTGCCCAATCTTTGAAAAATTTATCAAAGAACAGCAGCTGAGCAAACGGTGCTCTTGAACGAGCCCTCATTTAGTGTTTGGTAGAAAACTTTGTAGTTGGAAGTTTTTGAAGTATATAGGATGCATCGATCATCAGTAAAAAATTATCTGAAAAGAAAAGGTAAAAAGATAAGAGGGTACGACCAGATAAACTCAGTTTAATTTAATGGCGCTTTACGTTCCCAATCCTCAATTATCGTGTAGCTAGTGTTTTCTTTCTTAAAGTCCTATTGTTAAACCCAATCCGGGTTTCGAGTCAACTGACATCGTGTGCACTGGCTTGCGCCCAACTCATATTAACAAAAATTAGCCTGCTGATTGAGGGATCAAGAAAGAAAATAAAAAATGAAACTTTTTAGAGGGGCCTTCGATGTTCGTCATGTACCTGGAAATATAATTCGGCATGTATCAAGAGAAATACTACCTTTGTCTCCTGCAAGGACATCCGTTCTCTCATATCACTCATCATCATACTCTGCTATGATTGTATTCAAGTAAATTCGGAAGCTCAAAAATTAATATGAGAAAGAATTGATCACGATACAAGTTGTCAATAATTGATTCGGCAATTGGGAATCTTAAGCGAAGTGACAACTTCCAGCCGTTTACCGTTTAACTCTGAAGGAGTAGGCTCGACGTCGAATGAAATAGAAGAGTGCAATGTTGCATCATCGGCAAAACTGTGGATAGGGTTGACATTGCTATCCAAGTCATTAATGTATAACAAAAACCAAGTTGGTATGACAAAACTGATTCCTGAGGGACTCCGGCCTTTGGGGAGTGTGTCGTTGATGATCTCCCGTTTAGCACAACGTTGATCTTTCGGTCTTTGAGAAAGCTTTTTATCCACTTGATGGTCATCGAATCCAAGCCGTATGCCACAATATCGGATTGGATATAGCCAAGGCGATTGCAAAGGCTTCTCCGTGTCGCTCAAGGGCGAGATTCCATTTGTTTGTAACATACGTCAAAAGATCGGTTGTGGAGCGGCTTTCGCGGAAGCCATATTGTTTATCTGAAATTATTTTATTAATCTCAAGATAATTCACCAATTGTTGGTTAATGCATTTCTCAAAAACTTTAGCCACGGCTGACACAATTGATATTGGCCGGTAAATGATGGGTCAGTTTTATCACAACCACGTTCAAGTACTGGTTGCGCCATCGCACTCTTCCAGACGTTTGGGTATTAACCTTGTTTAGAAGAAAGAAGAAAAATTTTAGGTTCCTGAAGACAATTTCCTACGAGATGTTGATAGGATCCATTTTGGAATCACA
This sequence comes from Tipula lateralis, assembly GCA_963932295.1. Classification (NCBI taxonomy): domain Eukaryota; kingdom Metazoa; phylum Arthropoda; class Insecta; order Diptera; family Tipulidae; genus Tipula; species Tipula lateralis. The sequence goes on from OZ010737.1 coordinate 124,561,776, forward strand.
GTATGAATTGACGGAGGCGTAATTCCATCGGGGGCAACTAAGGTCGAGTTCGAAGTAAAGACGTTTGCCAGTAGATCGGCCTACAAATATGGATCCACCACCAAAAAACCGTCTGCCCATTTCAATGCTGAAATATAGGTGTTTTAGAAATATTGGCAAATGATGCGACCATGAGTAAAAGTTGCGATCGGAGATGTTCAGCTCGGCTTTCTTGTTGTCAGTTTTTTTGCTTCCTTAGCACCGATTTTTTACAGATGTTACGGATGGCCTTATATTCTTCAAACGAAATTTCGTTACGCGGCTCATTATGTAAAGATTTTAAAATTAGGATTGGGATTGGAAAAGCATGATGGGATATAATTATTCATTTCATGTAGAACGGTTTCGGTGAAATTGGAAACGGCGTCGTCTATTAGATTGTTATAAGAACAATGGCTCTCCCTCGGGAAATGTTGAAAAAATGACCGTAACCATCACCTTATAGACGCGAAGCTATAGACGCGTTGGCTGCTGTCTAAATTCTGATGGTGTTTCGAAAGATATTTTAACGGTTTTCAGTTTGTGGTCAGAATTTTCAATTCCAGCCTCGATACGCGCTTCCATGGAATGCGGAACTGTTGTAAGGTTAAGATCCAGAATATGACTGCTTGCAGAATTTTGACATTCAAATGAGGAATCACTAACAATCTGCGTAAATAATTAATTCGCAGTAGGGATGTTGATTGCGAATGTCATCTCATTTGTCTGACAAAACTTCGAAGAAATTTATAGTTTCTGAATCCGTTTTATACTCATCTATATAAACCAATTAAAAAAAGATTTTATTAGCAAGGGATATATGAAGTCCAATATATTGAGCGGTTTTTGAGAAAATTTCGTATTTCTGATGTCGAGCGTACGGTATGTGGTCTTTAATGAATATGCACACTCCACGTTGCAAGTCGAATTCTTGTTCGAACTAGTAGCGCTTGAAGAAGAATTCATTCTCGTAGATGTTATGATATACTTTTGTTTTTCTTAGCACTAATATGTTGGGTCTGCGTGATTCGAGATGTTGACGTGCGCATTTTTTATTAGTCACGAGAACAATTCAAACAATTTAAATCGCCTCTTAATACAAGCAGTGGGTACTGTGGTACAATTCTAAGCGTTCCCCTCAACCACAGGATTTAAATTATGTCAATAATGTCCTTTGATTTAAAAAGTTTATTGGTAAAAATGTAAGAAATCTTGTTATTGTCTCTCTCTATTGTAATAAATTATTATTAATTACCATGTCCGATTTTGTCCAAATCGGTCGGGCCCCGATCAAAGGGCAGGAACTATTAAAGAAGCCAACGAAATTATCGCTTACACAACACTCTGTGTAAGCGATAATTTTGTAGTTAGCAACGTTGTGTAGAGAGGATCTGGCTGTGTTCGACAATACGATGAGCTGATTGCTATACTTTAACAATAGTTCATTAGTATAAATCCGAATGACTTTGAATGTAAGATTAACCTTTTCAACTCACGTTGTGAATACATTTTATACATTTAAACATTACAATTAAAGACATCCTCCATGCCACTCCTCACTCCATGGTATATAGGGAGCTTCTAAAGGGAGAACAGAAAGAATAATATAAGTTTTGTTTATTATTCTGTAAGAAATAGTATTTCACTACTACACATACATAACTACCCATAGTTAAAACGAAACAATCGAGATGATAAACAAAAAAGCTCAATTGCCATTAGGTACATCCATATAGCTTTTAGCTTATGCAAATGTTGTATGTGTATGTGGAATTGTTAAGGATAAAGTTTTTGTTGTTTTGGGCCATTCACATTCCTCCTTAATTATCTAATTAAAACTTATGTATCTTATCAACACAACAATACTTGTGTATGATATTTTAAGAAGGTGATACCTTAACTTAGACAACAAAAACAAAATCTATTATCACATTCAGCTTTGAAGAGTACAAGTACATTTTAGGTACATAATATTTATGTACGAGTACATAACTGTGTAAGATGAACAAAACAAACTGTTAACATGTCAATATGATAATTAACAATGAGCTAATATAAAGAAATGGTTCTGTCTTGTGTACCATAAATAGATGGAATGTACTAATTAGGTTGGGAATAGAAAATTTTGAAGACTGCTGTTGTGTCTAAATGAGACAGTCCAACGAGGCTAATTAGCACACATTTTATATAAAATTTAGGTATCATATATATGTACAAAACGTCTAGTCCCTGAAGTGGTGATCAATAGTGCTCAATAGTTAAATATATTTTCATTGTTTCATTTCAGATATTGATTTTGTGGGATGGTAAGTAAACAACATCTTTCTTATATTTCTTATATTGGTGTAGCTATTTAGCTACACGAAGATGTCATCATTCTTCCAAAATACATAAATCACTGTCAAATAATTAACTCGAATATATATCGAATTGGGATACGAGGGTGATTCATTTAACTATGTTCGAACACGAAACAGAAATAAATTTTGTTTGTAACGAAATCAACACTTATACATAATAAACTCTGTGTCCTCTTAAATTTCTGAGACTAGAAAAATACCAATTTCGTTGTTGTTTTTGTTCTTTGTCATCTGTGCTTTTTGGCGCCGTAACACTTTGTTTTGAATATGCTGAAGAACGACATATGGTTATAGGTACGATCTCACGTTGCACAGCTGCATGGACTGGTACTCTTACAGGAGGCACAAAATCCTGTAGATTCTGTAATAATATGCAAGTGGTTTCCAAAACTTCATAATCATAGGTACTGATGCTTAATGAATATTCTAACTACATCGTGCTATTTAATTAGACCGGATGACACATTATAGTTCAAGTAGAAAATTTCTATAACTTCTCATTTTCGTGGAATTCGAAGGTCCACGAGAAATGCAGCACTCACAACTTGGAATGCACAGACGAAATAGTTACCAGAAAACGAAGTTTGTGGTGACTATGAAGCTCGAAGCCCTATAAATCAGTAAGCTCTGACTGGGGCACACCAACTGAATTTGAAATCAACTCTTAGATTATCGTTCTCTGTGCTGAAGGGTGCAGAGCGAATTGGTGGCGTGAAGACCCAGGTATCAATAGAGGTTGGTTACTCCAACACGTTCCTCCAATGGTTCTTCCGAAACTAGCCGCGGTATCGGGGCTTCCTATATTGAACTACAGGATTGATTGTTTAGTGATTCTAAGTCACGATTGTGGAGAGGTTGCAGTCTCGTTGACATTTGAGTGTTGTTGGTTTTAATTTTTCGTAGTTGGAATCGGGTCTGCGCTTGACTTGGTCGCGGATTTCGGGATTGAATGGTTTTCAGCCGTAGTCCCGGGGAGTGTTTCCGGTGATGGAGAATGCAGGTTGTGTCTTGTATCGGGTTTGAGTTTCCATGTTTTTGAGTTTTTGTAAAGAATGTGTATGCCTACGTTCAGGCTGTCACTTTGCTGTTGATGTGGTGGATCTTCTTCGATTTTTACTGTTTATGGGTTCAGTAGCCGCTTATTCAAATTTGCTACATTTTAAAAGAGGAATAGTTGGTGTTGACTTCGAGGGGCTCCATTCATATCATTTGATAGGAAATCGGATTTGAGTGCGAAATTGGAAAGGTTGAGGTATAGCGTGTGTGTGACACATAGGTAATAAGAAAAGTGTACACATTTTGTAGGACAGGAGTGTTTAGATTTGATGAAGAACGCGAGTATGTATCTTCCATTATCGGAGGTACATTTTGGGAGTGTGGTTGAGGGTTGTTTACTCTGGAAGTTTGTGAAGAGTCGGGTGGGGATTTGATTTTAGTGGCGGGGAGTTGGAAATATTGGAATGTTTGGGTGTCGACGGGATTGTAGCAGTTTTGCAGTGGGGGTTTGGAAGAATTCAATTTTGTAGAGTGTCGGGTGGTTTTGATGTTTCGGCTGGATTTTTGGAGGATGTCGCCCGATTCTGGAGTGAACTGGGGTTGTGCAGGAGAGTCTTGGACGAAGGGGTTTTTGTAGGTATTTGTTGCTGCATGCAAGTGATTTGTTCTTTGCCTCATGGCACTGCTCTGGTTGGGAGTGAGGGAGGTTTCGGCGCTGGATTTGATTGGGACGGGTATGATGGTTGATCTAGTTGAGGTGGCGGTTGAGAGCCTCTGTTGGCATGTGGGGTTTTGGACACGCGTGGGATTTGTTGGAAGCTGGAGGATTCGCCGGAATGTGAGGTGTTTGAATGGATTTCGGTTTGTTGGATGTCAGTTGAGATAGGTCTGCACTTTTTATTTTTGTGTAGGTTGGTGTCCCGTTGTTGAGGTTGCTTTGAATGAGTTTGTAGTTTGGATGCTTTATTTTGCCCTAGTCTATTCTCTGATGGGCATGTTACAGACTTATGGTAACATTATCGTAATGTATGGCTTAAACTATCTACCATATTAATTAAATTGTTTCAGATACTTGAGCCATAAGTTAATAAATTTTCTTTCAGAGCTTTGTACTTATGTTTTAATTAGGTTAGTTGTGCGGATGGGAGTTGAAATAAATTATAAAAGTTACAGATTCCTGGCGACTAACTAATTAATTTAATTTAGAATTTTAATTTTAATTCGGTTTTGACTTTATTCAAAATACAGCAGAGCAGATAGGTGTTGCGGACTGGAGAATGCTGCTTGGCGATTGCAGACTAGTAGATTAGCATTGTGATTGTCTACTAATAGTAGTTTAGTAACGATTTGCCAGGTGTCTGTAGCCGGGTCGTTCTCTCCTTACTAACATACCTTTCCATCCTTACCTATTGTTTTATGTAAATGGCTGTAGGAATAAGCCCGGCGTTATCCGGGAATCTTGCCTAGCGTTTGGTCCTACAGTCCTATCAATCAATCAACTCTTAGATTATCGTTCTCTGGCTGGCGGTTATCTTTTTAGTCTGTTTTAACTATGAATACATCGACCAAATCGCTCAATGGCTAAAGCTTCGGAAATTGGAGTGGGAGGTACCGGGTTCGAATTGCGATCGGTGGTGTTTGTAAATAAACACATCTATGACCCTCTGTTGGAGTGCATAATTAATGGGCCAATCCATCTACCATGTCAGTAGTCAGTACTGTAGGCATGGGGCTATAAAATATGAAGAACGTAAATCGAACCAATAGCCGTACGTCCTCGATTTGGCTATGTAAAGGCGTAAATTAGGACGTAAATAAGCCAATCGCGATAGAGTTGAGAGAGCCTTGAGCCCAAAACAGGTTGCAAATATCAAGAAAGACAGACACACCAGACAAAAGTATGAATACCTAAAAAATGGAGCCAATGTGATCGTTATTCCAAAAACGTGGATGAGTTCATATGGCAACTTTCGAAAGCCTGATAAAGACACCCATTTGATCGAGGGTTAAGTATAATCACTAGGTGAAGGAAATCATGCGTATTTAATAGGGGGCCGGTGTATACTGCCCTCCATATCGTGGTGATTATGATAGAGAAATCTTCTAGCTCCATGGAATACTCCTTGGAAGCATTCCTTGAGGATCTCCTCAACAACGTGAGGCTTGAGCAAATCATAGAGTTGGCTCTTGAAAAGGTATTCTACCCCTGATTAACCAACCATATGCCTGAAAACAGGATTATCAACTCCGTCCTGATAGATGACAACATAAGAAGTAGAATTGGAATATAATAATCAATGGATTGCTGTTGGAGAGGGCGTATAGTCACTAATACAGATATTATAGCGTAAGCTGCCAGGAAAACCTCTGGAAACAATCATGGAGTAAATGTAAATTGATCTTTCAACTGTTATGAAATGGGATTGAAGGTTAAGTTTGAGAGTAAACCTATCTAAAACAGGGATGGTGCTCCCAGGGGGTGTAGGGGTTTTTAATGAAAAATTCGATATGAGATTCGATAGCGGATTATGGTATTATGGAACTAAAAAGACAAAACGAAATCGTATTATATTTTCCGAAAATCGAATTTCAAAATCCGACTGCTTATAGTTCATTAGTCAATCATTAGCTAATCAGACAATTATTAGTTAATAAGTCAATTAAACCACAACAACAAATTAAAATTTAGCAAGTTTAAGTGAACTACAAAGCACATTTTTGGTAATTTCATGCTCACATTTGACAAATTCGACCAAAAAATTTCATAATACACAGAAAAAAATTCGGGATGTATCCCCAAAAAGTGTTAAATAAAACTTTTATTTTTCTAAAATAATGGTTAAATAAACAATTTTTTATTGTTTATGCACATTTTACAGAAAATGTTCATATTCGTTGTTAATTTTTTTGAAACAATTATTTATTGGTAAATTTCGTTTCGAAGAATTGTCTTTATCAACAAAATGCGATCGTTCTAATAATATTAACAAATTTGTCTAATTTAGTTATTATTTTAAGTTTAGTTGAACTCTATTTCATAAACAAAAATAAATATTTTATCAAAACAGAAATTAAGTTGCTCATTTGTAGTTTGACTTTTATTGAGTGCTAAATTTTGCTCCTTAAATAGGCAGCAATTATTTAGAAACAAAACTCTTTTAAATATCTTTATTTTGCTATTTGAAATTGTATAATTCAGGACTGAGTAACATGTTTTCAATAAATTTTCGATGACGGTTTTGAATATGTATGACGCAATTATAGAATAATTAATGCACTTTATATTTCGTTCATTATTCTTAAAAGGCTTGAGAATTTGACAATAATAGATTGTTCCTTTAAATAGCTGCCCATTTCAATGAGTTTAATTTAACACCGGCTTATCTACTTAATACAATTTAATAAAACCACACATGTGTTAAGAAGAGAGTAGGTTAATATTGATATTTCATATTCAAATGACTAATACAATAATTTTAACAAATCCAGGTTGTTATAAAGCACACTTAAAACTATGTTATGTAAATTGTCACTATCAAAGTGGCAAATTAAACTCATCAATTATGTCGGTATTTCGAAAAAGTGAAACCATACTTTAAAACACATAAGGGAGAGTAAGATGACTATTACGTTATGATATTCTTGATTTGCTCGTTGTTGCAAAATAATCATTTGGTTAGCGTGAGAGCATTAATTATGAACTCCATTTAAAAATTAGTTATATTAATTTATTTAAATTATCTTAAATATATTTATATTGTAAGTGATAAGTTAGTTATATACTAAGTGCAGTAGTACAAAAACTTAAATTTCAAATTGGTTTACTTTAAATTTAATATGTAAGTTGTAAATCATCTATTAGTGTAGTTTTACGAAATAGTTTTGTTATGTGCAAAGTTTTTGTACGAAGTGAAAAGTTAGAACTGAAACTAATTTAGTGATTTTAAAACCCATCGATATTTTCTTTAATAAACTTATTACTAGTTAATGTAAAAGAGAAGAAAATAAGCAGTAAAACGGTGATCCTCTACAGGAAATGAAAATCTTCGTGAGACATGAAAGGAAATACATAGTTATGTGAGTATTGAATACTGTTTGGTTTTTATTGAATTATCAAATCGCTAGCTTTATTGATTCCTTAATTTTAAATTAACTAAATTAAATTATTCAATTGCAGTGATTAATTTACAATAATTGATCGTTTCGTTGGGACCCTAATGGAAGCACTTCCAAAGACTACTTTTATAATAAGTGGACTGATACTCTTGTATCATTCGTTCAAGGATAATTATGGTAAGTTGTAAACAAACATTGTGATTTTTATACATTTTATAACCTGCTGTTTATTTTTATCAGAATGCAGTCAACTTTTCCAAGATTTTCAACACTTTCATCAACAAGATACAAAACGATGAAAAATTGAAAATTATTTCGAACAATAACATCGTAGGTGAAATGGAATTTTAAGTTTTATAAATTCAGTTTATACAAGGCAAATAACAAGGGCGTCAGAATCAAACACCACAAGCTAAGTTTTCTTAAAATTTTATTAATATTATGTTTCTACCATATATCCTTATTATATTATTCATATATATATATATATATATATATATATATATATATATATATATATATATATATATATATATATATATATATATATATATATATAAATATATATAAATATATATATATATATATATATATATATATATATATATATATATATATATATATATATATATATATATATATGTATATATATATATATATATATATATATATATATATATATATATATATATATATATGAATATATATATATATATATATATATATATATATATATATATGTATATATATATATATATATATATATATATATATATATATATATATATATATATAGATATGTATATATATATATATATATATATATATATATATATATATATATATATATATATATATAAATTCATATATATATATATATATATATATATATATATATATATATATATATATATATATATATATATAAATATATATATATATTATATTAAGTTTATTAAAAAATTAATACAAAGTGCTTTTTGCTTTTCAATCCCACAGATAATCGATTAGAACCGAGTTTTATCAATGTTAATTCTGGGCCAGCCATCATGCATCATTTCATCTGTAGAGTAATATGTACCAATGAAGATATAACATACAAGTTAAATATTATAAATTGACAGCATTAATGGTTTTTTCATTATACCTTCTTCACAAAATTGAATTATTATATTGTTTTTAATTATAGTATTCATTATATTGATACGTTTAAACAAAAATATTCAATTATCATTATTATTACCTTCTTATTAAATATACTTATACTTATATAAAATAACTAAACTTTTTATTTAAATGGATTTTTTATAACAGCTATTGATCAACATCGTTTAAAAACATTTCAATTTTATTATAATATATATATATATATATATATATATATATATATATATATATATATATATATATATATATATATATATATATATATATATATATATATATATATATATATATATATATATATATATATATATATATATATATATATATATATATATATATATATATATATTTATATATATATATATATATATATATATATATATATATATATATATATATATATATATATATATATATAATGCATTTGCACCTTTTTCGAAGAACATTAATTATCACTTACATGTCGTGCTTTTGATTATTTTTATAGTCTCAAATTTGCCTTTTTAAAAATACCGAATTTAACGTGATACCTTCTTAAATTTTAATTACTCCCTGACGTTAAAAAATGTGGTAAATGCTTTATAAATTAAGCAAACTAATGTTGCTTACTGAATCGTAATTAAACTGGTAATATTTTCAAGTTTTGAAACCAATTATTAGCTCTTATATGGAGGTAATCAAAATTTAGAAAAAAATTATTTAACTATTATAAATATCTAAGTTGGACAACGTATACATTTTATTTAACTATCTTAAAAGGATAAATTTTTTCCCCTACAAATGTCATAAAATGTGAGAATATAGATATATACTATGCAACAAGAAACTGTTAGATTTTACAAATATTACGACCACTTAAATTTTTGAAAAATTTAAAAACTTAAACAATTATAGGTAGTCAAAACAATTAAACACTTTTTTGGTGGTATTCAGCAAGCGGTCTCAATTTAAGACTTCAGATTTAGTTAAAAAACACCACAAATTTTTTTCTGTGTAGAAAAAATCGCAGTGGATCGGATTTTACGATATCGAAAAAAATCCGACATCGGATTATTTTACAATAGCCCCGGGTTACAATTAAATAGAATACAAATAACTCTGTCTCAAACCGCTCTTCATATAAACCCATCACATTAAAGTTTACCAGATGACTCAACTGATGAATTCATGCAGTCTATCATTTCTCTCATTGTCTATAGATGTCATTTAATACGGGCAACTCCGAGGTCAAATATCAGATTGTTAATGGAACATCATGAAACAATTAGTCAGATCTTGTGAAATTCGTAAATTTAATATGAACCGCATATTTTTGTATTGACCGCAAGATGACCAACTTACCTTAACCTATGTAAACGGTTACGTTTCGTCTGCAACAGAAACACATGAGGAAGGAAGTCAACTGCGTGATAGTCATTAAACAGGTTACGACTATACATATTGATCAGCCTGATTACCCACCATACAAACTAACTTCTGGCCTGGATAGTTTTTCAAACTATAAAATTCCATAATTGTTGATAATGCAGCATCCGGTCCGATTCGTGAGCATAACGAAACACAGTTGATTTGGAATTGATACTGACAGTTGAGATTTATGTGAGTGAAACAATTTTATGCGAGATTCAAAACACACATACCTATTTGTATCATCATGTACCTTCGACAAAAGTTTGGTTATGTTTGGAAAATGACATTCGATTTTGAGAAGGGATACGATAAATTTGTCTGATACATGGAACACAGAATATTAAAACAAATGGTTATCCACATCATTTCTTGTCTGTCGTGTTCTTCCCTAATAATGTTCGGGTAAATTGGGATACAAGACATTTGGCAATGATACATATAGTAACAAAATTTTGTTTATTACATCACCCATAAACAGCATATACACATATGTGTGATATGGAGGAGTAAACATGTGTCACATACATATACGTATGCTGATGATACTCAGAAAAACAGATTCGTTGTTGTGGTTTTCAATATAAAATAAATGAATGTTTTTTGGTGGTAAACCAACTTTATGGCGAAAAAGCTTTGTTTGGATTAAATTCCTCTGAAATCATAAAACAGTTGTGGCAGAAACACCCACTTATTTATAGCTCTCATAATCCACAAAATCAATGAATTTACGCTGATCCTCCTGAAATATTATTATTGCATGTGTTATTTCGGAGGAGGAGAGCTATCTCAAAAACGCTGCTCATGTATTTGCATATGTACTCGCTTCAATATATTTAGTTCATTACAGCCTTCTGTCTAAATGTAAATTCAACTACTTGAATTCTCGATGTCCACCATCTTCAATTTTGTTCAGATTTTATCATTGAGACCGTATGAAATTCCAATGTGGTTCACGCGCACTGATGATATTTAAATTTAAGGTTGCTGCAGTTAGCCGGCCAAATGGTGCAGTGGTTAAAAATACAAAAGGCAGGATACAAAAGGAATTTTCACTTCCTGATTACGATCGGTGGTGTGAATGATAACATTTATGACTCCTGTGTGAGTGCATAATTCATACGCCAACCCATCATCTATGTCAGTACTATAGCCTGAAAAGGAGATATATAATGTACAGATGGTTCTACGTAGCTCGAACCAATAGCCATATGTCCTCGAGTTCGCTTTGTTAGAAGCGTCTTGATCCTCAAAATAAATTGCAAGATAGAGAGTACCATTAACTGGTGCAGCTTCCAGATCATAATTTCGGCTTTGTGTTGTTGCCTCAATATCTGCTGGTTTTTTAAGAAAGATATTCAACTAAAAGTACAACAGTCACGTGTCTTTAGTGCTTATACTGTTTCAATTACTGGCGAATATGACTATATATCATCACAATTGGAAGCGTGCATGGTATGCCTTAAGCTTTAGAAAATTATAATAAATCAGGAATAATCTTTATATCTAAACATTGATTCTCCAAGATTTGTAAAGTTGTTTGCCATTTGACTTCGTATAGACCATTAAGAATGTTAAGAGTTGTAATCATCATTCGAAAGGAATTTATCACCTTTACCTCACTAAAATAATCCTTGAATTGCTGCTACCACCATGTGGGTGTAGCCCGGATGTTTGGTGTCGTAGATTAATTTTAAAGAAGTCCTTAGTCAATGTTATGTTCTCGATTAGAGAATCCCCTCTTTATGTTGTGCTAGGCCGTTTGCATTAAACTTGACTTTTGACGACTGCCTATGCGATGAGATTATTTAGAGTTGCTGAAATACCTGGGAAACAAGTGTATTTAACACCAAGAGCAGTTGGTATTTACTGGATCTGGTTTAGTTAAAGGATGTAAGCTTAACATGGGTTGTTTGGCTCGCTGTCTCTAATTGATTCTTCGATTAAGCTCTAGATATACTAGATCGTTTCATTACATTTCGGTTTGTTGCATTGTGTGGAATTATAGAATCACTACAAATTGTATATCTTTCGTTGGTCTTTTTAAAATTCGATTTCAATTTAACACGAAACATTGGTTACGGTACATTCTCTCGACTGTATTGATGTTATCATTGGTAAATTCTTTGGTAGCCAATTTAGTAACGTTATTTAAATTACAACCTCGGGCTTCATTTTCCTTTAGGCTAGACAGTAATAAATATCCGTTCATTCCTGTCTCCACCAATTTTTGTTTTATCACTATTTATTGACAGTTTATTTTATGCAGACATTGTTCACTGTTAGTGTTCAAATGAAATGACTGGAAAGATCTGTTCCCTTAACAAATTATATCAACAAATGATTATACGAGTAACAATCAGGCTCATCAATGCTTATAGCCCTGAGGCACATTTTGGTGAGATATTAATGTGGCGAAGAGAAATAACGTTCATGTCAATAACCACTTGGGCAACTTAAACCAAACATTCGTGGCCAATATAAAGCGATTAAGATATGCAATAGTAGGCCTACATTATTGTGGGTCCTCGGGGTGCATATTTAGAAGGCTTGACCTTCATACATTATTTTCAACAATCATTTAAATAATTATCAGCATTAAACCATTTTTCATCAAGTAAGGTCAACCGTTAAATAAATAAAACTAAGAGCCACCGTTGGTATGCTGAACCAAAGGTACTCTACAACTCATCGGGGTTAAACTAAATATACAGATGGTAACTCTGATGATATGCACTGAAGGTATTCAATTATTCCATCAATCACAGGAATTAGTAATTAGGCACCGTCCTAAGCATTTGTTAGAGAACTATCTATAGGTTCGAAAATGCAGACTGTCTTTGACATCATTACTTCTTATCTTCACATAATATCAACCCAGGTGATCCATAACATTTTTGTAGTTGTTTGCTAACCATACAATGCTTTTGGAGTCTTCTATAAAATTAAAAAGATTTTCATCTTTAAGCCATCTGTAGGTTTGCTCAACTTTCGTCAGGGTAGAAATCGTAAAGTATGCGATTCGCTCACATCCTGGGATTAATGAGCTTAGACACCGCAAATCAGGTTGAATCATTTCTAATCCTATACAAATTTATCTGAGACCATAAAACCCTTATAAGGCATCACAGCTTTTCCGTGTTGATGCTTTTTAATTAAGTTTTCACAGTTGAATATGGCCTTATAAGATGATCTGCCCGTTAAAACTCGGCTTACATAGTTATTGAACCAGTCGGTGTGAACCAGTTCAACGTGTGTGTTTCTTTGTAATACGATAGTGCATAAGAGAAAAGTTTTAATCTCGGTACAGTCTTAAACCATTCTCATATTTTGATATTGTCCAAAGCTCTCACGTTTATCAAGGTATTGCGCTTTGAGTGGCTTAAGCAAAGTATTGAATAATAATTTGAATATAGGTTAGGTTAGGTTAGAGTGGCTGAATCTTAGTCCCCTAATACCCCTAACAGACAGGATCTTAGTCCCCTATAATACCCCTAACACTCTATTGTAACCATCCTGAGCCACTAATGTAGCGTAAAATATCCCGCACCTTACTATCTGCAAGATCTGAAAGGTTGTGCATTACATACCTACCCTAGTGTAAATGTCTTCTTAGTGCCAGTGCAGAACAAGAGCACAGGAAGTGATCAAGCGTTTCTTTTTCCTCCTCGCCCATGCAGCTTCTACAGAAGTCATTGGTTTCTAGACCCAGTCTTCTCGCATGTTCCCCGAAAAGGCAGTGTCCCGTTAATATTCCTACTATTCTTCTTATATCTCTCCTCTCCAGAGAGATTAAGGTCCTGGAGCGATTCAAATTCAACCTTGGCCACATTTGTTTCGCTCGCATGTGAGAGTGTTAGACCACCTCTCCTGTGCTGAAGTTTCCGCCCTTCTCAGAGCCAGTCTAAGATCCGCTGTAGGCCTCCCCACATTGGCCCTTTCAGGCTTCAGCTGAAGAGTTGTACCATGCCTAGTTAGTTCGTCTGCCCTGCAGTTACCCTTCACGTCAGAGTGGCCGGGGACCCAGATAATCTGAATATTGAAATGCTCACTCATCTCGTTAAGAGACGAGTGGCAACCCAATGCCACCCTAGACTTCAACAGCACTGCTTCCAGCGACTTGATAGCCGCCTGATTGTACACATAAATTTTGATATCCCTCTTGGATATTACGTTATGCCTCAACCAGCTCAAGGCTTCCTCAATCGCTATTATCTCCGCCTGGTACACGCTGCAATGGTCAAGGAGACGAACGGAAGTACTTATATTTAATGCTCCATAGAACAGCCCAGCTCCAGTACCATCTAGCTTTGAGCCGTCCGTGTAGAATTGTATAGCTACGGTTTCCAGTGCTAGCTTATTCCCCCAGAATTCTCTTGAAGGGATAAAGGTTTGAAAACCTTTTTCGAAGCATAATATCGGCGTATATAGTCAAGGTTCAACATTTCCTTCTTTAGCGAACCAATTATTGTTGAGGGACCTGCCTGAAGGTGTTTCCACTGAGACACGGCCGTTAGTCTAGTGGCTATGTTAGCCGCCATCTGTTAACCATATATATCTACTGGAAGAAGGTGTAACATGACCTCTAAAGCCTGAGTAGGTGTTGTTCTCAGTGCCCCGCTTATCCGCAAACAGGCCATCCTTTGCACCTTCTCTAGCTTCTTCCTATAGGTTACTCTATCCAGTGCTGGCCACCAAACACTCACTCCATACATAAGAACGGGTCTTACTACGGCCGTGTAGAGCCAGTGTACCAGCTCCGGTCTGAGACCCCAATGTCTGCCTATTGCATTCCTACACGAATACATCGCCGTCGTAGCTTTGCTGATTCTCTCCAAGATGTTCGGCTTCCAGCTTAGTTTACTGTCTAAGATTACACCCAGAAATCTCGCTTTATCAGTAAAGGCCAGTTTAGTGCCATTTACAGTAGGTGGGTCAACTACTGGAATTTTATATTTCTTCGTGAAGAGTACCAGCTCTGTCTTAGATGGATTAACTTCCAATCCACATTTACTGGCCCATCTCGTAATAATAAGAAGCGCGTTCTGCATTACCTCCTTAATAGTCGGTAAGAATTTACCTGATACCATGATCGCCACGTCATCAGCGTAGGTGACCACTCCTAAACCCTCCCTCTCTAGCTCCAGAAGTAGGCCATTAATCACCATATGTTCCAGAGAAGAGGAGACAGGACTCCCCCTTGTGGGGTTCCCCTAACCACTCGCCTTCTTATAGTTGACTCCCCTAACTCTGAGTTTACAGTCCTGCTTCCCAGCATATGACTGATTAACTTGAGTATGGAGGTTTCTACTTCCATACACGATAATCCTTTTCTCCTGCTTTAAGTTCATACTGATAATTTGAATATAACTCTTTGTTAGATTGATATGATTGCGACTCTCAAGTCTATCCCAAATTCAGTTTTTAATAACAGAGGACAAACGTTTATTTGTTTTGAAAGCGGTGTCTAATTGTTTGTGACTCATTTGATATTAGTTAGAATACTTTAGATTTTGGAATTCCAAAAGCATTAAACTGCCTGTAAGTGTTACATTCCAGAACAACACAATAACCTTTTTGTCATAATTTTTTGAACTATTTCCCGCTGAATTACCCAGCATTTAGCTTCATCCAACATAAATCAATAAACAAATGCTACACAATGTTCGTTCCTTATCCTTGATAAGAACAATTTTAATCAGGTCTGAGGTTATTTATATGACTCAGTCCCCTCCCACTCAACATCTGATCACTCTCCCATCGATTCATCCATTTACATTTCTACTCCTCAAACAATTACATAAATTGTTTCTGTCGAATATCCATGTCACTGTCATTTCTCAATGTTGAAATTGACTATATTGGGTTGAGGGCTGTTTTTTTTGCTTATTTTAAGCTCGTGGGAAAGGCATACCAATGCTTCATGTTTGTTTTAGTATAATGAATTGACCTCATTGACCTTTATGGAAATGTACACCCTTTGACAATTTTATTCCTTAAAAAAAAACAGTTGATGCCCATACTTAGAAGCTAAGTGATTCTATTCCAAGTATTACTGAGAAGTAAAATCAAACCAAAAATCGTTGTTACAATTCGCAATACTTTGTATTTCCATATGTTGTCAATTTTAAGTCAATATAAGAGTTAAGTAAATGGTTTGATTGGATAGAACTGAAAAATTCAGTAATGTTTCTGATTGGCCACCGTGTAATCTGGATAGCTCCATATATCAACCCTTATGGTTACTCCATAGTATCAACGCTGGTGTCAGTATATAAATTTTTTGAATAAGTTTCGTGCATTTACCATTATCAATACATGGCGAATTAACAGTCAAGGTTACATTTACACACAGGGAGCAGAGTTAAGTTTCCATGTAAAATAACTTACATATGGTATGAATATGAAGTCGGTATATGTATCTAACAGAACCACCCTGAACTACGAACCATTCTATCCACCTAACTTCAATATAAGTTTTAATGATGAAGTCGATCGTTTGGCTTTGATGAAGTCTCACTCAGAAATAACACATGGATGCCTCAAATGATGCAGTATCCTATTAAATTTATTCCGGTCTTGAAGTAATCATCTTGAAACCGCACAAACTTTTGGAGGAGAGGCTTTTGGAATTGGTTTGGTTTTGGCCTTGTCCATTAAACTAGTTTTACTATTACATTTTATAAAAGACCTTAGTAATGCTCCAATTACTGATTTAACTATCTATATCTGGAGAATGGTCAGAAAGATTGAATTGTGTTAATGTTTATAGTCATGAGTTCAGAAGACAGTGCATGAATTTTTAACTATACTGAGAATGTAGAGGAGATCTATTATTTACCACCCGAACTATAAGAATATGCTATAGACGCTGCTTTGATGCTGTAAAGAGGTATAGTTAATCGAACACAGTCTGAAGTTGAATTCAGTGATGGGTACTTTACATGTAAAAAACGGTATTTACATTTTTATGTAAACAACGTAAATTACAGTAAAAACCGTGTAATTTACATAAAATATGTAAAAAACGTGGAAACTCTGAAAAATAACTGGAAATAATGTATAAATGTAACAAATATTTGTTTATAAGAGTTATACGCATCATAAATATCAGTCCAACCGTTCATTAAGACGGTCAGTCATAATTATTTTATACTTTTAGTTATCTACAAATTCTAGGCAAAGTTCATTTATGTATCTACACTGCCATCTGTGTTCGAATTTAAAATACAGATATTACCAATGCTAATGCATACTTACGTTTTTTTTTATCAAAACGGCATCAAAAATGTTTGACATATTAATTTGTTTTTGTTTTATTTGTAACGTTACACAGTCAATTTTTACAATAATTAAATTATTAGTTATTAAATTATATAATAGATAGCGCCCTTGTCATGAAAAAGTCGTTATTTACATTACGTATTGTAAAAAATAACTTGTGTAATTTACATGTAAATAACTGTGTGAACTACATCGTGTAATTTATGCGACCAACACTGGGCCTTGTATTAAACATCGGTGATTTGGTATGTGATTGCCTTCGACTGCATTTAGTATGTGTATAATGTGTGCAAATTATTACGAGATTATTCCGTTGTGGACTACTCTCGGTTGGATGAATAGATTTAACGTATTTTTTAGTCAGTCTTCAGGCACAATATATCGATTATGAATCCTTTACCAGCTACAGTATTCATATCTGCGCATTGCATATAGCTTCATACCAATCGGATAAAGGTTCGATTTCAATAATTCACAGCTTATGGCTGCAGAGATACTATATAAAACGGTCCTCGAACTAATTTATGTAACATGGTGAATGAAGTGATTTGAAAGTGTCCATGTTAAGCCCGTGTTAATTATCTGGTAAATGGCTCGAAAATTATGTTTAAGGTACCGCAACCCTACGGGACCTAGGGTAGAAGAGTGTCCTTAGTTTCGAGAGTAAATGTTCTCTGATATGTAAATGTGTCCGGCCACAACGTATTCGGTATGTATGTATAATACTCTACAAGATTTGGATATTACAATTGACGCTGTGACAGCGGAAGAGTCGGTTTCTATATCCTGCGTATTAATTAAGAATAAAAATCCTCTCAAAAATTAAGAAGTTAAAACCGTTATGATCCGTGAAATCCAAAACTGCGCCATTGGGTCGGTACCTCTTACTTTGAAAATTCTGGATATTTATCTTGCCTTTGCTTGGGACTTTTACAAATTTGGTGCCAACGACCTTACGACATTCTCATGCATAATAGTCTCAATTTATTTGGAGATTCCTCTCCGGATACTCATGTTATTTTAAAATCGTATTGGATATTGAGCTAATTGGCTCAATATCCAATACGCCCACGTTTGCCTAAATTTTTTGATCCAAGTACGTTATTAACCGGAGGCATCCATGTTTCGTAAATATTTCGAAAGAAACATAAGACTCATAGAATATCACCACTCTTGTCGTATGAGGCAACTTAATCTGGTTGGATTGATGAGCTGATGACTCGCATCCGTAAAAACTACAAATTTTAAAAATTACAAGAAACAAAACCAAATCTGATATCGCCAAAAAACAATCGAGAAGTTTTGTAATTACTTCTGGTGTTTGACAAGGACACACGCTGTAGCTGCTACTTTTTAAACTCATGTTGTAATACATCCTTCGTAGAAGTGAAACACCTCAAGATAATATCTTATTCTGACAATCCAAGCAACTTTTTGCACATGTAGATGATATCTGATTGGTTGGATTGAATGGCAACGGAGTGAAAAAGGTACTTGATCCACTAGAACAGTTTTCAGCTTCCTTTGGATTCAAAATCAACGACCTTTAGTATCTTGGATCTCTCATTACTCGAGATAATAGTGTGAGAGAGGATATCAAGGTTCACCTTGCCACTGGTATGCATGCGGAGTTGTACAGAGTGTTGATCAGACTCGTTGTCTTGTATGGATGTGAGAGTTGGACCTTGGCGGATGAGGACAAAATATGGCTTCAAACATTCAAGAGAAGAATTATGCGTGTCATTTAGGGCAAAACCTCGACTTTAATTTGGCATCTTCTTATTAATTGCAACAGTATGAATCGATGATGTCAGTTTATTACTATTGACACTGTACCATGACCCGTTTAAGAAATATAGAGATATTGTTCAAAAAATATAGAGATATTGTTTATCGAATCTAATGGCGATTATTGGTCATTCTTGATTTACTACTAAAACTGCACTCGACTTTTGTCCCATTTTCCGTGAGAAATAGTTTAGTTTTGAATTTGGAAACCAACCTACACAATAAAACCGACAGCATCCGTTACACAAATACTAGAAAATATTTGCTACATAAACGAGCAGACATTTTCCAATTTTCTGTTTCAAATATGTCTTTTGTTGTTGTTCATTTTCCATTCATTCATCCGGGTTCCAACACAACATTTATTATCCTTTTGTCTTCGATGTTGTACAAAAGCGACAACAATGTACCAACATATTTATAATGTTTATGTATGTGTGTGTGTAGGAATAAATTTTATGTTACCCGAAAATAGAAGCATAAGCGAAGCATATGGAGTGGAATTATGGTGCGATTGTGTAAACGTCAGTTTGGAAAATATTTGTTTGAGTGTGTGTGTGTGTGAGTGTGGTGTGAACGTGTATATCGATATTATGATAAGTTTCGATAGAGACGATTATATGGGAAATTGGGCCCATTTTACGTGTAATTTTTAGAAAGACAGAATTGATATTTGTATTGTGATAAGAATATTGATTACAAAAAAGGGTTGTTGAGATAAACTATATATTGTTTTGAGATATGACACATTTTAGAGAAGACAACTGATTTTTAAAAATGTGTGAAATTTTCAGAGATAAGTTATGGACTAGGTTCATTTTAAGTTCGTGAATCATAGTTACTTCTTCTTTTCTTTTGAATGGGTAGAGATTTATATTTGTGTTTTGTTACGAGTAAATGATGGAGGTATTTTATTGCCTTCAGGTTTAGAAGTCCTCACTATATTTTACCTGCCTATCAATTTACTCAAACCGTGTTATTCCTTAGAATAATGTTAGCGGAAACTTTAGCTTTACACTTTTTAGTTTCACTGACAGTAGTTCGCCCAGTGATTAAATTCACAGAGAGCAGTGAAGGAATATCACAGTAGATGTTTGTAGGGAAACTCCTGTTACGCTATACAGGTCTATAGGGAAATAACTTTGAACCTTATGATTGTGCTCGCAAGTATTTGTTTATCAAAAATATCTAGCGAAGTGACCTGGATAATATTCTACAGAGCTTAAATAGGGCCAAAATACCTTATATTTTACTAATGAAGTTCTTACACGAGTAGAGAGCAATATGAAAACTCTTCACTATTTCTATTTTGTAATGCGGTGTATATTCCAGTTTATTTTGCTGTGAAGAGGGGAAAACCCGCATATTGTGGTATTTGTTCACTAACACTACTGCTTGCGAAAGAACTATTAAGATGAGCAGTGATGATTTTGCCTCCTAACCTCAAACGTGTAAGTATTTGAGTGTTTGTGTCTAATCTAACGTGGTTAAGTGCAAAATCTTAGGTAGTATTTACTCAAGAGATATCTCAATATAGGTCCAATAAAAGAATAAAAAACAGTTTTGGGACCTTTTTGTTTGCTGTACGCATGCTAAAACTCTGCCAATTACTCATTTCACTCGATCTATGGTTTCTGTATGAAATTTGTATTTGATTAACAATTTTAACTGTTTGGAATTGGTCAAAGTTCGCGACCTCCTTTGAAGATAACTTCGTGATAAAAAAAGATTATGTCGGCGGTTTGATCAGCTGTAAAAATGTTATCAGACGTCATCAACTGTTTATTGTCCACAGACTTTCCCGTCTCTTATTTTCGTTTTACAGGAGAAAATACTGAACAGCCCTGAAAGTGAGTTTCAATATTAGTAGTTCTATTGATTCATAATTGGTGGTGGTTTAGAATCTATCTGTTCGGAGGTATTACATAACTATATGGTTGGACTGAAGGATACTATACCTTGTACATAGCCATACGTAGAGTCGGATAAGTTCTGTATATTAAGAATTATTTTATAGAACTTCTAGTCTTCAGTGGCTTTTGGTTTTCTTGTTTTTTTGGAAATCCTAAGTTTAAACAAAATTCAAGGATCAGGACAATGTCTATGCCTTCAGCTTTAATATTGATCAGGAAAGCAACCAGGGCTCACTTTTAATACTATGAATAGTTCATCTGAAGCAGCTACAGTATCTCCGCTTAAGGCCCAATCTACCTCGATCGTACCAGTCACATTATATTCCTCAGCTAACTAGAGAGCACTCTATGAGTGCACATTGCAGCTCCACTAATCTGAAGTCGAAGATGAGTTTCGCCACAATCTATTCCATCTCATCATTCTGTTGTCCTTAGCAAGCAACATCAGACAGGCTATGTTCACCTGCTGTTGGTAAGCCTTACCAGTTCACTTCTCTGGTTTTATTAAAATTCAGCAAGACGGAGGTAAAGTTAAAACTCAGCATGCCTTTCGTTCTTGCTTACGCATCTAAAAATGACTGTAAATAATAAAATTATTGATTCCTTCAATCTGTCAACTTTACAGTTCGAAGAAGTAAGATCAGAATTACTGACTTCTATAACTTCTGTGGCATCGTTTCGGTGAGATCAATGCTCTCATTCTGGCTCGATAGGGGATCTTTCACCCTCGTTACAGTTTATAAAGTTGGTTTCAAGCCAGAAGCTACCGAGCATTTCTATCACTTTTTGTAGATATAGTAAGTGACCTTAGGCGAGAAGACTAGTCTGAGAGTATAATTATTTTAAGGGAAAAGGCATTTACATCAGTGGTTGAGCATTATTTAGACATTCTTCTGAGTCTCGTTGATTATCGTCACAGCTAGCAAGAGAAAGAGAAAGGGAAAGAGATAGAGCGAAGTTTGATCTCAATCTGTTAAGCTGAGAACCGTTTTTGTTTTTATAATTTAGCCATTGTTTGTGGTTTCCGGACCATAATTGTAGTTTCGCAATTAAATTTAGTTTTTGTACACCATCAGGGGTTATGGTTGTGTTCATTATTCATCACTGAATTTTTATTTAGATTTTGAAAATTATTTTTTTTACACTGCCCGTGTTATAGAAGGCTGAAAAATACGGGGTTGACAAGAAATTTCGAGGCAACTTTTAACCACCTAACCACCCAACATATCATTTCATTACTCTCTTCTCTATATAATATCTAAAGAAATTTGTGAAATCGTTTTGCTTTGATCTGTCTGTAAACGAACTTTTATATAATCGAAAACCAAACTTCAATCAACATCGGAAAATTATAGCTTTTCCACCGTTACGATATATACGAGTATCATATAACATTAATTGGAAAGTAACCCAACATTTAATTATAGTGTTTTTGACAAATCGAATCAAAACTGATACAAAAACGTAAAAGTTTCAATCATTCTCGGTGGATTCGATATTAATCTCCATCTCTTTAATGAGAATGTGACAGACACATACCCCAGATCACAACAAATATTTGACGATGTACGAAAATTAAACAAAAAATTTAAGTGCAGAAAAAATAACGATGGAAAACCTCGATGACAGATTTGAAGAGGCAACAGTATTAACATAAAACTACAACAACAACACAAAAAAGCTTCAAATCAATTTTCGAAAGTTTCATATTTAATTTCCTTTTTGTGCTTTTTTTTTGTTCGATCGTTACACAAAATGCCAAAACGGAGATTTTTTTTCGATGAAACAGGAAATCTATCATAATTCGCATAAATAACGAAATGTGCTGAAAAATTTTGAGCGGGATGGGGGGGCGGGCGGTTATTATTTGGTGGGTTAGTATACATTCGTAGATGGCATGATTTATTTTTATTGTTATTATTGATCAATCAATGGGTGTAGCAATAAAAAAAGTATATTTTATGCAAATCAACGAAATCGATTTCATAAATAAGAAAATTACATGTTCTTTGTTGGTTATGTACGTACGAGTACACACAGCACAGTACATACTCTCGAACACAAATGAATATAAAAAAGTTGAGTCAAAATAAAAATGTCATATGTAGAACGGGGGATGGCTGTACGGCACGTAATCTCGTTGTCTGATGAGCATGATGGATCGAGCATTGTGTAGGGATAGCACGTACACTTAATAATAGTTTATAGCAGAAACAATTTATCCTTTCTATATCGTGAGGAAATTTACTTACATTTCGAAGAATAATTTGGTACATGAAGATATATCTCATAATATTAGGATAATTTTTAGGGAAAAAATCGATTTTATCTAGAAACACGTGTCTTGTATATACGTTACCGATATTTATACGGTTCGTAGATTGATGATAGCAGAACAATTTCGGATCATATAGCGAGAAATTTAGATCTTTGTCGATTCGTTCAAAATTAATGTTTTTTAAGTTTATTCGATCAGATTGCATCACAAATCGTGTTTAGTCCTTTAATTTTTACCGCTAGTACAATATACCTGGATGGCTTCTTCATATTAACATCTCACTTTCCCACTCTCGATTATTCTCGTACACAGACCGTACATCTTCATTCCATTTACATTTTAGATCCCTGTTTCGTTTCGGGAATTATTTATAAGTTGGTCTGATTTCTGCCGACATTCAAAGTCACCAATCTAATATCTTGCTCAGGTATAAAGCCCATCCAAATCATTGTAAAATGTGTTTTTGGCTTGTGGTTAAGTTACATCAATCGGCGCATACACATATCTAATTAACGTAAGCTATCCGAGGGTGGATTGAGAAATCTGGTAAAATTAAAACAGAGGGCACCATAATTGCAAATCCCATAATACAACCACAGACAACCCATGCATAGTTTTTGCAAAGTCACCACACCAAAAATGGTTGACAAAATCCACGAGATCGTATTGCAAGATCGCAGAGTGAATAGCTGAGATAGTAGGCATCTGCGCGAGATACCTAAGATAGTAGGCATCTCAGATGAACATGTCCGTAATATACTACACGAAAATTTGAATAAAAATATCCTCGAGTTTCGTTACAATCGACCAAAAACGCACACGTGTGACAACGCAGGTTTCTCGATGTTCAACAAATATCAGTGGTAAAATACCAGTCTAAATAGTGGATTACTATTGTCGAATCTGCGTTGAAGAAGGTTAAGTCATTTTTATCGGCCAACAAGGTCATGCCCACAGTTTTTTCGTAGGCACACGGCATAATCCGCATCGATTACCTTCAAAAAGGCAAAACTTGTCGGACCATTTCTATGTTGCTTAGTAAGAAACCCCGCATTTGGCAAAGAAATGAGCACCGGTGCTCGAATTGCTCCCTCATTCGTCATATTTTCCAGACTTAGCTCCCTGCGACTATTCCCTGTTTTCGAACTTGAAAAAATGGATCGGCAGAAAGAGTTTC
The DNA here is from genome assembly GCA_963932295.1 of Tipula lateralis. Classification (NCBI taxonomy): domain Eukaryota; kingdom Metazoa; phylum Arthropoda; class Insecta; order Diptera; family Tipulidae; genus Tipula; species Tipula lateralis. The sequence goes on from OZ010737.1 coordinate 124,586,280, forward strand.
GGCTTTAATGATCAGATCCACGATGTAAGACACTCCTTTTTTGAAAAACGTAAAATTGGAAAAACTTTGGCCTAGGTGTATGAATCTAAATGACGGCTATTTGGCAGAACATATTATTCCTCGTTTTATTTTTTCCAGACTTCTCACTTTCATGTGCCGATCCTTAATCTCGTGTTTTTGTACTTCGGTGTTATGTTGGTGAAACTTGATTTTATTTATTTTGTTGTCACTTACAACAGTTGTTGTTTTTTGCGATTGGGAGTCGTCAGCTCCTCGTACGACAATCTCTGGCTACTGTAGTGGTTATTCTATGGTACCATATTTTGTTCGGAATATTCACGAAACATGTATACAATTCACAGACCGTTTGACTAAATTCAAACCTTGTGTTGTCGTTTAAAAATTGAATCCAGCTTTTTGACTTTGTCGCCCTTTCGTCTATCTCGGTTATACAGACCTTTTGCTGCAATTAGTCCAGAAACCCTTCAACATTTGTGTGATAAGTAAAAAAAGTATTATTGAGCACCCTAATATAACTTCTAGACACTAGACACAGTTATCGTTCTAAGTAGGATTAATCATCTTCTAATAGAGGAAGGTAGTTGTAAAGTTCTTACAACAAGCCACTCTCGGTTCGCAAATTTCTCATGTCTCTAATAAATGCTATTGGGATTGGGATTATATTTACTCATACTGCCGTATCGAAACTACTCGTACAAGTTTATATTGATCTGAATGTGCCTCAATGACTCTGTATAACGCCCACTTAGCCGATTTTACAGACTATGCGTACACGATTTATAGGTTATGTTTTGCTCATATAATCCATTCTTAAAAGGTCCAATCGACCATGATAAACATAAAATCCTTTCTACTAGAGGTTGACTAGTGGATAATAGTGGTTTGTCGAAAGGCAAAATTTATTCGAATATGGAAGCATATTTCGTATGAGATAATGAAAATGAGCTGCAAGAGGAATAACGAAACAATGAAGGAGGGAGGGATCAAAAATCCAATAATAGGTATATATTAGCTTTTCATTATGTATATCCGAGGGTTTGTAGAGTCGAGTTACCAAATTCTAAAAATACTCACTTCCCCAGATGGAGTTGAGTTGGTATATTTTCAACAAAATCAAACAAATCTAAAACGCACCATTCATAAAAATTGATTATGTTTCGAAGCGTTAGCACAAAATTTTCTTCTCGGTATTTTTACCATTTTCCTCGAGTTTTCTATTTTATTTTCTATTTTTCAACCTAACTATATTTATGACAATAACATCCAAATGTATTAAATTACATCCAATTTCCTTGTTAGGTTCAACTACATTGATGAGATGTATTGATGCAAAAATGTATGGTTTCTCGGTATCTCTTATTTTAGTTTACCCTTTTGAGTGCACTATCGAAACACTCCTGGTTACTGGAGACTTAAATTGAGACCAATTAAAATTGTTAATCACAAAACAGCAGTTTTAGAACCTATATTGTTTTTAACCGCCAGAAAGGCGGCTCTCCCATTTAATATCGTTGTATCATTCGGTTCGGATCAGCACGCAGAACGTGGCCGAGCTAGCGTACCCGCTGTCCTTCGATTTTATCCACAATATCAGGAATTCGTATTCAATTCTTGAACAGATCTCGATATGTGTCATCGACGTCGCATTTCGGACCATATATCACACGCATAATTTTTGTCTCGAATATTAAAAGCCATCTATCGTACACATCCGTCAGGATTCAACTCTCACATCCATACATGACAACTAGTCTGATCAACACTATGTACAATTATAGCTTATTGGCATTTGCAAGATATATTGATTTCAGAAGAGGACCATGCAGCTGAACACTGTTCCACATGAGATTAAAAACCGGAACTACATATTTCTCGATGGCCTGTTTTCAACTTTGACACAGCATTCTGACTGCGTTACTGTCATTTTATACCTTCCCACTTTTTCTCGTTCCTTTAAGATTCCAATGATATTCGTGTAATGTCATTCGAACTTTTTTTCTGTGTGTGACTGTTCCATCTCTGCTTCTGAGTTCGGTTTCAATATCTGTTTGATTTGTCTGCAGCAGAAGTTTCTCATTGTTTATAGGCATTTATTTATAACTGTTTTTTGTGTGATCTTCTGTGTGAGTTTCCACGTGACACACCCATACATCAGAACTGAATTTTCACACACATTGGGAAATCTTAGGTTTGTTTTTCTCAACAGGGCGGATGCGATCTAATCTGCCATGCAGTATGTTTTTGCTACAGTACTACAAAGGTAATAGAATATCTCATCCCCTTCGACTAACGTATTATTGATGGTGATTGGCGTACAACTGTCCGTGTTTAGTCTCATGATTTTCGTTTTTCTGACGTTAATTTCGAGATCAATTTCTTTTGCGTGGCCTAACAGCTTCTGTACTATCTGCTGCATATCGGCTATATGTGATTCTAGACAAATCTTATCTGCGTATAGATCGTGTTATAGTGGTTCCCATTGAAAACCATTTGGGAAACAACCAAATGCCGAGCTAGTGCATATGATGCTATCAAACGACATAAGGAATAGAAGTTTAGATAATACATAACCTTGCCTTACTCTTCAATAGTTGAAGAATTTTTCACTTTATTTCGCTTGCTTTAAACTTTATTGCTGGCATTGGGATATCTCTTTGGAAATTACGTAAAAAGAGAAGTGAGATTCCTCTTTAGGAACTTTTTGGTTAAACTCTTTTTTCATTCCTGTGGGATTCTCTCAGTATTCCATACTTTAACTAACAGTTAAGAAAGGAAAGTATCTTATGTCTTTGAATAATTCAGTTGGTCTGTACCAGTGGCCTTCGTATTTTTAAGCGTCTGGATGACAGTTCTAACCTCCCACCCCGTTGATGGATGGGTGTTTTGTTCGTAGTCCGGTTGGCTTATGCAGTTATCATCAAAATATTCTTTTCATCTGTTTAGTTGATACTTTTATGTGGTAAGAGTTTGGCCGATTAGATCCTTTGTAGACTGAAGTTTTGTGAATTTACCTGTTCGGTTTATTATACATTCGCTGCTTGCCGTTGCTTCTTCTGCAGTCTTGAGAATGTGTTTGTTATATTTTTTGCAATCATTCCTTGTTTCCATTGTATTTTGGTGGCATAGCAGTACCTTTAGTGTGCGACGTACTTCGACGTTTCTTCCACGTTTCATCAGTAATTCATGCTTTCCTAGTGTTGTCCTCATAGCCGAGCACACTGTTATCATTTTGTATTTGTTCCTTTTTTCGATCGATAGTTCTAGTTACCATTGAAACCACTCTGGTCTATTTTTATACCATTTCGAAGTGTGCTTGATATTGTGAATTTTTCGTAATGTCATCTGAATCCACTACATGTTCATAGCAGTGTATTATGGTGATATTTCTTAATGTCGAATGAAAGCAAGCTACTATTATTTTGCTACTGATCGGTTTCTATTCGAGGAGTGCTTTCTTTGCTTTAGGCTGTTCTTAAAATGCCTACGACTGCATTGTGTGTGTTTCAGTATGACCAGATCTACTAGGTGATTTCCTGTTCTTGTTGTTATAGCTCCACTATTTGTCCATATTAGTTCTTTGACACCCAATATCTCGATGTTGTAGCGTTTCATTATATGTATTCTCAAGTTGTGATAGCCTGGTAATTGGTTCCAGTTCGTAATGGTCGATATTTGCTATTTGTTCTAATGTTCATTTCAGATTTTAGTCCAGTTTCCAGAATTCCCATTTTTCTTCTACAGTTTCCAAGAGATTACCCAAATTTGAACTAACGCCGCAAATTTTTTTTTTTTTTTTTTATATTTTATTCTATGCTATCTTTTTTGGGGCTCAAGGCTCTCCCAGCTCTTTTGCGGTTCGCTTATTTACGTCCTACTTTACGCCTTAACGGCCAAATTGAGGACGTACGGCTATAGGTCCGATTTTCGTAGAAACATCTGCGCATTGCATAGCTCCATGCCAGCCTATAGTACTGACATGGAAGATGGGTTGGCTCATGAGTTCTGCACTCCAACAGAGGGTCATAGATGTGTTCATTAACACCACCGATCGTAATCAGATGGTAAAAAATCCCTTTTGCATCCTGCCCCTATCGGGATTCGAACCCGGTACCTCCCGCTCCAACTGCCACAGCTTTAACCACTGAGCCACCTGGGCGGTAACGCCACAAATTTGCTCTACATGTTAATAAAATTGTTTTCGCCTAGTCATTCACTGCCACTAGGCATTACTATAATTTTTAGAAATTATCATCTTGCACCTTCACCACTTCCAGTAATTTGTTTATTAATTCAATTAAAGTCCACAGATTATTTTGTAAACATACTCTGGTCTTCAGTGCGAACAATAATTACATTTAAATCCGGCATCAACGCAAAAATTGAAATTGACAACACCAAAATGGCGACAATCATGGATAAACACGCACTAGAACTCTGCAAGGAACAACAACGGAGGCAGACTCATCGACTATTGTCTCACAAATCAACTATTCGTAGGCAGCAGCAAATTACCACACAAGAATATTCATAAATACACCTGGACATCGTCAGATGGCAGAACGAGAAATGAAATGAACCATGTGCTGGTAAATAAGATGTTTCTTTCCTCCCTACAAGCTGTCAGAGCAATGAGAGAAGCAGATGTACACATCGATCACCAACTAGTAATAGCAACTTTCAAAATCAGCCGCTCTGAAGACCACAAGGAAAAGATATAGAAGACGCCTACGTAAAAACAGACATCAGGAGTTAGACAAGGATAAGTACTATCTCCAATACCTCATAGTACTGGATTATGTCATGCGCAAGCTAGACATCATATCAACAAACGGAATTCAATGGGATCCAATAAGAAAACTCAATGATCTCAACTACACAGATGATATATGCCTGCTAATTCACAAATACACAAACATGCAGCAAAAGCTACAAAAGTTATCAGAAATAGCACAAGATGTCGGGCTCAAGATAAACATAAGAAAGACAAAGGCTCTTAATGGCCGAAAAATCGTATACATTGGCTGTATCGTATAAAGAACAGGCGGAACGGAAGAAAACATTAACCAAAGCATCAACAAAGCGAGAAACACTTTTCACATGCTCCATAAGATCTGGATTGCATCCGTCCTGTCAAAAAACATCAAGATACGAATGTTCAATGCCTGTGTAAAATCAGTACTGCTGTATGGCAGTGGAACGTGAAAACATACGCAGAAAATCACAAGGCTCTAAGTGTTTGTGAATAAATGTCTTCGGCGATTGATCAAATGCTTCTGGCCGAATAAGATCACAAATGAAGAATTACTGCGACAAACAAAACAAGTGGACATTTGAGAAGGAGGCCAGGAAGTGGAAATGTAGATGGGTAGGACACACGATAAGAAAAACACCAAATGGCATAACCAGGATGTCATTAGAATGGAATCCGCAAGGATAAAGAGAAGGTGAAAGGCCAACAGTGACTTGAAAAAGAACGGTGAGCAAAACATCTTGGAAAAACCTGGGGGTACTTAAGAGAATAGCCCCAAATAGAGTTCGATGGCCCAGTTTAGTAGACGCGCTATGCCCCTAAGAATGGAGATAAAAGATAAAAAATAAATACATATTGGTGAGACTTAACATGAACCCTAATAAAACATCGATAGTGCCATTCAGTAGAAAGTGATTCTAGATCGCAGAAACTGATTTGGAAATAACATATCACATAACATATCAGGCCACAGGTAAATTTAGGCTTTAAAAGTTTTATGGAAGTACTGGGCGATTGAAAGCATAAGATCATCTACAGGTTCGTATGACGGATTGAGTACAAGGCATAGCTAACAATATTATAATAGATCAATTCGAATATGTCTAACTGCTGCTATGCAGAGCCTCTTGTATTTAAACTGCCTTTACTTCACCTGTATATTCGGCATATATTAGGACCAATATAATAGTTCTAGGCTTACTTTATTATTAAGAGGTTGCCGACGTCTTTGTGTAATCTGTAATATTGTTGCTTCGCTAATCCTAGTTTCAAATTGAAGAAGAAGAAGAAAAAACTCCAATTTAGTCATTATCCATGTGTATGCAGTAACCACTCCTATAATTTCCAAGAAGATTCGGATGAGATAACGTATCTCATCGCCCTACGTGTCTCAACCCAAGTAACGTATTCGAGTGAGCCACGGAAAATAGGCAAAAAAAAGTCAAAGGAAAAGCAAAAGAAGATGTCTCTGGTAATGGAAATTAATAATTTGTGTACCAGCGAAGCACATATAAAATTTCATTGCTAAATACTGTTTCCGCTATTTATTCGACCACACGAAAATCGGAATTTGTTTTTAATGCTGGTACATAAAATATGATTATATATTCGGTAAGTGGGAAAACAATGTTTTATGAGGAGGAGAAGGATGGGGGTGGAATGTGGTTAATGGTGGTTGAGATACATTTTTTTTTATTTTCAAAAAACAATGGAGTGATAATATTGAATTCGACGAAATTGAATTTTAAGCGTAGGGTAAACGTTTGGAACTAATGGCAAATTTTTTTTTCGTGTACGATACATTTTTGGGGGTGGTAAACAACCAGCAACCACATTATATTCGGTATATTGATTTTATGATATTGTTCGTAAATAAATCGAGATAGCAATATGGGTTTAGCGAAATGCTATGCAAAATATGTAATGAAAATCTGTTAATTGTAACCTTTATGGCTTACTGGTCACCACTGACTTTATATCGACGCATTCAATAAGCTTTGGTTAGATAAAAATTGGCCGCAATTGAGATGTATATTATATAATCTCCAATAAAATAATGTAATGATCAAAGCTTAACATCAACATGAACACATCACATATATAGATTTAGTTCGTACAAATATGAGATAATCTGAATACAAATTATAGATAATCCGAAAATAATGTTTCAACCCTAGATGGCGTGCTCCTCAGGATGGTATCGTAATTGTGTTGAAGTTTATAAATTGTCTGTGTAGAGAAATTTTCTTCTGGTGATTTCCTCCGGCACAACCCCAGGACACAAATTGGTTGTATATCGATCAGGAAAAAGGATGTCTTCCTCCTTTCTGGGGTTACCTCCAAACGAAATCATTAATAAAACACAACAGATATCGCCTTCCCAAGAAGCCTTAACTTTTTCAACTGTGTGATATGACGTACCTTACTATGCCATAGGGTGAAAGTTGTGATGTCATTCATCATCAACTTTTAATTGATCTTAGTCTTCAACAAGAATGTTGGATGTTCGTTAAAAGATGATGTCTCGTTCACATTTACTAACTTAAGGATTAGAACGAAGACTATCATTTCTACTGCAGATTTAGAAATTGATAAAACCTTGAATAAAATCATCGCCATGAAAGGATATCGAGTATATCGAAGTTATCGAGAGGTCAAGAGGGACTCTCTTACTTTAGTGCTTCATATAGTTCCTTCTGCCTAGCTAATATATAACGAACCGAAGTTTTACATGCTCAAACTTAACACCATACGCCATCTTGTAAAATAAAATTTCTTAAATGGTTGTTGGTTCGGGAAGAGTATCACGAGTTGATTGTATCGTGAATAACTCTGACGGTTTCAAATTGATGAAGTATTGATCAAAGAAATTATGTTAATTTATAGGAATCCACTACTAGATCTTCTAAAACAGTACTGAAAGTGCTTAACAAAGGAACAGCTTAAAAAATAGTTGAGTACCTCCGGAAGGGATTGTTTATCCTTTATTTTATGCCACTAAGATAATACACAGCGACAAAGGCGATCAATTTAAGAGAAACGAGTATACCACACTTTTAAACGAATTTGGCATCATCGTTTCTAGTAGTGATAAATATATGTACCACGGGCAATGCGAACAATTACGAACAAGGCCTTAACATTTTTACTATTGTTACTAGTATACTTTCAAGACTGCAATGATTTATGTGCCACTTTGCCTTATATTAAAAAGCTCATAGCCCTAGTCAAAACGCTTCTGTTTTAACTCATCAGCGTTTATTGAATGGATGGAGATAACGAATGACAGCCTTAGTGATTTCAATAATTCCAATAATAGCGTTCCCGAACTCGATTGTTTGTGCGATGCAATCAATGGTGACCACCCAACGAAGTTAAATAAAATTATCTGAGAATTCGTTTTGGTTTAAAATTTCTTAGGTTTCAGTATAATGGGTTAATTGCTAACTCCTTATTACTCTTCTGCTCTCATAATAATGTTAAAGTTTGAATACAACTGCACTATAAAACTTAAAACGTCTACATAAGTGTTTATTATTCTCGGTTTGTACACGCATGTATGTGTTTCGAAAATTTTATTCTCCAGGTTATAAAAGGCTGGAGAAACACCCAAAGTATATAAGACGATGATTAGTAACATTAGTAAATTATCAACCGAATAAGTATAGTGTTTATAATTATGTAAAGGTCCAGACGATAGCTTAAAGTTATGTTATGCTGTATATAGTTCCCCCGGTAAATAGTAAGCTTGGCTTGAAAACGATTGAACAGTTTTATCATTTGTAGGCTACTTTTAGTCCGAATGCCATTTTGTTAGATTCGAATGTTCAAATCTAGTACTGAAAGTAGTACGGGATTCACTAATCTGAGGGTTCATATTGATTTGATGATAACCTGATGCCAAGTCGAAAGGGCTAAAGCGTCGAGAATGGCCTAATTTGAAAATCAATTCTGCTTTTTTAATAATCCGATATTCTATTTTGTGGGTCACAAAGTCTCTATTGTAATGATGACATATAGTTTGTATTGTTGTTCTTACCTCAATATTACGTATGTCATCCAGTTAAAATGCCTCGTTGAGTTTACTTAATATATATCTGGGGGCCTATTACGAGTAAATTATACGTGACGAGAATTTTAAAGTTCTCCATAGTCGTCTATAATAATTTAGTAGCCTACAGGCGAAATTACTGTTTCGAATTGGAATGGTATCGCCACCCCTTCCCGAATTCGTTATAATAACGCGCAAACATTATGCCCTCAGATAATGAGAAATGATTTTTTTTTTTTTTTATATTTTATTCTATGCTATCTTTTTTGGGGATCAAGGCTCTCCCAGCTCTTTCGCGGTTCGCTTATTTACGTCCTACTTTACGCCTTAACGGCCAAATCGAGGACGTACGGCTATAGGTCCGAAGAAATGAATTTTGAATTTGTCAAATTTACTTTTACGACTAATGTTCATGTTAATTTACGACAAATTTACGACTAATGTTCATGTTATAGCACTGCTTTAATATGTAGCGGTTCAACATATTGGTTGAATAATATTTCAAACCGCTTCTTATTTATTAATGCAACTTTTTCATTAATGCCGAATTATAATTCACCAGTTTGTCATTCCGTGGTACATCATATTGTTACTGAAGGGCATTTACCAGTATCGAGACCACGAAGACTAGATCCGATTCGCCATAAAGCTGCCAAATTAGAGTTTCAGCATATGGTAGATTTAGGGATTTGCCGGCCATCGGCATCCCCAGTTTCTTGTCCGTTACATATGGTCAAGAAGAAAGATAACGATTGGAGACCATGTGGTGATTATCGTAGATTGAACACGGTGACTATTCCAGACCGCTATCCGATACCCCACATTCAAAACTTTTCCATGAATTTAAATGGAAATAATATTTTCTCCAAAATCGATTTAGTTCGAGCTTATCATCTTATTCCCGTAGCTCCTGAAGACGTTCATAAGACGGCCATAACCACACCTTTTGGTCTTTTCAAATTTACCCGAATGCCTTTCGGACTTCGAAACGCCGCACAAACGTTTCAACGTTTTATTAACGAAGTCGTACGAGATTTGGACTTCGTATTCGTCTATATTGACGATATTCTTGTAGCTTCACTTAACGAGGAGCAACACAAACTCCATTTGGAAACGCTATTTAAACGATTAGCAGAGTTTGATGTTCGAATCAATAGCACAAAATGTGTTTTTGGAGTTACAACTCTTGATTTCCTCAGCCACAAGATTACTCCTAATGGTATTCTGCCTTCGCCAGAACGAATTAATGCCATTAAGGAATTCCCAGCATCCACTACAATTAGGCGCATTCAGCAGTTTATCGGGATGGTTAATTATTACCACCGATTTATTCCAAAGTTAGCTGAATTGCTTGCCCCAATTCACTCACACTTGGCAGCTCTACTAAAGAAGCCCAAGACGCCAAAGAATTTTTCCTGGCCCGAAGAATTTCAGAATGCATTTATTTCACTTAAAAGTGAATTGGCTAATATAACTTTATTAGTTCATCCGCTGAACGATGCTAAATTCAGCGTGACTACTGATGCATCGAGCACGGCAGTTGGCGCCGTCCTGCAACAGTTAAATAATAATAATTGGGAACCATTGGGATTTTTCTCTAAAAAATTAACGAATGCCGAACGTAAATACTCCGCATTCGATCGGAAATTACTCGCAATTTATCTATCGATTAAACATTTTAGATACTTTGTCGAGGGTCGGGATTTCACTATTTACACCGACCATAAGCCTTTAACAAGAGCAACTCAGTCTAAAACTGAACGTAATCCAAGACAAGCACGTCATTTGGATTATATTAGTCAATTTACCACGGACATTCAGCATGTGCACGGTAAAGATAATGTAGTAGCGGATGCTTTTTCCCGCACAGTAACGGTTGCGGAGATTTTTTCCCGCACAACCGATACTTTGGTCGCGGCTGTTATTCCCCGCTCGACCAATACAAATTCAGCTAAAGTCGAGACTTACTTCGACTATGATACTATTATCAAAGCACAAAAAGCAGACCTAGAACTTCAGAATTTACTTTCTGGTTCCGAATGTCTTTCTAGTTCCAATATGAAACTAGAGCTTTTTAAATTACCTGGCTTCGAAATTTACTGCGAAACTTCAACAGGCAACAATCGCCCTTATATCGCAGAACCATTACGCAAAATAATTTTTACTACTTTACACGGCATTTCACATCCTGGTATCCGTGCAACTCGTAAATTGATTACTGCTCGCTACTTTTGGCCTAGTATTAACAAGGACGTGACCCATTGGGCACGAGCCTGTTTAGTCTGCCAAAAATCTAAAGTCCAGAGGCATACTAAATCACCTCATGGACAGTTCGATATCCCACCTGGTCGATTCGAACACATCCATTTAGACGTTGTTGGACCTCTTCCATCATCTAATGGATTTACTTATATCCTTACCTGTGTCGATAGATTTACTCGCTGGCCCGAAGCTTATTGCATGAACGATATGTCTGCAACTACTATAGCTAACACATTTGTCCAAAATTATGTATCACGTTTTGGCGTTCCTCTTGACATAACTACGGATCAAGGAACGCAGTTTGAGTCCAAACTTTTTAGTGAGTTAACAAAACTCCTTGGCTCACATCGGATACGGACAACAGCTTATCATCCTCAAGCTAATGGCATGGTTGAACGATTTCACCGCCAACTTAAAGCTTCTCTTAAGGCCAGAGGCAATACAATCCATTGGAGTTCCGAATTACCACTCGTTTTACTTGGTATTCGAGCAACGGTTAAAGAAGATCTGAAGTGCTCACCTGCGGAGATGGTCTATGGCCAAACAATTAAGTTACCCGGTGAGTTCTTTGTCGAAAATCCTCTTCCGTCTTTGCCACCAACCGACACAGTTGTAAATCAACTCCGCACCACCATGCAAAATCTCATCCCCACTTCAACTAGACAGGCGAAACAAACAGATATTTTTGTTCCCAAATCGCTCGATAATTGCGATTATGTCTTTGTAAGGGTTGATAGAGTTAAAACAGGGTTGCAAACTCCTTACGACGGACCTTTTAAAGTTATACAGCGTTTACGCAAGAGATTTATTGTTTCAATTAAAGGCAAACATCAATCCATTACGATTGATAGATTGAAACCAGCGTACGGCATTTTAAATTCTGCTGATCAGATAGCAGCTATGACACGACATAAAAAAGTTCGATTTACTGTATAACATTTCGATATTCGCGGGCTCTATCTGCGAAGGGGGTCCTGTAGCGGTTCAACATATTTGTTGAATAATATTTCAAACCGCTTCTTATTTATTAATGCAACTTTTTCATTAATGCCGAATTTTATTACGTCACGTTCTATCGTGTAATCGAGGTAAATATTATATTCACAGTGACAAGTGCACCATCTATATTCCTGTAGAATACTCTCGTTTCGATAGCATATTTAGTACAGTCAGTTGTTACTACTTTTGAATAGATATTTTGTTGTTCGTGTCCGACATCTATTCAAAGTATAATGCACCACATTATTAATTTACATTATCATAATTAGCAACTGCATTATCTTATTTTGATGTTAGTATTTCTCGATCGTGGCGCGCGGGTCCTCCCTCTTGGTTGAGTGACAAGCCAATTATTTTCGGCCATTACTTTCATTACCATTGACGTGTCCGGTCATTACTTTGTGTGTGGTAGAATTAATGAACATATATTAAATAAATAAAACATTTATAATATAAAGAATAATAATGAATAAACAATATAATATAAATTTAATAATAAATAATAAACAATTATAATTTGTAATAAATACACAAAAACATTTTCAACATATAAATTAAATAATTATAACACAATATAAATTAATAATAAATAAATTATAAATAAATAATAAATATACACAAAAAGTGGTTAAAGTGTTATAAATACGAACATTATTCCGAGGTTGAATAAGAAATCATTAGAAGAGTAATTTCATCAGAGGAACTCACTCTGATTTGGGATGAATAATCTATGGCTTAGAGGTCTTACACGGCCGTTACCGCGTCTCAACTCTAGTCAATCACAATTGCATACATATTTTGCACATTGAAGTCACATTAGTATTTTAAGAAATAATGTCGAAACCTCTATAGGGTATTATATGTGTAAGTGGATAACATAATTAACAATGACAGTTTAGGAGGACAATTTAGTACCAGATGGTTTAGTACCAGGTCTTGGCAAAAAGCAATATTGATCAAGTTTATCCCAAACTGCACCATAGAATCCAAATATTGTAGATCGATTCTTTGAATGTCCATCCTGCTGTTTTATAGTAAAACCAGTGCTACTTAGGTAAACATTGTTTTTTTTTTGTACTGTAAGCTCACATCCTTATACACTTAACGGAAAGCTTGTGGTTTGCCAAATTACACTGTAGAATATAATGTTTTAACTCAAATTCCATTGTTGAGTGCTGTGATCTTAATCCCTCCGACACCATTTTTTTTCCAGCAAAGAGAAGTATATTTCATTCAGGTAAACATCGGTTGTTCCGAAACAGGAATTTTTAACTTTGCCCCCCTATGATAAGCAGTTGTTAGTCCAAAGTGACAAAAATATGTGTTTTTGAAATTTATTGATTTTGAAACAATGGTTGTTAGTATATAGATTTAGGATAGTATCCATTTTGTTCACTAATCTCTCCTTGAGTTTGTTTGATTTTCATCCAACGATGGTATATATCCATAAATTCTTCGAGCTATTTTGCAAATGATGTAGCAATAACTAATTGATTATGCTGGATTTGATTATAAAGACGTTGTTAATTTCTCCACTTTTGTTATCTGAGAAGAGGAAATCTTCGTGTTTTTTGAGTGTTATCCGTCACTATATTGGTCCATTGTGACATCCCTATATTACTTTACATTCCGGCTATAGGTCCGATCTACGTAGAAACCATCTGCACATTGCACAGCTCCATGTCAGCCTATAGTACCGACATGGAAGATGGAACGGCACACGGATTCTAAACTTAACTGGGTCTCAGATAAGTTCATTCGCACCACCGATCGCACCACTCAAACGATCAATGGTGAAAAAACTTTTTCGCATCCTGCCCCTATCAGAATTCGAAATCGGTACATTGGAAAGATGAATTTATGTGTTTTGACAGAGCCATCTAGAAATCATTCTAGATGGCTCTGGATTTGCTTTTTCAGAGCTTTGTAAAAGAGTCATCATCGTACGGGTGAAATTTACCCTGGTTGTTTTCAATGGTTTTATAATTATTTCAATAATTATTCCTTTACTACTGGGTTGTGTTTCATTCATATAACTCTGTCTACCTGACGTTGTTTCTTGATAATGCCCAACCAGTATCTAACCAATAGTCGCCTTAATCTCCATATGCATTTTATGTTTTGAGGTAAAGCGACTGACGGTCGATTCCATTTTTTTCGCCAGCATCTAAATAATCTTCGTTATCGTTCAATAACCTTCGTTATCTTGTAATGACCAAAAATCAAGGTTATAACCCTCAAGGTCATAACCCTTTGATGAATCAAATCTGTTATTGTTTCGACGTGTAGTTTGTGATGTACGTTTGTGCTACCTAAGTACCAGGGTTCATTTACCATGCTTCGTCTAAATAGTTACTACTATCTTATACAACAAAACCTTGCAGTCTGGGCTTAAGTTTAAATATGTTTCCTAATTAACCAGTTCATTTTGACACTTTTCAGATTTCAGGTGAAGTTCGAGATATTAAACGTGTTAGCGTTGTTGTAGGTTGATGTTATTTAGTCCCACTAGTGGGAAGGGTGGGTTTAACGTTGCTATTCTACGGTTGTGATTGCAGAGCTAGGATGTTGGTAGATCTGAGTATTTGTTCCCAACACACTGCCTTGTGGCATCCTTTCGGCTCTTTAACTTACATCGCCCCTTTCTTAAGTTGATGATGGAACTTAAAACTTTTGTGCTTTAAGCTGGATAGAACTTTCCTTTTAAAAAAATATATATATATATTTGATTAATATCAATTTGATTATAATCCTGTATACATACACATACGTACATAATTTATAAACCGGCCTCTGTTTCCAGTTTACCATTAATTATTTAAGATTCTCGATTTTTTATTCTTATTTGTTGACATCTCTAAAGCGGATTATTTCCTTGTGTTCTCTGTAAATACATTTCCATGTGTATAATAGTCATACATATGTATGTATACTCGTATGTACAAGTATGTTTATATGTACTCTGAGCTGCTTATATATACTTGAATGACAGTTCTCGTCGCATACGTGAACTAGTTACTGGATCATTTATCTTCGTTTACATACAATTGTCTGCGTGTTGTTTGTGTTCTATACATTTAGATAACAGACATTAAAAAAAAATTGTTGTAAATAACGGATTATAATACACAGTGTACTGTACCGAAAGCGATGGCGGGAAAATGGGAAAATTTATTACTTAGTTTTTTGTATGGTGTAAATTTTGAAATGTAACATAATATACATATATTATGCTCGCTATGTATATGGTTGGCATTTTTTGTATATATGCACATAAAGTTAAATAAGTTATGTTATTCATGTAATAGAATAGCAAGTGCAAGACATGCATTCTAAAGCGATAAATGTTTTAAACTAGATGCACATTTATATTAACATCCATTATGTTCTCTAGGTTATAAACGTTTACTCTATATATCATGTCGTTTGAACACATATAATTGAAGATGACCGAAAGCATCATGAAATGTTATAGCACGCTACACAAAGAACCATAATCAAATACAAAAGCAACTAATGAGTCGTTAGACTCAAACTTTCGCTTGTTCTGCGTGCGTTCGAAACGTTTAATTGGCAGATTATCACAGTTAACTTGTGAGATGAGTTGGTTATCGTTAAAGTAAGAAATGTGTGTTTTATTTTATTTTCGATGAAACCTTATCAAAGTTTTAACAAGAAGTTACATACACGAGAAACTAAACGTCAATCCAGATAAGATAGCGCATAGCGGTTCATTTATCTAAAGTCATTAAATATCTAGCTTTATGGGAGAATTTGAGGATTGAAACCAAAGCTGAACGAAAGGATTGCATAAATAGGGCACTTGAAAGGAAAATTGTAAACAGGCAATCCTAGTTTAGTTCCAAGACCGTCCTATTTCACTGATATGGATTCTGACTTACGCTGATCAAATTCAACTCTATCAGGTCAAATCGCTCAAATTTTCAGCCAATCAGCGAGGACTGGCAGACAAGAAGTCTTTAAACATAGTTTGACCCTTGTTTGAACATTGCTAGGTCGGTGGCGATGAAGGCTGCAACAGAAATTCATAGAACGACTTAAGTTAAACAAACATGTGGATCTAAGTTTGTTATTGAGGCTGTCTGTACTCGATTAAGCAACTAGCATCCGGGAATATAAGTTAAAATTTATGTGAGACCCAGCACCTGGTATTTGAGAGAAAGAATTTGGGTTCCACTGATTCGTCACAACCATGGTTGGGTAGAAAGTTTTTAGCTATTTTGAGCTACAATAGGTCTTAAACTATCAGTGATCTATTCTTTGCCTGATTGTGGCAGGAAGCTTCTTATATCCAGTAAACCTGAACTGAAACCTTTCACTAGTTTCGTGACGAGCCATATTGCAATCAGATACTACATTGACAAAATTAAGATTAGAAGATCCGCCAACATGTATTGGTCAGCTTATTTCATTTACGAAAATATCACCGTGGGACTAAACGATGAGTACAAATATTATTATATCTACACTACAATTTAGAGGTTGTAAGCTCATTTACAGAAGGATGTGAAGCTTATAGATTTCCGGAAATAAAGTTAATCCTTGAGACCTGATAAAGGCCTCGAAACTTTTCATATTCCTTCACTGCTATACATTCGTTCGTTCTTTAAATCATTGGTATGCAGTGTGCGAGCAATATCTTCTTCTCATTTTTCAATACTATGCACTGAGACTCAGTTGAATACTTTGATGCTTGAACATTTTGATACGACTGGATATGGTTGAGTGCAATGACCTATACAAATCCAACCGCCTTTTAATTTCACAAATTTTTCATCAACCACATTTTTTAATTGATACAGGAGCTGACGTCTCGACCTTGCCGGCTCGTTTCATCAAGAATCCATACCTCTACTCCTCATTTAGTTTATTTGTAGCAAATGGCCTCACAGTAAATGCTTTCGAAACCAAAATTTTAAAACTTGACATTTGACTGCGTCACTCCTAGGAGTTCGTCGTTGCTGAAGTGTCTATGTCTATCATCAAAAGCTTATAGATCCGTTAGTTTCTAACATATCGTTAAGCAGTAATTAGAGACAAACCTACCTCCGATTGCATGTAAACCTCGGCGACTGGCACCTGACCCATTAGAGAGTGAAAACAGAATTCGAACTCATGATGAAAGTCGAGATTTGTAGAACTAGTGGTAGTCCTTGGTCCAGTCCATTATATTTGGTGTTGAAAAAGAATGTAGAGTAGAGATGTTGTGGAGATTTTCAAAGCACTTAATCGGATTACGATTTCGGGCATTAATCCAATTGAACGTATATCCTGAATTTGTTGGCGTTTTAAATTTTGATTTAGAGGTTGAATACTGAATGCATGGCCGAATAAATAAAAAATTATGACCTGTTCGATATTCCATCCAAATGATTGATTATTTATTTTTGAATGACAAGTAGTGGTTTACAACGGGTTTGTAGAAATAGTAGACGCGATCTTCAATTGAGTGGCACCGATGTTGATCGAAATAATTGAAGCTGAAAATGATTATGTGGTACTTGTTTTGGCAGATTGTTGATGGTATCATCATACTTACCAAGTGTCATACTATTCGTGCTTAATAACATTTCAACACGGTTTACCAAAGGTATATCTTCCCTAAGTTCATTATAGTGTCTTGAAAAATCTTCAAGCACATAAACAAGGGACGTTCAAATCTCTAATCAATTCTAGGCCGGACTCTAAACTCTACTCTATTAATATGCATGACTTTATTTGAAGTTTTGGAAAAACGCGGCCACATTCCTAGAGGATAACTTATTTTCGCCATCACCACCGATTAAGGTTGAAAAGAATCCTCCATAAAGTTTTTCCTCCTAATATCATGACCTCAGATGAACGATTTTTAATTAGGCCCGGTCGTGGTGAATTACATATAAAATAGTTACTCACGAAGAAATCCGTTATGTTCTATATTACAGCTTTTTAAATCTACAAAAACGTTTAGCCATCTTTCTAGGAGGAATAGCAGAAAAGCTTCATCTTTTCTTTTTATTGAACATCTAGTTTGCGCTTGTCTTTAGCGACTCTATTTCGTTGTTAAACCGAAAAATCGACGTCTCTCACACTTAGAGTCAACCAATACTTGACAAAGTATAGAGTCCGAGGTCTAGCTACCAGAATTTATCAGATTTTCTCTGTAGAATTACAATGGGCATTTGTGGCTGATACGCTCTCACCTCGAAGTCACTAATCTCTAATCTGGATTTGTGTTCAAGTACCCATCAGGTTAGACAAATTGTTGTATTATTGAGAATTTATCTTCAGATGACCTACATTAATGGGGCCTTGTGCAAATAAAAGTGCCAGCCCTTTACAAATAGAAGTTTAGTCAAAATCATACGCAAATGGAAGTCCTACACAGCCGTTTACACTTATTGCTCATTATTAATGAGAAATAGAATTTATAGATGGCTGAGGTCATGGGCCATTGATACACCAACCCAAATTAAGCAACAGTTTTCGCCAACCTGCAGACCCATTGAGCGGCGGACCAAAGGGGTAAAGGAGTAGTTTTGTGTACTTCGAGGTCAGATCTTTATTCCGAAAGCGGGTAAATGCTCACCTGGTAAGTGAGCATGCGCTTCTAACAATGTTAAGACGGAGACAGTTTTGGCGGGATTGTCGTTCATAGGGGTGGCTAACTCTGTAAGTGGGTTAATCAATCACATGCTTGATAACAGGATGGTTAACTCGGAGCTCGGGGAATCCACCATCAGGAAGCGGGTGGCTAAGGGAAACCCCGCAGGGAGGTGTCCTGTCTCCTATTCTTTTGAATATAGCAATCAATGGGTTGCTGTTAGAACTGGAGAGAGAGGGGATCGGAGTAATTGCTTATGCAGATGACGTAGCGATAGTTGTCTCTTATTAATATTTAAGCACGGTGAAGGAGATAACCCAACATGGCCTTCTAATCATTATGAGGTAAACCATCAGATGTGGACTGGCAATTAGCTCGTACAAAACTGAACTGGTATACTATTATAAATAGCAGGAAATATCAAGTCTCGGTAGTAGATCAACTTCTCTTATAAATGACAGGAGATTAGCTTTTACTGAAAAGGCAAAATTCTAGACGTAATCTTGGAGAGTAAGCTTAGTTGGAAGCCCAACATTTTGGAAAGAGTAAACAAGGTTAAAATAGCCATGTACTCGTGCAAAACGCCATCGAAACGAGATGGGGCCTGAACCGAGAGCTGGTACACTGGCCTTTCACTTTCGTAGTAAGACCTGTACAAATGTATGGGGTAAGCGTGTGGTGGCCAGCTCTTGATAAAGTAACTTACAAAAAAGGGATCGAGAAGGTGCACAGAACGGCCTGCGTTCTTATAAGCGGGGTGATAAGGACAACACCAACACGTGCCTTGGAGTTATGTTCTTCGAAACAGATGGCGACGATTAGGGCCACCCGATTATCAGCCATCAGTAATAAACAAGTTTTGGGTGGTCGACCGTGAATAACTCTGCTGGAGATTTTCCACTAACATTCGGAGTGGAACGAAATGTAAGCAAAAAGGTAAGCAGCGCGTCGTCTGCTTTAACCCCATCAATCACTATAGCTTCTTTATCGACGTTTTAAATGTACGAACACATCGCTCAGCTTCCTCATTCGATGATGGATGGAAAGGGGCTGATGTGAGATGCCGTTTCTAGTATAATACGTGTGAAATTCTTCTGACACAAATGAAGTTCCGTTGTCACTTACTAAAGTGTCAGGCAATTCTTCCATGGCAAAGATTGCTTGTAATGATTTAATAGTGCTCAAACTTGTGATGGAACTCATTCGAACAACGTATGGGTATTTTGAAAATGCATCCACACGTAGTAACCACATACAATTTTGAAATGGTCCCGCAAAATCTACTTTGTGGTGTAGGCCAACTGGAAAATTCCCGAAAAGGACATGCTGAAACTTCCTGACAACTCTTGCAACTTTGTACTTTTCTTTCGATGGCGGGATCAATACCGGGCCACCAACAATGACGTCTTGCCAGTTGTTTCGTTCAGACGGCGCCCCCGAATCTCTCATGTAACATTGACAAAACTTTTTCTTGAAGTGCTTCTGGGATCATGGCTCGTTATGACTCCGTCTGTAACAATATTACATCACGATGAGAGTTTAATGAATTTTCTCTCAACTGATAGGGAGCATGCAGTTCCCATTCTTTTGGTAAAACGTCAGGATGAATTGTGACACTTTGCTTAGTTACCCATTCCTTTTTGTCTCTTGGCGTATAGTTTCACAGTCTATGGGAATATCACAAATTTCCTTATCATATGCATGACATACATGTCTCCTTTTTGTCAAATTCTGGATCTGGACCAAATGGTAGACGGGATAGAGCGTCTGCATTGCAATGTTTTACTGTTGGCCTGTACCGAATTGTGTATAGTTATACCCCATTTACGTGATTGCCCAGCGTTGCAGCCTCTGGATAATCATAACTGGAAGTTTTTTTTCGGGATGGAAAAGGCTTACTAACGGTTTATGATCCGGTAAAAGCTCAAAATGACGTCCGTACAGATCTTGATGAAACCTCGTACACCCAAAAATAATAGACAGAGCTTCCTTCTCTAACTACGAATATTGACGCTGATGTTCGTTTAACGTTTTCGATGCGAAAGCAATGGGTTTTTCTTCACCGTTAGGATACCGGTGATTTTTCACAGCTCCCATAATTAGAAGCATCGATAGCCAGTCAATAGGTAAATCGTTCCTGAAGTGAATAAGTTTAGTAGCTTCCACAATTCCTTTTTTTATGGCTTGGAACGAACGTTCTCTTGACTCATTCCAATCAAAGTCTACATCTCGCCGACGCAATTCGTTTAATGGTGCTGAAATGCTAGAAAAATTTTCCAAAAATGTATGGTAATAATTCGCTTTACCCAGGAAAAATTTCACTTCCTTTAAATTTTTAGGGTAAGGCAACTTATTAATAGCTTTTACTCCTTCGTGTGAAGGTTGTATTCCAACTTCTGAAATATTATGACCGAGATAGTTAATTTTGGTCATCAGGAATTCACATTTCTTTAAATTACATTTTAATCCAGCAGCATCTAATCGTTTGAATAATAATTCCAACGTCTTCAAGTGATCCTCTATGGTGTCACCTGAAACTACGATATCGCCTAGGTAACCGTGCTAGGCAGGTCTACCAAAATCGATCCATGAATTTCTGGAAAATAGCTGGTGCGCTAGCAATTCCGAAAGGCACTCGTTGGAATCTATATAAATCTGTTGGTGTGTTTATTACAACAAAATCCTGCGAATCATCATCAATAGGAATTAGGAGGTACGCCTCAGCTAGATCAATTTTCGGAAATAATTTTCCATTTCTTAGCTTATGAAATAATTTCTCATCTCGAGGAATTGGATCTTTAGTTGCGAATTAACTGTCACTTTGAAGTCGCCACAAAGTCGAGAAGATGAATCTGATTTTGTAACGGCCATGATCTGCCTATTGACTATATTGTACTGGCTTCAATACACCTATATCTCGACTAACCGCTCGATTTCGTTTTTTACTGCTGCTATTAGTGAATATAGATCTGGACGGCTTTTAAAGAATTTTGGAACTGCATCCACTTTAGAGACTAAATGAACTTTAAAAATTTTACAGCATCCAAGCTTCCCATAAAAAATTGTTGAAAAAAGCTGCACTGGTATTCCGTCGTATGTTAACAATTTCTTTATTTATTTATTTATTTATTTTATTTATTTATTTATTTATTTATTTATTTATTTATTTATATATTGCTTATAATTTTGATTAAGAAGGAAAAGCGCATATGGAAGTAACTTGTAAAAAAATTATTACTTCCATTAGGCATAAAAACCTCTTAAATTTTTTACTACAAAAGGTCAACACCAAGCACGCACATCCCATTTTGAGTACAAGCTCATTTACAATAGGATGAGCAGCAGGGATCAGACAATATATAAAAAAAAAAAATCTTAATAATTAACTTAAACTAATTATATTGTCATTCAGACACGCCATTCAAGAAACCTCGATTTAAACGAATCGGCAGATCTCAAGCTCCTAATACTGTATGGAACAGAATTCCATAGAGAAATACCTCTAACAAAAAAAGATGAATTTAAACACCTAGAAGAATTTCTCGCAGGAAGCAATCGTAGATTGGCGTAATGCGACCTGCTAAATAATAATTTTTTGAATAAATAATTTGGTTCTTTAGTTTTAAGTAGCTTCCTAATAAAAGCGCAAATCCGAAACTCATAAAAACTAGTTAAACTACAACCAAGAACCTCTTCGTTGTAGGTTTGTACTTCGGTTCCTATAACGCTGTCGATAACCGTTGATCCCAACTACCGAAGCTGTTGCCCCGATGTCGAATCAAATCTCCATTTGAATATCGTTGATAATAACTTAAATAAATATCTTGCGATCAGCTTGGTATAACGTATCTTCGATTTTTGCAAATTGACCCTACTACTGATGACTTGGTTTGTGTTGGGTTTTCTAACACTTGAATCGGATTACTGACGATTTTGCTTGATTTGTCCGAAGTCGTTGTGTCTTTATTAAATTAAATTGATAAACTTGAAGTGATTGGATAGATTCCTTCCTTTCTTTTCCGGCCCGTTGATGCGACTTCAAATGAATGGCTTGTCTGATTCGACTAGACATGCAGACGGATTGGATGTGTCCGATCCGTTGACAAGCGTGGCATTGCTCGTTAAGAAATCGGCAATTTTGTCTCAGATGATTTTGATGTAGACCGACTTGCTGAAGGTTGTCTACCCGGATTGCGGTTAAATTGATTTAATCTATGTTGCGATCGCCTCCGATTTGAACGATCGTTAAGTACCTTCACCTCACTCGTATTAGTCTCTCCAGTCATAATTTTAATTGATTTTTGAGTTGACTCATATTTACTTGCAATCACAGTAACTTCTTCGAGGAAAGGATTTGACTTCTGCAAATATACGAAGTACGTACATGGTGTGTATGCATTACTACCATATCACGTATCGCCCAGTCAACGTAAAATTCTATAAAACTCTCTTTTTTGCACTCAAATTCGCACTCTCGCGATGCTTCACGCAATCTATACCAATCCATTCGGAATATAATTCCCCTGGGTTCATTTTCAAGTGCAAGATCTTACATCGTGCTGCTAACACGTGCATTCTCGATCGAAAATATATTTTTAAAATTTCAAAAATCACGGTAATTTTTTCCGATTTATTACGGTACATAAGTAGTTCAAACTGGTTCTCATAAGGGTATTAGGGAAGTAAGACTTCGTCGACTGTGTCACGTATTATTTTTCTTTTCCCGATTTTTTATATATATTTTTTTTAAATATAACTTTTGATTTGGATGTTTGGAGAACCATTTAAACGTTCAGATAAGTGTTGTTCCTTTATTTCATTGGATTGCTTCCTTTTTTCATTGTTACTTATTTCATTTCAGGTTTTTGGCCCGAAATCAAAACTATACATTATAAATTGTAAGTATTGTCATTTTTGTTTCACGCCTCGATTCACATGTCGATTCTCCGTGTCTCAATCTCTTAATGTAGGTAGCTTGAATGTCCAAAATTTGTTACCCAATATTGACGAAATACGTCACCTTTTCTATGGTTCACCAGTTGACATTCTTTGCTTTTCCGAAACTTTTTTGTCACCCAATGTCTCAGACTCAGCTCTATACATTGAGGGATTTAATCTAGTTAGGAAAGATAGGGTAGTTTCTCCACTTGGCTATGGTGGGCTATATTTACAGGTTTACACGACAGGTAAACACCTGTCGTGTAAACCTGTAAATATACCTCCTTCTATTTCTCGAATGTTGGTTTCCGATCTAGAATTCGTATTTGTTTGCATTTTTGTTAATAAACGTAGATATTTATTTGGGACTGTGTACAACCCACCTATAACAAGCAAGAGGTGTTATACACAATTTAAAAAATCCCTACTAAATATTGAACTTTTATTAAGCTATCTCACCTGCCAGTATGATGAAATATTCATCTCAGGTGACTTCAATTTTGATTTACTACAGGATAGTATGTTCTCTCGAATGTATTTGAATATTTTGCACAGTCTTAATGTATCAGTACATAATACTGGTGAGCCAACTTATTTTTGTCCAACCACTAACGGTATCGCTTCTTCTCTTATTGACCGTGTTTTATCGTTCACCGATAGCTCTATTTCTTTTTTCAATCAATTATCTCTCGGTTTAGGATCTCATCATGACCTATTAGTATTCTCTACTAATTGTTACTCTCGCCCGGAGCCTAAACGGTTCAGTTTTAGGGATTTTTCTAATATAGATGATTCTCATTTAGCACTAGTTTGTAGCTCTATTCCTTGGGATAACATTTTTTCTCTTGATTCCTCTACTAGTCAAATCCAGCTTTTCAATGGATTTATTAATTCAGTTTTCGATAGTTGCGTTCCTCTTAGATCAGTGGTAATTAAACCTAAATCTCCTCCATCGATGTCTGGAGAAATTATGGATGCAATCAGATTTAGGGTAGATAAATTTCGCTTATGGAAAAGATTAGGAGATAGTAAGATATTTTTAGTCTACTGTGGCGGCCAGAGCAACTTAATAAATCGCAAATTAGCTCACGCCACACGCAATTAATAAAATCGTTGTTTCGAGTTAAGTTCTTGTAATTCACTAGTACTGTCGCGTCATGACTATTCGTATATATACGAATCGCACAGTAAGAACATCAAGTCCGGTAGCATATGCCTGATGAGATCGATTTGATCTTTTCGATCACGCAGTCATTCAATGACGTCATCATCAGATCCGAAACCGGCCCTGTGGATTACAAGAACAAGCAACAACTCGGAAGAACAAGACATTCAAATTTACAGCAAGCTTACACGCTTCACTACAAACAAGCTCGCAATATAGGGTAGTTAAGATTAATTAGGGCAGTCAAAAGTAATTTTTTCCAGGATAAATTAGATCCATCTCTTCCTCCTAAGGTTTTTTGGCGTAATGTTTGAAATCTAAGTCTAGGCAGGTGTAGAAATAATGGTATTTTAGATTTTAAAGCTGGGGATATCAATTCTTATTTTATTACCTCGAATCCAACTTTGGTTAGTCCTGTTGTTGATCTTAAATCTGAAGAGTGTTCTAACTCTTTTTCATTTTCTAATATTTCCTTTGAGGAGTTACAGTCTGCTGTTTGGAAAGTGAAATCGGATTCGTCTGGTCTTGATAGGGTTAGTTTAAAATTGGTGAAACGAATTTTTCCTGTAGTCTCTAAATGTTTATTACACATTTTTAATTTTATCTTAACCTCTTCTTCGTTTCCTGAGCAATGGAAACTCAGTAAAATAATTCCAATTCCAAAAATTAGCAATCATGTTGAGTTATCCCAATTTAGAACTGTCAGTATTTTAAGTTCCATTTCCAAAGCCTTTGAGATTGTAGTGAAAAACCAAATTCAGTCCCATATAATTGATAATAGTTTACTTAATGTCTTTCAATCTGGTTTTAGAAAGTGTCATGGCACGCATACTGCATTATTGAATATCAGCGATGATATGCGGCGTAGTATGAAAAACAGAGAACTGACTTTATTAGATTTTTCAAAGGCCTTTGATTCTTTGAATCACAACATTCTATATAACAAGCTTATCGCACAATTTAAATTTTCCCTTTCAGCTGCTTATTTATTCGACCGTTCACAGACAGTTTTTTTTGGTAGTTGTTATTCTAATTTTCTTCCAGTTACTTCAGGTGTTCCTCAAGGTTCGGTACTTGGTCCTTTATTATTTTCTATGTACATTAATGACATAGAATCCTCGTTTCACCATTGTTCGTTTCACATTTTTGCTGATGATGTCCAAATTTATAGAAATAGTAAGTTAGATCAGCATTCTATTGTTAGTAATATTTCTCTGGTTAACGAGGATTTAGATAGAGTATATAATTGGTCTATTTCCAATGGACTCGTCTTGAATGCTAGTAAATCCCAATCTATTATTATATACAAAAAATCGTTAGATACGTTTTCGTTTCCTTGTATTAATCTTAATGGGTCAGTCATTCCGTTTTCAAATACCGTTAGGAATTTGGGGAAAGTTCTTAACAAAACTCTTACATTGATCATTTAGTAAAAGTTAGTAGAAAGGTATTTGGTTTACTTAGTTGTTTGTATAAAGTGGTAGGATTTACGGATAGTCAGTTTAAAAAGAGAATGTTTATGTCCTATCTCCTTCCGCATTTTCTTTATGGTGATGTTGTCTTATTTGGTATGTTTCAAGAAAATATGTCTATTCTAAAAAGATGTTTTAATGCGTGCACTCGTTTTATTTTCGGAATTAGGAAATTTGACCATATATCACCCTATATACTAGGCTTGTTCTTGGTTGTAGTTTAACTGGTTTTTATGAGTTTCGGATTTGCGCTTTTATTAGGAAGCTACTTAAAACTAAAAAACCAAATTATTTATTCAAAAAATTATTATTTAGCAGGTCGCATTACGCCAATCTACGATTGCTGCCTGCGAGAAATTCTTCTAGGGCTTTAAATTCATCTTTTTTTGTTAGAGGTATTTCTCTTTGGAATTCTGTTCCATACAGTATTAGGAGTTTGAGATCTGCCGATACGTTTAAATCGAGGTTTTTTGAATGGCGTGTCTGAATGACATATAATTAGTTTAAGTTAATTGCTAAGATTTTTTTTAATATATTGTCTGATATCTGCTGCTCATCCTATTGTAAATGAGCTTGTACTCAAAATGGGATGTGCGTGCATGATGTTGACCTTTTGTAATAAAAAAGTTAAGAGGTTTTTATGCCTAATGGAAGTAATAATTTTTTTACAAGTTGCTTCCATATGCGCTTTTCCTTCTTAATCAAAATTATAAGCAACATATAAATAAATAAATAAATAAATAAGATCCTGTGGTATCACAACAGACCGTCGCAGGCCTAAGTGTGCTGTAGTAGCCAGTCAACCTAACCTAACCTAACCTAGGTGTACTTCAGCCCCAAAAACCAGCAAGGGTATTTGTTTAAATACTCAAAGTTAATAAAATGTAGAATTGATACAGGTTCGACCACCTAAGCGATACATAAAGATTCCATAATTATAATGTATGGTATATTATCTTTAAGACGTACAACACAACAGAGGTTGCTTCATACACAATCCACAACGACTTATATTTAATTATAAACTCAACGTGTTAAATGTTATTAGATCTTATCGTGTATTGGTATTTAGTCACACCACGAAAACTAAAACAAATTAATTCAAGCGTTATCTTACCGAACATAATTGTGTCGTCGTGTTATTGCAAAGTGTAATTAAGCAGCCATATGGTTTATACATGCAATATAAATGTAATCTCATTATATGTAGACTACACATGTTACCCAGCGATAAGAATGATTTTTGTTTGTAAAAAATCTCGTTTGACAATCGTATACGAGCATATTGTTCAATTCCATATATCTGTTAACATAAAAACAACATCCACTCACAACAGATATGGTATATACAATCAGACAAGAAGGCAGCTACAATAAAAGAAACAATACAACAACAACAGTGTATATATGTACACTCGTCCGGAACAAGTAGGAAAATTCAATTTTCCATTTGTATCGCACAAATTTGTATCCTGATAATGATAATCATATAATAAATCTGCTTAAATAGTTTATTTAATTAAAAGCTTCCACACCCAACAAAAAAACTCTTTTATTGTTTCTAGATTTTTCTACATTACGTATACAGTAGATATAGAGTCTGTAGGGATCCGTAACATATTTAATTGTATCAAACCGTATGAACGAAGCCATCCAACTGAACTAAGTTTTTTTTATTCAAAGCGAGGGGGGTGGATTCCTCGCCTTTTAATCCTTTTCATTATTATAGTATAAATGGCGAGAACTTTTAATTTTACTACATTTTTATGCTCATTTGCATTCCACAATATTTTTTTATGCTACAATAGAACGAAACTATATTTTGCTGCTAAGTAGCGCTTATCATGCACGATATACGTGCATTTGTATGTATATATGTATACAGGCGTGATTAAATGCAATGACGATGAAAATGTTTGTACATTATATAATGGCGGTGTTGTACATTGTACATATGTGTACATATACATGTACTCGTAACGTATATATGTACAAAATCAATCTGATGTCTGAATTCCTGTTCTAGTATCACATCAAATCACATATATACATAATATATTATGAATGCATGACACAGGGTGTGTTCAAAATGATTTGACATTCTAAGAAAAGCAGCAAAAAACGATGTTAAATCTTTAAAGTGCTTTCTAAGCTTGTTAGCAATAAGCTTGGCTTCTTCTAGTCCTAATTTACAACTGTTGTAAACAATGAGAAGATGCCGGATCGCTCACTACGACGAGGATCCATCGACGCCGATAGCGACTCCTTTAACTATCAAAAGGCGGTTCTCTCTTTGAAAATTGCTGTTCTCATTTGGTTCGGATCAGTACGCAGAACGTGACAAAGCTAGTGTACTCGATGTCAGGAGTTCGTTTTAAATTCCTGATGTCGTGATTGAAAATAACTCGGTATGTTCCATTAACGTCACGTATTTGGCCATCTATCACACGCATTATTCGTTTCTCGAATGTAAGAAGCCATCTTTCGTACATTTCGTACAACAGCATTGTGGTTGCATTACTGTCATCTTACATAGATGTACGTATTTGTTTGGTATTCTTAAAAGATTCAAGCACATACTATATAGTCTTAGGCTAGGAATGCACGTTGTACATCGCGAGATGTTTCATAGTAATTGGAAATAATCATCAATTGCAAAACAACATGATCAGTGACCGACCGATCTGGACGGAATCCTCCTTGTTAGCCACCGACAATTTGTCTGTGCCAGAGGAGTAATTCTTTCCAAGATAATGTACGACCGTAACTTGTATGCTTCGCAAAGGAGAGTTACTTTCCATTCTTCTGAAATAAATCAAATAGGGTTAAAAAGACAGTTCCACAAAGTTAGTCCTTTGAATAACAGGAGATGAACAATTTGTCTTTAAGAATTCATCATAGGATGGATCGTCAGTGAACTTCTCTACAGTATTTGAGGTTATTCAAATGTACGTAACTTGTATAAATTGTGCAATCCGATGACTCCTTTTAAGAACCCACTCCAGTTGCGCTCATTGCTGAGTTGTTGTGCTCTTCCACCATTTGCGTTTCTTCTGTCTACTAATTCGCTTAGTTGTCCCTCTAGCAAGAACTGCTTTACTTTTACTTGCGATTTTTACCGTATTTGCACTTCATTATGATTTATACTTCGTTGCTCAACAGCAAGACGACACTCCTCATCAAACTTATCATTTTTGGGCTTATAATGCACTATATCGAGAATGTGCTGGGGAGCATCGACAACCGAGGTTTTCAATACTTCTCAAACACTGTTCACTTCTTCAGATTGTATATGAGATCGCAAAATGCTATTGCTGACAAGATCTTGATATTTTCGTTGCGTTTCTTCATTTATCAGTCCTTCACAGGGAGACACTTTGTATATTCTCTGTCCCCTCTGATTTATACGAAACTGCTCATCGAAACTTTGCAATGATCAGGTAATGGTCTCTGTTTTGTAAAATATGAATTTTGTTGACGACCGATACGATCTCACGTCTTGGACAACCCAAATCCGCTCTTTTGAAATCAATTCTTGATCAATTTCGCTACCACTTCAAGATCAAAAGCAATCGCAAATTATTTTATCCTTTCTCCATTTTCGGCCGCAGTTTCATGTCAGGAGTAATATTATAACTCTAAAGTCACCAAACACCAATCTGACATCGCGATCGGGTAAAATTAATTTTTATCCTAGGGTTGGAAACCCAACACAGCTCATTTTACCAGAGGCCCACTGAGAAATCCAACTCTGAGATTTCTGAAGTCACCTCCATTGTGTAGCATTATATATAGCCTTGGGATACATGGTATGTACTTTTACGCACTTATAAGGCTGTCACACGCGCCAAGTTTTCTAAGTGACTGCACGTTCCACGTGTCGATCCTTAATGTCGTATCCTTGTGCTTAAGTGGGGCTTAATTGTTGTTTTTGGCAGTTTCCGATTTTATATCTTATGTTGCATTTGATTTTTTCTACAGATGCGAGTCTTCAGCGATCCAACCAGATTTAGTCGCTCTTACGAAAACTTCTACAAAACAAACAAATTTACCGTTATCTTTCTCGTTGACTAACACTTACTCTGAATTATGGGAGTCTTGAGTTCAATTCCCAGGCGTAACCATAAAATCGCTATTTGTTGTTTGTAATGTCTAAGTATGTGTGTGTGAATGTTGGGTTGTGGATTCCCCTTTTTCTATCTTTTTGTGGAAACGTAATACCTGACAATTAAAGTCTAGAGATGATTGGAAATATATGAATGTGTTGTTATAACGAAACAACCTGTGTTGATCAATGTTTTGAAAACAATTACGTGATACAGGGTGGGGCAAAACTCCCGCTACTATTTTAATTGCTCAGTTTCGCTTTAACCATTGTGTTGTGTAGACGCCCCAATTTTACAATAAATAAATATACGCCAGAAGAACGAGCAGAAATAGTGACAATATATATTGAAGACTGGAAAATAATCGTTCCATTATTGCCACTTAGCGGAAATTGTGTCAAAAATATCCTAATCGCCCAGTGCCTTACAAAACCACAATTTATCGTGAAAATGCGAATTTTAGACAGTATGGTACGACAGCAGTACCGCAACGTTGAAAATGTGGCTCTGGTGCGCGATACTGTTGCAGAGTTTCTAGAAACATCAATTCGGAGACGTGGTTCCCAGTTACACATTTCTGCACGCAGTTTAAGGTGAATTTTGAAAACTGATTTGAAAATCGGGAACAAAATTCAATTAGTCCATTTTCATCTCAGTGGCCACGTCAATAAATGGAAGAGCAAGGACTAGACGATATGTGGTTTCAGCAAGATGGATCGACAGCAAACACTGCCCGTTAAACAATTCAATTATTGAATGAGGTTTTTTTACATGAAGACTAATTTAGCGAAATGGTGATTATGCATGGCCAACCAGATTCCTGGATTTAACAGCACCATACTTTTTCTTATGGGGTTTTTTAAAACCAAAAGTTTATGTGAATAAGCTTCAAATGATTCAAAATCTTAAAGACAATATTCGTCACGAAATTGAAGAAATTCAGCCTGAGATGTTGCAGGATGTCATGAAAAATGACTTAAAAAGAGCCGAAAGTTGCATAGTGAGTCGTGTTCACCATTTAGACGGTATAATTTTCCAACCATAACGAAAAAGAATGTAAAGACCAAATAAAAATTATATGAAAACCAAATCTACTTATCTTTTCTTTGAACCAAATTATAGGCAATCAAAATGGTAGCGGAATTTTCACCCCGCCCTGTATAAAATCACAAAACATTGATTTGTTGTAAGATCTCTGTAACTACATTGTTTTTGTATCTGCTGCCTGATATTGGTTTAATGTAAGAGATTTTCTGTGAAATAAAATTAATTAATTCCCATAAGAACAATTATGTTTAAGCTTTTGATAATTTTTGTTACTTTATTTTTTACTTAATATAATATACCATATTGTTAAGACTATGTCTCCTAGTTCCTATCCGGATTACAAACAACAAAGACGTGGATAAAAATTCAAAAATGGTCTCAACTTTATTTATTTCATAGAATAAATTATGAAACATTAGTCGCTTGTCATTGATGGAGGCTATGTCACTAGTCTTTACTTCACTTTCACTTTAGTACTTCACTGGTTAAAACAATACCTGTCCATACGGCTTATATACAAATTGACTCGTGATCCTTCCATTCGGCTGCAGATCCGTGATGCATCGTAGAATTCCATAACTAAATTTTATGGGTTCCGGCTTATACGTTTCTGCTGGTGGACCAGAATTTCCAAAGGCCATACTTGTTGAATTGTGTGCTAGTTTCTTCCGGGATCTAGTAACAATTGATTTGAGTGCTCATAAAACTGCTTTGAACCATAACTACTGACATCGGTTCTAATCAAGCATATTTGTTATTGATCAGTTTTTTTCAGGATTGGTTGATCAACTATAGTACTGCATTCAACCGCTTGAAGGCTTCGAGTTCCTCATTACTTAATTTTCACTTTATATTCTTTTTAGTCAATTGACATAATGACTGTGCAATTGAAGTTGTTTGAATAAACGTTTGAACATTTGAAATTAATAAGTGGTTTCGTGCTCTTTTCAGATCTGTCTGCGTACCATTACTTTGATCGAAATATTTTACCGATTAAACATTGGTTTCAAGAAACGGACTTAAAATGCTTTGAAAGGATTTAAAATGAAACACATTTTAATGTTGTGCAGATAAGATTTAGGATAATCGACAGGTGTTGAAACGTTGAAAAGGGAACATAAGAAAAGGAAAAAGTAAGTGTCCTGCCTTAAAACACTGCCTTAAAAGTGTGGATAAGAATTTGTTTTTTTTGTTATGTGAACAATATCATCGATTCTCGGCATTGATACGTTTTGAAGCCATACTGGTGCTGCCTTAGTTATATCACATTCCTCAATCACGTTCTTAGATGTAGCTATCCCCTTTGGTTTGAAAAAAGTGTAAAACCAATCCAACATTTTGGATAAAATCAATGCATAAAAGCATTACTATAGAACAATAAACCTCTTCTCGAGTCACTTCATTCGCCGCGACAGTTGTCGTGTTACTTCATCTATAAATTAGTATTCTGCAAGTGACCTGATGAAACGAACGTCAATCGTTGAATTAATCAAGGAATACTAATAATTTCAACTGAATATGTCGACTGAAATTTTCACGCGCCTATAAATGTCGTTACAAGTGACAAGAACTTTCAAACGACTACTAGAATATAAAGTTGGTCGTTTGAATTCATAATTGACGAACAAATATACTAACAGAATACCAATATTTGTGTGTCGCTACAAGTGACAAGTGACACGACTACGAGCATCGGGGTGTTACCGTTTCATTATGCTTTAATATATGTTAAAATTCAAACGTCGGCTGTAGCCTTGAGGATACAGTTAGAATTACTTTTTACACAACCTGGCTTAAAAAAACTGTCCCATCTGATGTAGTTGGAACTTGTTGTTGACATACTTTTAGTCAGAGATTTGAATACCTGTAAATCTTAAAGTTCTTTTACAGCAATAGTAAAAACAATAATTCTTTTTTTTTGTGGTTTTAAGAAAATACTTAAATCTCTTGAGATCGAGAGCTTCTTTGAAGTTGCCTTAAGTATGTTTGACATCGACCTACCAGCTTGCCGTCTGTCCATGTCTCTCTCTGCGTTCCTTTATTACTTAATCGACCGTTTCATCAATTACAGGTCATCCAAAATCTATATGTAACCATGTAGCGGTATATATACTCTTGTAAAGCAAGAATCTTTATATAATTTGAATATGTAGTTTTTTTTGAGTGAGTAACAATTCGAGTAGTTTCTATGTTGAAATTTGCTAAGCCGGTTTTGATCTCATGATGAAATTGTGGCGTGATGATAATTGTTCCTTTTTTACGAATTTTTTGGATTACTCTAAACTCTACAACTCCATACCATTTTGTTTTTGGAAAGTTTCCCGCTCGATTGTGTATTTTCTATGCTGCTCTAACGAAAGAAAAACTCAAAATGTTAATTGCAATTATTATAGTATAGATGGCTCTACACACATTTCACAGTTAATTATCTGTACGAATTTTTAATTTGGAACGTACCTATGTTATAATTGCAAAAAATGCCGAATAGAAACCGCACATGAATGTTTTTGAAATTGAATACTCATTAAACCAAACAAGCTTTAAATATGATTCACAAACAACTAAAATAATAAACAAAAAATTCAAAGTTTGAACTGTCAAAATTTTTCTCTACACTAATATATTCGTTACGTATCTGTTCATTTCTATAGAATTTCGTAAAAATTAACATGGCGCGACCAGCATACTAAGTTAATACGTGATATTTCGGAACTATATTACCAAAGCGAACTGAGAATAGAAAAATTTAATTCCTGGATAAAATGACTGAGTAGACAGTGAAAAACACATATTTGCCGCAAAGCATCAGAGATGGCACGCATAAAGTCTACAAATTAAGTTTTGATGTGTGTGATTGAT
The DNA here is from genome assembly GCA_963932295.1 of Tipula lateralis. NCBI lineage: Eukaryota > Metazoa > Arthropoda > Insecta > Diptera > Tipulidae > Tipula > Tipula lateralis. Next base: position 124,620,554 of record OZ010737.1, read on the forward strand.
CAGAGAAACTCAGATGCCACAATTCATTTATTGTATTTATATTTTGAGTGGATTTATTTTAATTGCCTATTTTTGACAGCTTCATATTTCAATTAACTAAATTCAAAATGTCTACTCAAATATTTACTTAAAACAATAAAACTCTCCACAAAACATTTTATTTCTATTTCATGCGATAAATCGATTTTTAAAACCCGCTTTGATCTGAGTACTTGGCTTAAGCAAGTTATTTAGTGTCATGTTTAAAGCCTAGTTCTCAGATCAAAGTGAAATTAGATTTTACCGTGGTCTCCAAAAATCTATTTATTTTCACGTGAAATAGAAATGGATTGGTTTTGGAGAATTTTTGTGTTTGACATATCACAACAACTTATCACAGAAATACACATCAAAAATATTCGAAATGTAACTAAATTTAATCATATAACTTTATCACATCTATTTAGCATACATCAGAAACGTAAATGCTGATATTTCACGTAAAACAAATGGTTGATCATTATTTTCGCGTGAAACTAATTTGTAGAGTTTATGTGCGACATCTATGATGTAATGAGATAAATGTATCAATAACAACAACATTCATGCAACGTATGCAAAACGGATATATTATAGGATGTAACACTCTTCATTGTGGGTATCCCATTGCAATTTTCTTGAGCACCAGAGTATTTGCCTTATTTCACTCAAAAAGGTCGTTTCGCAAATAACTTAAAAATTGTTTTGGTAACTTTTTGGTAAACCATATATCTCTCTGAAATTTGACAAGTAATTTATTGTACCACGCTTTATGAAACCCTACATCTAAAAACATTCCGTTAGGTTGAATGTTACTCTCTGAATCCAAACTGATGTTTTGGGTTTTATTTCTTAGCTCTCTATAGAGTTTAAATCCTTTGAGAAATACACCTTGGAACAAGTGGCTATGTTTCATTCGAAGACTGACTCGGTTTTTGCACGATTACTACATCTGTCCCTTTCAATTATATTAGCGCAGTATGTCTAAAAGGCGCTTTGATAACGTGTAGTGGTGTCTATGAACAGATTTATTTATTCTTGTAATTAAGTTGTATCCTAGAGCCTAGTTAGACTTTAGATTGTAGCTTTAAGCACTACAAACTTATTTCTCCTTTGTGTATTGGAAACATTTTTATCATTTGTTTGTTTCAATAAAGGTTGGGAAGTCGTTAAGACGTATACAGAAAATATATCAATTTTTTACTCTTAATTATAAATTTAGATTTTTGGAATTTTTACTCCTCTTGAGTGCAATTGTTACGTATCGGGACACGATTATCGACACTAGATCTTTTTCCAATCCGACCATTGTATTGATGAGCATCTAATTTGTCTTCTATATCATTTCTGCTTTCGAGCCTGTGAAGTTTCTAACAAAAAATATTCCTATTGGAATTGTATATGTATACAATGTCAATGGGATAATATGGCGGATGCGTAAATCGTATTGGAATCCCATTACATTTAAATATGTTTTGATGTATATAATGTATCTGTCTCTTGCTTTTTAGATGTATGTGTCCCCTTTTCTAATATTTTACACTCAAAATTTTAAAAAATTACCAATTTGTCATTTAAATTTATTCGAAAACGGAGACCGTGGATACTTGTTAATACCACTTTTTCGTTTTAGGGTGTTGAGTCAAATTTTCTTAATCAACTCCTATTATAAGCGCCAAAAGAGGAATTTGCAACAATATTGTTGGCTTATTTTAGACCCAGGTTGTCCAAACAACCAAGGTTTGTGTTATCTGGTATAGGAGGTTCCAGGACTTTTGTGTTTATTGGAAGACCAAAGCTTTAAAGTGGTTGTTTTGAAAGGCGCATTAAGAACAAAATAAGACCATAACTGCTACTGTTGATGTTTGATACGTTAATCAACAGAGCCACGGCACCATATAAGAGGAATAGTGGATCGAATTGACAAAGAAAATGAGAAACTCAACTCGAAGTGTGAAGGATATTAGCATTGTTCTAATATCTTATTCCATGTCAAAACTAAGCAAAAAAAAATTCGAGTGCTGTTTGATCGACAGCGGAGCAAATGTTATCTGCTGTGCAGGAGAAGAGTGGAAGTCCATTAAGACTGAGAACGGCAAGAAAAGCGGTTTATACCCCAATACTGTAAGGCAGCTGACAAACACATAAGTACCATGATAATGACGATATAACGCCAAAAACTGAAACTATAACAAAATGTGAACTACATGAATTGAAGAAAATAACAACTACCAAGAACATGGAACACCGACGCCTGAAGTTATCAGAAGATTTGTGATTCCGGTTGTGTAAAGAAAGTGAAGTTTTTGACGGTAAGAGTCCGTATTAGCGCCCATGACTGTTAAAAAATTCTTAATTTAACTCAACACCCTAAAACAAAAAAGTGGTATTAACAAGTATCCACGGTCTCCGTTTGGGGATCGCTTCATATGTGTGAGTAGCTGTCGACTTGGTATCATTTTGCTCATCGATAGTTTTTCGCTAACCTCTTAAGGCTAGTTTCGATAACCTCTTAAGTCAAAGTGAAATAAAATTTTATTTGCGCGCTATCTTTTATGCATTGAGATAAATATAGTTCAGAAATATTTTTCGATCTCAGCTTTTAGAAATGAAAATCGATCTGAGCTTTGAGCCTAGTACTCAGATCTGTGAAATTTTCATACGATTTTACCAAAGCGAAATCAAAAATCAAAACTATATTTTTCTCCATGAATCATAGATGTCGTGCATAAACTCTACAAATTAGTTTTACGCGAAAATAATGATCCTTCTGGTGTGTTCTAAATAGTTTTGATAAAGTTCTGTGATTAAATTATGTTAAACATGTTTCGAATGGATTTGTATTTCTGTGATAAGTTGTAGTGATATGTCGTTTTCTATTTCACGTGAAAATAAATAAATTTTTGGAGACTGTGTTAAAATTTCATTTAACTTTGATCTGAGTACTAGGCTTTAGTTACAAAAAGCTATTAGATCTGGTACACATTTTATTTTTCCCGGCTAGTCCAGAATGTACCATTTCCAGTCTATGTGACTATTCATAAATTTTGTGTTGTGTTTTGTCCAGTTATTATTTACTATTGAGAACAATTGGTCAATCTTTCAGAATAACTTGAATGCCAATTCTCATTTTTTGCTATGGCATCATTACAAGAGTTTGAACTTCCCACTGCTTGTTCCAAAATGTTTCTCTTTCATTTCATGTTGGTTGAGTAATTTCATGTTTTATTTCTGATTTCAATTGAGTAAAATTCACGCTATTCTTGGCCAAGTAGTTCTGCGCTACACGAATGGCACAAGCAACTGCCTTCTTATTAATACAATATAATAATGATAATGTTGCTTAAAAATAAGCTGAGCTTATAAAAATCTGTAATTAGGAAAACCAACATATGCGTGAGCTTTAAGCACCATTCTTAGTTATCTTTGATGCAAGCAGGTACTCAATTCACTCTATTTAATTGAAGCCACCGTTAATACTCTATAAAATTAGAATTCAGCTATAAATTAAAATTAATTACGAAATTCCATTTGAAATATAAAAAAAAATTTAAAATTCAAAAATATTTTTTTATCCCGGCCATTCGGTCTCTATAAAGCATATTGGAAAATAAATTCCAATAAATTAAGGTTTATATACACATAGCGACAGGTGAATTGCTATATTACCCACCGATAAAAATCGCATACATATGCTCATATGTGTATAGTTATGTATACAGCATTAAAGAGATGTGGTACATGTGCTATCGGCGAACGATATTTCTCTGGCATAGCTAAAAAAATTGGAAATCAATACGGACACGATGGGAAAAGCTTTATATGGATGGAGTTTGGTGAAACATTTGAAGAAAAAACTTAAAAGCTCGAAAACAATGGAAAGTATATATATGCTTTATTGACAGTCGAAATTTTTATATTTATTTATTCGTTTGTATATGTTTATATATAGATTTAAGGATGTACAAAAGAAAAGTAATAAACTACCTCGGTATACAGAATAAAATGTATTAAGCAATAAATAATCTGATTATCCTCTTGAATTCATTTTGTATTCGAATGTCTTCTCGTAGCTAAAATTTCTTCTTTGATTCGCTTTGTTCGTATACCTACATACTCGTATATCGTTATATAGCATTGTAAAAGGATTAAACAACAAATTGTACGTTTGTGTGGTGGATTTATAATTCTAAAAAATTCGAGTTGAACGTAAGAATAAGTTTATTTGAATTAAACATAGGTAAGTTCACAAAGTCGCCGTGAAAGTTTGCGGTTGTTTGGTTTTGATTAGGGATTCGGTTAAGTGTTTTGTAAATAAGCAAAATCTAAATTTTTAATGGATGGATTATCGTTTTAAATATCTGATGCATGAATATTTTAATAAGTCATTTTTTTTGTTGAATTTTTATTCTTTGTTGTAACAGCAACCGCGGTAATTACAATCCTTGTAATGTGGGTCAATCACTGTATTGTGAATCAAAACTTACTGGGCTCATGTTTCCGCATTCGTAAGAATTTAGATTGGTAAAAATGTTAACAAAGCCAACAAACTAGGATACTGATTCCACTGCTTAAGTATTTAAACATGCGATTAAGGACTGGCACGTTTAACATGTATTCATGTAGAAAACCTCATGATCAGCTGATCATGTATTCCAAGGCTATACATTGCTACACAGTGTGGATGACCTCGAAAATATTGGACTTGGTTTTCACATTTTTTTTATAATACTGCTAATAGCTTTATTCTTGAATCTTTCTACAGAAGAAACTAACAAGAAGTATTCAAATTTTATAAGCTAAATTCGATATTCATAATGGAAATATCATTTAATTTAGTTTCTGTCATGGTTGATCGGAGATAATTTTTGATTCTCCTCAAGCACGAAAAAGATCTTTCTGCAGAGCAATTTGTTACCGCTAGTGGCAAATATATTCTGTAAATAATTTCTACATTTGGAAACCAGTTACCATATCCATTTTTATATATATAAAATTGTATTGGTTTGCGATGTTTTTCTCAGGCATGTCACTTTTCTCTAAAAGCGTTTTAAAATGTAGTATTTCTTCTAATACTACTTCTTCGTCTAAATCACTTATATAAAATTCGTACAATTCTTTTGATTTTTTTATAATAGTATCTGAATGAAAATTACATATATCTTCGAGGTATCCAAATTTTTGATACAAAAAGCTATATGAACCTTAACACTTTTTTAACTCTTTTATCAAAACCAAAATAATTTGTTCGAATACATTTTTTTTAAATATTCATGTGGGCTATCTGTAACTGACATATCTTCTTCGGATTCGTCAAAATGCAATTTCCTCTTTCTAATTATTGTATGCTCGTATATAGAACTAATCGAAACTACCAAAGCTTGTTCTTCAAATCTCAAAAAATTATCCTTTGTATCCAACAAGTAATCTAATAAGGAATCGTGTAACTGGACAGCAGTGAGAATATTCATATTAACGGCTTGTAGTTTTTTATTCACTTTGTCAATCCGTTCCAAAATAGTTTTCCAGATCGTAAGCATCAATGTAGTTCCTAACTTTTCCATTTTTCTAAATAATCCTCCTGCTTCAGCACGAGTAGATCCTTTTTCCAAATTGTGAATTTCAATTTCTCTCAGCACATCATATACATCTTTCCGATTTTGATGCAAGGCAGTACACGCATCTGATCTAACTGACCACCGAGTATCAGATAAAGCTTTTGGTAGTTTTTTGTTTGAGCCAATTGTTGCTTTCAGTAGTGCCACCACCTTGTTGACACAGAAAAAAACGAATAAATTTTTTGAATAAGCATAAAAAAGTGCACAGTACAATATTCTGTACAACATTCAACAGCAAATTCACCAACAAAATTTAAAGAATGACAGGCACATGGAATGAAAATTGCAAGTGAATTTATTCCCAAAATTTTTGCGTTTTAGCCATTGTAGATTCCTGACATATTATTAGCATTATCGTAGGATTGTCCTCTGTAATCGGTTAAATTTAATTTATATTTATCAAAAAAACACAAAATTATTTCAAACATTTCGTTATCGAAAAATTTAAGAAAAACGTTCTACTGTTTTACCGTTAGAATATCCACACATCGAATTATTAATGATAATAGATCAGCGTGGGAAATATTGGGAGTTGAATCAACATATTGTTTTTGACGTGTATGATGTGTTTCCAAAACCACAATTTCCATTCTTCAGTATATGATCTTTTAGAAAGGGATCATATTCTGCAATTATTTCTAATGACATCATAAAATTGCCATTATGATTGTTATACAATTTTTCAGTGTCCTTGAAGAGGAAAACCACGACTACATAATTTTTTATAACAAATACTAATCTTTTTAAAACAATTTTCCAGTAATGAAATTTTTCACCAAAATATTTTCAAACTGCCACTTTGATTGTTTCTTCGAATCGTGACGATAGCACAACGGCGATGTGTAGACGAATTTTCGTGGGATTCTAATAGTTTTGAAATATTTTTCCAATCGATGCAACCACATTTTAAACAAATATCAAGGAATGCAATATAGAGCATTGTCTGACTCTGAATATGATAAATAATCTCTATCACGTATTTCTCCATTTTTTAATTGATTCGAAAAATTTTGCACGTTTAAATAACGGAATTTGTCACCAAACAGTTTTTTCGACTTCCTAAAATCCATATCCTTATTTGATTTGAAACCAAACATTATCACCGAATCAATCGTTGTTTCATTTATATCCCACTTGGATCAAAACCGCCCAGGTGGCGCAGTGGTTAAAGCTGCGGTAGTTGGAGTGGGGGAGGTACCGGGTTCGAATACGATTCGAGGCAGGATGCAAAATGGGTTTTTCACTTTCGATTGTTTGGGCGGTGCGATCGGTGGTGAAAAATAAACATAATCTGGATCCTCTGTCGTGTTTAGAATCCTTGGGCCGACCCATCTTCCATGTCAGTACTATAGGACTGACATGGATCTATGCAATGCGCAGATGGCTCTACGGAAAGACTCGGACCTATAGCCGTATAAAGTGGTATCACAACGGATCAAATTTGGTCTAAGTGTGCGATAGCAGCCACATCAACTTAACTTAACTTTTTTTATCCCACTTGCCAGGGTCATTACTAATTGCTGTAGTATTGCAAGTGTTACTTATTTGCAAGTGTCGATATTTCAACAATGTTTGCAACAAATTATGGATTGACATTTAAACTAGAACAGGAAGTTGTATTTGATAAGCATGTAGCGTTTTCAATATCGGTCAATACACATTCTACTGGTTTTGGTTGTAATATAGTTTTATTGTAAATGGCAAAGGGTCGCTTATATTAAGATTGTATTTAGAAGTTTGTTCAATGAATATTTTTGATTTGCAATTTTATATTTGATCATTGCACGATATTAAGCACCACTCAATCTCTTTCTACCGTCACACATTTTAATAACGGTAAAATAGACAAGTTTACACAAAACTTGTCTATCTACCGTTATTTCGAACAAAATAATTAATTTCTACGTTCAATTTTATGTTACATACATAAAATTTTTGTAAAATAAAATCTTTATGAATTTATTTTAGTTTTTAAAGTTTTATTTTATATTTTTATTTCTGAAATTTTGCCGCCCGATATTTTTCCAAAAATTTGCCACCCTAGGCTGAAGCCTAGTGTGCTTATCTGTAAACTCATTCCAGTAATTCAGAATAATATTTCTAACTATACTCTCTGATGGCATCTTAAATGGTTTTAATACTTAGTTTCTCGTGGATGTTGGTGTTTCGAATATACAATATGGAGCATTCGTGATACTGCGAAGTATTTTCGCTTGTGTTCGTTGCAGGAATTCTCTGTTTGAAGAACTGGTGAATCCCCACAGCTGAATACCATAGGTTATGGGCATAATTATAGCTTTCTACAACAAGACTTTATTATGTAAAGTTAATTTTGATTTTCTTCCTATCAACCAATACATTTTAGAAAAAGGTATTTCCATTTGATTGCGCTTCGCTTCCACATGATTTTTCCATGTTAGCCGTCGATCAAGATGTAAAACTATAAATATTTAGACTTTGTTTGTCGAGGAATATTTACCTCGTTTAGTTTCACTGGTGGGCAAGTGCATTTATTCAAAGTTAATGTGATATGAGTTGATTTATTTTCATTCACTTTTACTCGCCAGTTTTTTTGCCATTCCTCTATTTTGGACAAACGACTTTGCAATTCTCTTGAGGCAGTGTGAGGGTTTTTGTGTGTCATCAAAATTGTTGTATCATCTGCAAATGTTGATATTATTACTTTGTTGGCAATAGGGAGATCGGCTGTGTATAACAAGTATAACATTGGTCCAAGACCCCCGCTTCGTAGAACACCTGCGCTAATGTCATTTAATCCAGTACTATTTTGTTTAACGATAAATTGTCTTTGAAGAAGATAGTTTCTCAGAACTAAATGAAAATTCTTTGGCAGGAGGTCTTTATTTTATATATTAACCCGTCATGCCAAACTTTATCGAATGCTTGTGCTACATCCAGAAAGACAGCAGAACAGTATTCTTTTTCCTCGACGGAGTTTTTGATGGTATTTAAAATCCTGTGCATTTGCTCAATGGTTCCACGTTGGCTTCGGAATGGTAATTGGTGGTCTGGTATACCTTGCCGCTCTTCTAGTACTGATTCAAGTTTAGTTAGTGTCATCTTTTCAAAAAGCCTCGCGATTAATGACGGTATTTGCGTTTCGTTTTTTCCTGGCTTTAGTATCATTGTGATAAGTGATATTTTCCATTTTTGGGGAATGTAACCAGTTCGCATGATCGCATTGAGAACGTAAATGTTAGTAGTTTTAAGCATTTATCGGGCAATTCTCTTATCATTTTCCGGTAACAACATCATGTCCCGGCGCTTTATTCAGCCTTATATGGTCTTTGATTGTATTCCTTAGACTTTTCTACTTAAAATTGATTGGCTTAAACGACGAATAATCATCCTCTTGCTACGGTAGCACTAATTGATTTGTTTCTTTATGAGGTGAAAAAACTTCCTTCAGATGAGCAGCGAAAGTTATGGCTTCTTCGCTTCTTGCTCAGTTACCACTTGGTAGTCTAATCGGTGAATTTGAATTAATTGGCCTTTTCACTCTTTTCTTGGAAATTCAATCTTTTATCGGCAACTGAGAGAACAAATTACTCCACAATTAGTAATTTGTTCTCTCAGTTGCCGATAGTTCATTTAAATAATTCTGGACACCCTGGTTTTGTTCTTCAACGAATCGTACATAGCCCGATATAGTTTCCCCTTCAATAAAGGAGATTTAGATTGTTGCCATTGCCTCCGAATTTTTCGCTTTTCTTAAACCAGTTCCTGGATATCACGTGGCAGTTTATTAACTTTCTCCGGAATATTGATTGCGGGTGTAGCTTTTTCTGCGGATCATTTCAATACATTTTTCAACTTCTCTGCAGCCTCATTAATATTAGCTGACGTGCGAAGCAGAATATCTAAGGAACAACTTTGTTCGACTAGCCTCTTATATTGTTCCCATTTAGTTCGCTTGTTTGTGAGACGTTTCGGTGCTTCTGCTTTTAACACAGTTGTACTCAGTATTATAATTACCAGTGAGTATTATAATTATCTGATCAGATGATAGATCGTAGCAATTGGTTGCTTTAATATTAGTGCGTGAAATGACCTTCGCTACGCAAAAGTCAATTAGATCAGGGATTTTCTTTTTATCTGATGGCCAGTAGGTAGGTTGACCACCCGATAAGGAATCCAAACTCTGTTACTATATCGCTTCATTAAGCTGTATTCCTTTCGGTGATGTTAATCTTGACCCCCAGTGAGTATGCTTAGCGTTGCAGTCACCTCCCGCGAGGAATTTATTACCCAACTTGTTAAAATAATCCAGGAACTGCGGTTTTTTATAGCATGTTTTGGATGGCAATACACTGCCAATATTACACAGTTACCAGACCATTCCTGCAGGCAGATACTCGTTGGTTGGATATGTTCTGTCGAATATTTAATTAGTTCATAGTGTTTTAACCTTATTTAAATCTGAACCCCAGCTTTGTGGTTTGCTATAGGTGCATTCCAAATTGATATTTTAAGGACAGTCATTTTGATTTTTAGCGACGATCTGGATCAGCATGTTTATATTCTGCATCATTAAATCCATGGTTCTCTCCATCATTACCATGAAACATTGCATCATATCGGTGAGCTTGGTTAAAGCTGAAGAGATGTTTCCTTCTTCACTGGTTTGCACTTTTGCAGATGGATCCTTTAAGAATGCTAGGGTATGAAACATCAGGGTGCAAGTTACTGTTTTTGGTTGCATTTAGTTTCTCGCCTTGGATGTTGGTGAACGAAACAACTTCCGGATGAGTTTCATTTCTTATGGATGATTCAAGTTTAAGTATTCGTTGCTCTGTTTGCTGCCGAGGAATAATTCTACGTTTCACCTTTAAATGTATTGGGCAACCTCTATAATTTGCTGTATGATTTCCGTCGCTACACTTTTTCACAGAGGTATCGGTTTTGATTTTGTCGCACTCCTTTGAATTATGTAGTTCTCCACAGATGACACATACATAGTTTAACGTACAGTATAGGCTTTACTATGTCCGTATTCTTGACACCTCATACATTGTATTGGTCCAGTTCTTTTCCTTGGTTCCTTTACAGTGATGCTTCTGTGTAGAAGATATTTTAGGCTATATTATTTCGAGCTCACTTTTTTTCCACTATAGACTATGAATTGCTTGTCTACTGGGACGGTAATTACGACCAAAAATTCGAATTAGAGCTTCAAGTGGCAGTCACTGAGTGGCAGGCTCAGTGGTTAAAGCTGTGGCAGTTGGAGCTGGAGGTACCGATTTCGAATTCCAATAGGGGCAGGATGCAAAAGGGATTTTTCACCATCTCATTACGATCGGTGGTGTTAATGAACACATCTACGACCCCCTGTTGGAGTTCAGAACTCATGGGCCGAGGCCAACCCATCTTCCATGCCAGTCCTATAGGCTGGCATGGAGCTATGCAATGCGCAGATGGTTCTACGAAATTCGTACCTATAGCCGTACGTCTTCGATTTGGTGAGTAAGGCGTAAAGTAGGACGCATATAAGCGCAAAGCTTATGATGTCGTATACTAAATGTTTTGACACTAACAGTTTGTTTATTTGTTAAATGGTGCGTTCGCAGTGAAAATTCAAATTTGTCAAGTTCCAAATGGAAAACCCATAACTTGCTTATCGCTCTTGATTTCAAAGTAACTCTTCTCTTATAAAAACATCCACTTCAAAATATAGGCACATCCACATAAAATATCTCGAACAGAAATCGACCATGTGTTGATTTAAAACGGGTAGGCTTGGGTTGTGCAGACGTGTGATTATATTGGTCTTTAAATAATTATGTGGTCATTGCAAGGTATGAAAGTTTTTGAACAAATGTCATTCCAAAGTTTTTGAACCAATCAGGGAATACAGTAGAATGTACAATGCGTACCTCCTGTGAAGGTCTGATAAAATGATGACACGAGTTGAAAATATCAAGATCTCATTCAACTCAGCATTTAGTACCAAAAAAGAGTCACTGGGTTGCATAATAGGACTGAAGGATAAAAAAATATGATATGTATGAGATGCTAGGCTGTGCACTTGATAGCGATTGAGATGGGAGTTATACTTGAACTCTGAATTGGCATAGATTGACAGCTAAGGCTTTGAATGAACCAGCCATTGAATACGTTGAGTCATTTGAAGTGAATGTCAATCTAATGTATTCTGTACTGTTAGTTCATTAGGCTATAGTTTCGATCTGATGATGACGTCATTGAATGACTGTGTGATCGATAAGATGGTCTGGTAGCCTATTTCTCATCAGACATATAGGCTACCGGACTTGATGTGCGTACCTGTGTGATTTGTATATGTAGTGTATAATCGTGTCGCAACAGTGCTAACGAATTTCAAGAATCTTAACTCGAAATTTTTCGATTTATTTGATTTTGGCGTTAATTGTACGAACTAATTATTTGGCACTTACTGAACACTACAGGACCTTAACATCTTCAGAACATTTTTCTGGTCTAATGTTCCACGTCTGGCGGAAGCTGTAATTAAATACTAGTTTGTAAGTATCCATCCTATGGATTTTTTAGCTGGAGTTGATTGCATTAATTTGGAGCGCTTTAATGTTCGAAGAGATAAGTATGTCATGCTGTCCTTTCGACCCTATTAGATTGATATGACGAACTGAAGATATGCCAGGAGAAAAAAAAGTGGCCACGTTACGTGCAATCTTGAATAAGGGAGATCGCTTAAAACGCTAGAATTATTGCTGGATGGCTTTCCCATCCATAGAATCATTCGTGAAATATATGGACCAATAAGCAATTAATGGCATATCGAGTTCTTATCACTCACAAATGGAGAATTTATTGCCTGAGACGGTCCATGATATTTAAGAGTACAGTCAGTGCGATGGCTCAACGATCATTGAAGGGTGATGTTTCGATAGGCGCAGAGGTCGTTGTAGTCAACAGTGACTCTATGGCGTTGATAGCGATCTGGCATCCTCTAATTTTGTACAACATTATGAATAACTAACTCTTGATCGAAACTGATGGAGTCACACTGCCTAGTATATTATCTCTCTCTCGCTCTCTTCCTTTCATGGAGTCACATTGTCTTGTATAATCTTTCTCTCTCTCTCTCTCTCTCTTTCAGTTTAAGCTTTGTTTGATTTGTTACTTTTGTTAGCATTTTGTTGACAGTCAGCTCGTAGCCCGAAGCTCTTTCGGATTAACTTGCATTTTTCCACTTCAACTAATTTTGGCTAAATGATGAATAAACTCAGATAATTCGAAATTAGTAATTGGTTTATGAGGTTAAAATTCTTCCTGTACAAGAGCAGCAAACGCTAGGACCATTTTTTCATCATCGCTGTTTGCTCATTATCCATTAAGTAATGATAAGTTTCTCAATATCAAGTGGAAGTTGATTAACTTCCTCAGAAATGTTGATGACGCATAGTTTATTCTGCTGACATCTATGGACAGTATGCTTATATTACACGACAATAAGGAACTTGTTATACCCTACGTTTGCGTCTTAATTTAACCATAATTGCGCTAGGCCGTATATAGGGTCTTCAAATAATTTTCTTAACTCCAACATTAGACTAAACGCTTCTACCTGCTAATCGACGCCAATTATTGCAATTTAGAACTGCGGTTTGGAATGATGGTGGTTTAAGTTACGCAGGTGTTACTGTTTTTCCAGCGCTTCGATCTCATCACATTCTTTTTGAATTTTTTAGTGGGTTTAAATTAACCGAAGTGAAATATTTCCCAAATAACAAAAAATGAACAAGTGTGAGTGTTTATTAAATTGCATTCATTTAGGCAAAAAATTGTACCATAAAAGTTGCATAGAATTAAAAAATTAATCAAGAAAATTAAAAAAAAAAATTTCAATTTGAAACTGGGTGAATTTTTGAAAAAAATTGTTGAAAGTTTATAAAATAATTGCCAAAAGGCCAATCCCAGGTGTCCACAATATAGAAAACTGACGTCATATCTGTGGCATGTTACACCAAACTATAATGAATATGTTGGTTCAACGAAAATCAAAAAGTAATTATGCAAGTAGGTTTTCTAGATTGCTTATTGTATGAACTTTGTAAAATAATTGCCAAAAGGTCAATCCCAGGTGTCCATAGTATAGAAAACTGACGTCATATCTGTGACATGTTGTACCAAACTATAATGAACAAGTTGGTTCAACGAAAATCAAAAAGTAATTAAGTGAGTAAGTTTTCTAGATTGCTTATTGTATAAACTTTGTAAAATAATTGCCAAAAAGCCAATCCCAGGTGTCCACAGTATAGAAAACTGACGTCATATCTGTGGCACGTTGCACCAAACTATAATGAACAAATCTGTTTAACGTAAATCAAAAAGTAATTATGCGAGTAGGTTTCCTAGATTGCTTATTGTATGAACTTTGTAAAACAATTGCCAAAAGGTTAATCCCAGGTGTCCACAGTATAGAAAACTGACGTCATATCTGTGGTATGTTACACCAAATTATAATGAACAAGTTGGTTCAATGAAAATCAAAAAGTAATTATGTGAGTAGTTTTTCTAGATTGCTTATTGTATGAACATTGTAAAATAATTGCCAAAAGGCCAATCCCAGGTGTCCACAGTATAGAAAAGTGACGTCATATCTGTGGCATGTTGCACCAAATTATAATGAACAAGATGGTTCAATGAATACCAAAGAGTAATTATGCGAGTAGGTTTTATAGATTACTTATTGTATGAACTTTGTAAAATAATTGCCAAAAGGTCAATCCCAGGTGTCCACAGTATAGAAAACTGACGTCATATCTGTGGCATGTTGCACCAAATTATAATGAACAAGTTGGTTCAACGAAAATCAAAAAATAATTATGCGAGTAGGTATTCTAGACTGCTTATTGTATGAACTTGGAAAAACAATTGCCAAAAGGTCAATCTCAGGTGTCCACAGTATAGAAAAGTGACGTCATATCTATGGCACGTTGCACCAAATTATAATGAACAAGTTGGTTCAACGAAAATCAAAAAGTAATTATGTGAGTAGGTTTTCTAGATTGCTTATTGTATGAACTTTGTAAAATAATTGCCAAAAGGTCAATCCCAGGTGTCCACAATATAGAAAACTGACGTCATATCTGTGGCATGTTGCACCAAACTATAATGAACAAGTTGGTTCAACGAAAATCAAAAAGTAATTAAGTGAGTAAGTTTTCTAGATTGCTTATTGTATAAACTTTGTAAAATAATTGCCAAAAAGCCAATCCCAGGTGTCCACAGTATAGAAAACTGACGTCATATCTGTGGCACGTTGCACCAAACTATAATGAACAAATCTGTTTAACGTAAATCAAAAAGTAATTATGCGAGTAGGTTTCCTAGATTGCTTATTGTATGAACTTTGTAAAACAATTGCCAAAAGGTTAATCCCAGGTGTCCACAGTATAGAAAATTGACGTCATATCTGTAGCACGTTGCACCAAATTATAATGAACATGTTCGTTCAACGAAAATCAAAAAGTAATTATGCGAGTAGGTTTTCTAGATTGCTTATTGTATGAGCATTGTAAAATAATTGCCAAAAGGTCAATTCCAGGTGTCCACAGTATAGAAAACTGACGTCATATCTGTGACATGTTGCACCAAATTATAATGAACAAGTTGGTTCAGCGAAAATCAAAAAGTAATTATGAGAGTAGGTTTTCTAGATTGCTTATTGTATGAACTTTGTAAAACAATTGCCAAAAGGTCAATCCCAGGTGTCCACAGTATAGAAAACTGACGTCATATCTGTGACATGTTGCACCAAATTATAATGAACAAGTTGGTTCAACGAAAATCAAAAAGTAATTATGCGAGTAGGTTTTCTAGATTGCTTATTGTATGAACTTTGTAAAATAATTGCCAAAAGGCCAATCCCAGGTGTCCACAGTATAGAAAAGTGACGTCATATCTGTGGCACGTTGCACCAAACTATAATGAACAAATCTGTTTAACGTTAATCAAAAAGTAATTATGCGAGTAGGTTTTCTAGATTTGCTTATTGTATGAACTTTGTAAAACAATTGCCAAAAGGTTAATCCCAGGTGTCCACAGTATAGAAAACTGACGTCATATCTGTGGCATGTTGCACCAAATTATAATGAACAAGTTGGTTCAATGAAAATCAAAAAGTAATTATGTAAGTAGGTTTTCTAGATTGCTTATTGTATGAACTTTGTAAAACAATTGCCAAAAGGCCAATCCCAGGTGTCCACAGTATAGAAAACTGACGTCATATCTGTGGCATATTGCACCAAATTATAATGAACAAGATGGTTCAACGAATACCAAAGAGTAATTATGCGAGTAGGTTTTCTAGATTACTTATTGTATGAACTTTGTAAAATAATTGCCAAAAGGTCAATCCCAGGTGTCCACAGTATAGAAAACTGACGTCATATCTGTGGCATGTTGCACCAAATTATAATGAACAAGTTGGTTCAACGAACGTAAATCAAAAAGTAATTATGCGAGTAGGTTTTCTAGATTACTTATTGTATGAACTTTGTAAAATAATTGCCAAAAAGCCAATCCCAGGTGTCCACAGTATAGAAAACTGACGTCATATCTATGGCATGTTGCACCAAATTATAATGAACAAATCTGTTTAACGTAAATCAAAAAGTAATTATGCGAGTAGGTTTTCTAGATTGCTTATTGTATGAACTTGGTAAAACAATTGCCAAAAGGTCAATCCCAGGTGTCCACAGTATAGAAAACTGACGTCATATCTGTGGCATGTTGCACCAAATTATAATGAACAAGTTGGTTCAACGAAAATCAAAAAGTAATTATGCGAGTAGGTTTTCTAGATTGCTTATTGTATGAACTTTGTAAAACAATTGCCAAAAGATCAATCCCAGGTGTCCACAGTATAGAAAACTGACGTCATATCTGTGAAATGTTGCACCAAATTATAATGAACATGTTCGTTCAACGAAAATCAAAAAGTAATTATGCGAGTAGGTTTTCTAGATTACTTATTGTATGAACTTTGTAAAATAATTGCCAAAAAGCCAATCCCAGGTGTCCACAGTATAGAAAACTGACGTCATATCTATGGCATGTTGCACCAAATTATAATGAACAAATCTGTTTAACGTAAATCAAAAAGTAATTATGCGAGTAGGTTTTCTAGATTGCTTATTGTATGAACTTGGTAAAACAATTGCCAAAAGGTCAATCCCAGGTGTCCACAGTATAGAAAACTGACGTCATATCTGTGGCATGTTGCACCAAATTATAATGAACAAGTTGGTTCAACGAAAATCAAAAAGTAATTATGCGAGTAGGTTTTCTAGATTGCTTATTGTATGAACTTTGTAAAACAATTGCCAAAAGGTCAATCCCAGGTGTCCACAGTATAGAAAACTGACGTCATATCTGTGAAATGTTGCACCAAATTATAATGAACATGTTCGTTCAACGAAAATCAAAAAGTAATTATGCGAGTAGGTTTTCTAGATTACTTATTGTATGAACTTTGTAAAATAATTGCCAAAAAGCCAATCCCAGGTGTCCACAGTATAGAAAACTGACGTCATATCTGTGGCATGTTGCACCAAATTATAATGAACAAATCTGTTTAACGTAAATCAAAAAGTAATTATGCGAGTAGGTTTTCTAGATTGCTTATTGTATGAACTTGGTAAAACAATTGCCAAAAGGTCAATCCCAGGTGTCCACAGTATAGAAAACTGACGTCATATCTGTGGCATGTTGCACCAAATTATAATGAACAAGTTGGTTCAACGAAAATCAAAAAGTAATTATGCGAGTAGGTTTTCTAGATTGCTTATTGTATGAACTTTGTAAAACAATTGCCAAAAGATCAATCCCAGGTGTCCACAGTATAGAAAACTGACGTCATATCTGTGAAATGTTGCACCAAATTATAATGAACATGTTCGTTCAACGAAAATCAAAAAGTAATTATGCGAGTAGGTTTTCTAGATTACTTATTGTATGAACTTTGTAAAATAATTGCCAAAAAGCCAATCCCAGGTGTCCACAGTATAGAAAACTGACGTCATATCTATGGCATGTTGCACCAAATTATAATGAACAAATCTGTTTAACGTAAATCAAAAAGTAATTATGCGAGTAGGTTTTCTAGATTGCTTATTGTATGAACTTGGTAAAACAATTGCCAAAAGGTCAATCCCAGGTGTCCACAGTATAGAAAACTGACGTCATATCTGTGGCATGTTGCACCAAATTATAATGAACAAGTTGGTTCAACGAAAATCAAAAAGTAATTATGCGAGTAGGTTTTCTAGATTGCTTATTGTATGAACTTTGTAAAACAATTGCCAAAAGATCAATCCCAGGTGTCCACAGTATAGAAAACTGACGTCATATCTGTGAAATGTTGCACCAAATTATAATGAACATGTTCGTTCAACGAAAATCAAAAAGTAATTATGCGAGTAGGTTTTCTAGATTACTTATTGTATGAACTTTGTAAAATAATTGCCAAAAAGCCAATCCCAGGTGTCCACAGTATAGAAAACTGACGTCATATCTATGGCATGTTGCACCAAATTATAATGAACAAATCTGTTTAACGTAAATCAAAAAGTAATTATGCGAGTAGGTTTTCTAGATTGCTTATTGTATGAACTTGGTAAAACAATTGCCAAAAGGTCAATCCCAGGTGTCCACAGTATAGAAAACTGACGTCATATCTGTGGCATGTTGCACCAAATTATAATGAACAAGTTGGTTCAACGAAAATCAAAAAGTAATTATGCGAGTAGGTTTTCTAGATTGCTTATTGTATGAACTTTGTAAAACAATTGCCAAAAGGTCAATCCCAGGTGTCCACAGTATAGAAAACTGACGTCATATCTGTGAAATGTTGCACCAAATTATAATGAACATGTTCGTTCAACGAAAATCAAAAAGTAATTATGCGAGTAGGTTTTCTAGATTACTTATTGTATGAACTTTGTAAAATAATTGCCAAAAAGCCAATCCCAGGTGTCCACAGTATAGAAAACTGACGTCATATCTGTGGCATGTTGCACCAAATTATAATGAACAAATCTGTTTAACGTAAATCAAAAAGTAATTATGCGAGTAGGTTTTCTAGATTGCTTATTGTATGAACTTGGTAAAACAATTGCCAAAAGGTCAATCCCAGGTGTCCACAGTATAGAAAACTGACGTCATATCTGTGGCATGTTGCACCAAATTATAATGAACAAGATGGTTCAACGAAAACCAAAAAGTAATTATGCGAGTAGGTTTTCTAGATTACTAATTGTATGAACTTTGTAAAATAATTGCCAAAAGGTCAATCCCAGGTGTCCACAATATAGAAAACTGACGTCATATCTGTGACATGTTGCACCAAATCATAATGAACATGTTCGTTCAATGAAAATCAAAAAGTAATTATGCGAGTAGATTTCCTTGACTGCTTATTGTATGAACTTTGTAAAATAATTGCCAAAAGGCCAATCCCAGGTGTAATTAACATAAAATGTAAATCGTTTTTGATACACTGTTGGGATTTTACATATACATTTTTTATGTAAAAAACAGCGTAAATTACATTACATGTAAATTACATTTAATAAGCGAAGACAACAATATTCGCTCTGCCATATGCTATTTTAAAATGTAAAACATTTGCCAACGATCAAAATTTAAACTTTCAATTGTAAATATTTTTCGTTATAAAAAATCGGTTTTTTCTTTTTGTGGTGGTTTTTACAGGCCATTGCCGGCCCATTTTCATACCGTGTTATAAATTTGAAGATGCCAGATCGCTCTCTACGCCGTGGAGCCATCGTCGCCGACAACGACCTATTCGTCTACCAAAAGGTGGGTTTCCCTTAAAGGTTCGCTGTATCATTAGGTTCGGATCAGCACGCAGAACGTGTCCGAGCCAGCGTACTCACTGTCCTTTGTTTTCATGTACGATATCAGGAACTTGCATTAAGTTCCTGATCTCGTGATTGAATAGAACTCGGTATGTGCAACCAACGTCGCGTTTGGGGTCATATATCACACGAATGATTCTTCTCTCGAATGTTAGAAGCCATCTTTCGTACTCATCCGTACATGACAACGGGTCTGATCAACACTCTGTACAGTTTCAGCTTATCCGCATTTGCAATATATTTTGATTTCAGCAGTGGACGTAGAGGAAACAAAGCCCGATTACCAGCTGCAAGGCGAACTTTGATATCCTCTCCAACACTATTATCGTGAGGAGTAAGAGATCAGAGATCTCAGTACTCCGTCACACGTGTGATTACCACTGGTGAAATCAATTTCGTCTTGGTCTCTAGAGCCAGGGATAAGTTATTTAGTTTTGGACTCATTGATTATGAAACCAACGGAAGCTGAATACTGTTCCAGTGGATCAAGTATCTCTTTCACTCCGTTGCTATTTCATCCAATCATACAGATGTCATCTGCATCGGCAAGAATTTGATTGTATTGTCGGAATAAGATATTGTTTTGAGGTGTTTCACTTTTACGAAAAATGAATTTCAACATGAAATAAAAAAGTATCAGGGACAGCGCATCTCTTTGTCGAACACCCAAACAAATTACAAAAGGTCTCGAAAGTTGATACAATAAGCAGCCTAGGAAATCAACTCGCATGATTACTTTTTGATTTTCGTTGAACAGATTTGTTCATTATAGTTTGGTGCAACATGCCACAGATATGACGTCAGTTTTCTATACTGTGGACACCTGGGATTGGCTTTTTGGCAATTATTTTGCAAAGTTTATACAATAAGCAGTCTAGAATACCTACTCACATAATTACTTTATGATTTTCGTTGAACCAACATATTCCTTATAATGCAGTGCAACATGCCACAGATATGACGTCAGTTTTCTATACTGTGGACACCTGGGATTGACCTTTTGGCAATTATTTTACAAAGTTCATACAATAAGCAATCTAGAAAACCTACTCGCATAATTACTTTTTGATTTACGTTAAACAGATTTGTTCATTATAGTTTGCTGCAACATGTCACAGATATGACGTCACATTTCTATACTGTGGACACCTGGGATTGAAAACGAACCGCGAAAGAGTTGGAAGTGCCTCGAGCCCCGAAACAGATTGTAGAGAAAAACAAAACCGCAGCTTTGGTGACATAATCAACACTTCTGAAAGAGTGTATGGAGTCCACTCTAGTAGAGTGGCTTATTACCATGTCAAGTGGAGTTTCATGTCTTAGGTGGAAGTTTAACTATGCTGATGGTGTGCTATGAACAACTCGTTGCAACTAAAACACAACGGATTCTATACTCCCGCAGGCATCAGCATAATGGTTATGTCTATAAGTACTAGGTGATCTGTAGCATTAACATAGTGTGTCTTCCTTCGACATATTGTTTGATTCTTCTGACCAGAACGTCTTCATTTGTATTCGATGTTGATCTGCATTTTGCACCACTATTCGTTCACTTGATAATGTTAACTGATTTTAAATAAATAATTTTATCCGCGTCTTTTGAATGTGATATCATGGAAACCCCTTTCTGCTTTCAGTATCGTTCTAGTAGTTTTTTTTAATTCTGGCTATTGTCAGTCCTTCTAGTTATGTCTGATTGGTAACTGCAGCAAATCCAAGTACTTATACGTTTATTCTGGCATTGGTACGATTCAGCTGTAAATAATAAATGCAAGTATCAGAGAACTAGTTTCATGAGGCAAGAAATTCAATAGTGCTCGATAAATCTGCCATTGCCCCTTAATATCGCTTCAGATTTGTGCTTCTTGGCCCTAAGGTTGCCATTAAAGTACTTATAGCAGGTATTGGTTTTCTGGATAGCCTCTGACTTTTGGGTTATTGTCATTGATTTACGTTTACACTCGTATCGTTCATGTTTGGTTGGTTATCGGACCTGCTGTTTGGAAAAGCGTCTCAACATTGCATGTACATGTTAATAGATGACGACCACTTGGTACTTAGTTAATTTTAAAAATTTTAATGGTTTTCATCATATCAATCATCTATCCAAGGGATGATAACAACTGGTCGATCGTAGGAAATTCATTATCTGTCATTTCTTGGGTCCATAATGCATTGTTTATATAAGTCATTGAGTCCCTATATCGTCATTGAGTCCCTATGAAGGTGTTGACAGTTTTTTATCATTGGAACTTATAAAATAACTGGTAGGGCTCGCTGCGTTTTAGCTTTGCCATAGAGCACTCTGGAATCGCTTGTATTTTTTAATACTGGCCATTCTACTAATAAATTAACTTCGGATGCCTGAATTCAGAAACGTGCCTGCACATATTGTATAAAATATTTGCGCACTAACAGTTTGTACGAGAGCATACAACATAACCACTATCTTACGACCAGTTGAAGGTGTAGGTCAATCCATTGGAACCATTAAGTTAGTGGGATCAACAATAAACTGAGGGTATGGGGAAGAATTAAAGACTAAGATTTTCTATTTGGAGAAATACCATGTCTAATACTCACATCTGGTTCTTAAGTCCTCTTCTTTTTTGCTGAGGGAGTTGTTCCTATAGTTATTTGGCTGAACAATACAGTTGAATAAAACCGACATTTATATTTGGTTTGAAATTTTATTACAAACGTATAATGACGCTCGACTTCCTAAAACATATCCTGGATTAGTTGAGCGGCACTTCATGTATCAGCCAACTGCACGATTTACATGTATCCTTTGAAATATCCTTTGTTGCTGGCCGATTCCGATCTAAACTGTAAACATAATCGTTATAAGCAACACTTTTAATCGCCACTTTATGTTTTTTTGAGCGCTGGTGGGCTAATTGCCATTTATCCTTATCAGACATTTTTTTACTTATTAACAAAACCTGTCCTTTTTGTTGTTCGTTCTTGGCCATGTTTCCCACATACATATACATGTTATTTGCTAAATTTTTTATGTTGATATAAAGTCCACTCGGACTTATTTCGAACACCCAATAACATGTTTCCCGGAGATTTTCTATCATCCGTATCACATTACTACGAAAAAAAGTTTTCTCGGTACATATAAACGTTTTGTCGTCCTCATTTTGTATTTTGATTTTTCGATCCCAGGGGACCGGCAACCAAAGGGAGCGAAAATGGTTTTCCATATCATTCAAGTAGAAATCGTAGGGCTGCTGCTTCAACATCTGTTGCACATTATAATCGAGTATGATTCCAGCGACTGTATAAAAATCATTGTGGGCCTTCATTAACCTAAACACTTCGATGTATTCGGCTAGGCGACTTGAAGAAGTGCTTGCGTAGTGTAAAAGAGTTTCAGCGATATCCGGATTCTTTTCATATTCCCCATAAAGATCCGATAATATTTGCTTTCGTTTAGTTGATGGCTGCTCCGGTTCTAAAAGTATTTTATATTCGTGTGACTAAATTTATCGACAGTATAATAGAATTAATAAATTACCTTTTATTAGTCGCCACATACAGGTATTCGCTTCGCAATATTTAGACTTTGTAGCGACTACTTCGGCCGAATCACCCTCAGACACAAATTCATTCCACTTAAAATTCATAATTTGATATTCGAGATAAGAGTGGGCTCGATTTAATGATGGTACAAATTGCCATTTATCACTCATATCGGTAATGTTCTCTTTCGATTTGATCGTCGATAAAGTGCGCATCTTCTGTTCACCATCGACTGCATACAAATATTGTTTATTTGCGATATTTTTAATTTTGAAATACCATCCGTTTGCGTCAGGTTTTATATTCCATAAACAATTTTCCGAACGATCTAACGAACTATAGATCTTATGTGACGATGACTCGCTCAGTTCCTGTTTACCAGTTGCGCAGATAAACTGTTTTGAATCGTCATTATAGATGCGCATTGGCACCTTCCATGGGAATCCAACAACTTCGCGCGGCAGATTATTTATTATGTATGTCAAATCGGTGTTGTTTGCGTATTGCTTCCGGAGTTTAGTAACGAGATAACTTAACATCACTGTGGTAATACTATACAGATCGGCACCATTCAATTTGTCGACGAAATTTTTGTACTCTGCAATCTGTTGGAGTGGATCCTCTAGATTATTAATATTATCCAGAATCACTTGAGAATATGAGATGAAAAAACTGTTCGAAGATGGCGACATCTTTGGTTCAAAACTTGATACATTCACATACATTAATATAAGAAGAATCGCGAATAACTCGATTTTTGGCCGCATTTCGTTTTCTATGATCGATGGTCGTCGTTGAACTTAACTTCAAATTTACAATACGTGCTATCCAAGACATATTGTGTGTCTAACCAAATCAATAAATATGGTTTGAAACTAATCAAATTAACGAGACCTTTAACAATGGTATTTTCAGTTATGCATGTGGAAAATTATTTAAGGTCGATCGATTAATCAGCATCTTAATTAGTTTATATACAGAGAATGTGCGATTAAATTTTAGCGGCTATGAGACGAGCTTTGGTCATATTTTCTTTTCACAGCTTGAAGCTAGCTAAAGTCTAGCAGTAATACCTTCGGTTAAGATATCCAACAGTAGAATAACGAAATAATCGCTGTGAAAAGTTTACCTTTTTTCAACCATTGTTTGAGACATTTTGGAATAAAACCTCTGTCTGCCCATCCATAAGCCACTTTGTGGTATCCGTGAATCCCTTTTATAGATTTTATATATTATTCTCAACAGCTTTACTCTTATCCTTCTGAACTTGATGCCAACGCTGGTTAAGTCGTCGCAACTTCACCAACAAAGCTTATATATCCACACCCAGTAGGACAGTCCGCTTTATTTTTCAGCTGGCTAGAATTCAATGGAATTATCATTTATTCAATTGATACTAAAACAACGAATACTAAAATAATAAATAATCAACAAACATAAATATCAACCATTGGCTATCGGACACAGACACGAATCGGAGACAAGAAGATCAACGTTGAAACTATTAAGCAGATGATACAACGACAGTTCTACGAAACCCATAAGCCACAACAACACGCACTTGGTTCTGAAGGAATCAACTATAGGGGATAAACTCGTCGATTACTGTTCACAAACAGCATCCATATAGGAGCAATGAGAGGAGCAGACTTACACAGTGATCACCAACTGGTTCTAGTCACATTTAAAGTATTCAAACCAGTTACACGTTCCAACCAGTAGTAATGAAACATGTAAAGTAGAATTGAAAAACTCTGACAACAATAACTCAAATGTAACAAAAAATAATAACGTCTTCTTGATCAATGAAGGGTTTAAAACCAAGTGATTCTAGCCTGGAACATATGGCTCATCTAGATCAAGGTAAGAAAGTATGCCATTCTGCTCCTTTTGGCCAAAGATGGTCCATTTGTTGGTCTTTAGTCCCGGGTTTTGATTTTCTAGTCACATTAGAATATCCGAAGGTTCTTGGATCGAGCACGGGACAAAAACTGTACCCGTTACAGGCCTGAGTAATTTGCTCGAACAATAATGAACGTCGTCCGTCATCAAGATCCATGAGCTTGTCCTGGGATTCACGGAGATCCTGGGATTCACCTGTGACTTGATGTCAGAAGTAGTATATAAGTTAATAGCTAAGGCATCATTGTGCCCTATTAAAGGTTCCATTAATGCCATCAGGGATATGTTTTCTAGAGGAGCCGACTTCACTGTGCTTAAATATTTACCAGAGACAGCTATCGCTAAGTCATTTGCATAAGCAATCACTCCAATCCCTTCCCTCTCCAGCTCTAACAGCAACCCATTGATTGCTTGCTATGTTCCAGACAAGATGACAAAGGACACTCACATAGTCACCCGCCTCCTGATGGTGAATTCTCCCAGCTCCGAGTTAACAATCCTGCATCCGTCTTTACATAAAGGCGCCCACAATATCAAGGAATGCCACCATACAAAACTCTTACGAAAATATTGATTTCTCGATTGTTATTACCAGGGCGTGCAGAACTGCGCCCGCAGATTTCCCTTTACATTAAGCATGCTGAGACTAGGCCCAGTCACTAGGTATTATTTTTGAACACCCTCGCGGAATACAGACCAGTTTTAAACACTCTTTGAAGATTACTTCCAGCCAGGGGGGAATAATCTTCGAGTTGTTCTGAATCTCTGCCGGAATAATTCGGACAGGACCAGTCGATTTATAAGGTTTGAAATCGTTAAGTGCCTATAGGATCCATTTTTTAGTTACTATATACACAGTGAATGTGCTTCTCGATAAGTACTCTGTTGAGTCGTCGAAGCTTCCTGGAAAGTGGGTTTCGATGAGAAGTTTCAGAATCCATCCGGTTTAATTAAATAACAGGGACTGGAAGGATTCGTAGACAGTATCTTCCTAAGCTCTCGTCTAAGGAAGATACTGTCTACAAATCTCGGCAAATTGTTCCATTTTATCTCAGAAGAGTCTCCGTGACCTCCTTGTGCCTTCCTCAATTCTTTTTTGTATACTTTGAGGTTTCTTTATAGAAGTTCCAGTCTTGAGCCTCTCTCGCAACTTTTGGATATATTAAAGGCTATTTCTACACACTTTCCGGTAGGTCCTCAGTTCTTTAGACCACCAAGCAGCGTTGCAGAACCGATTACAGGCACAAGTATTATGTCCATAATGCAATTCAGTTCTCTTCAAAATCGCTCCAAAAAGTTTTCCGGGTGGCAAAGGAAACGTTAAGGCAAACGTTATGTAACGATGGTCAGAGAAGGAGTGCTCTTCCGCCATTCTCCATTCCCTGACCATAGGAAAGACTTTTCTGAGGCGAAGGTTACGTCTTAAACCTGCTGCCGGTTTTTGATAAATGTGGGTTCTTGCCCAATATTACACACCCAAAGGTTATTATTTAATAGGTAGTCCAAAAATAACTCACTCCTCTCGTTGATATCAGTGCTTCCCCAGATTGTGTTATGTGCATTCGCATCACATCGAAGAAACACCCCAATCTTCTTTCTTTCTGCTTCGAAAACTAGGTCCCCCAGGTTATCCGGCGGAAACTGTTTTTTTCGGTCCGTATAGGCTGATACCAGCCAAATTAGGCTGACCGCAGTTATTCCACCATTGCTGTTTTGAGAAAGTAGAAACATGTTTAAATTATTTTTCTCCAATGGACCTGATTTTCCCCGATATTCTTGAGTATACTAGGTTATACCCGTTCATTCTAAGGCCACCGTCGGTGTTTCCCGTCTCTCCCCCTACGGAACTTGGTTCTCCGAGGTCTGTCGTCCTCACCAGGTTCCTCCTTGTGCGTTCAGTCTCGTATTTCTCGATTACTTCCTTAGTCACGGTAGGAGAAGCCAGGGACTCCTTGTTGATTACCATTTTAGATAGTCTGGAAACCATCTTGGTATTTTTTTCCTTATAATCTTCCAATTCTCTGTCGGAAGATTAGGATTGCTAATCCTGATTATCTCCAGGATCTTTCCTGGGCTTGGCGTTTGGTAACCAGATGGGAGCTCTTGGTCTGCTAGGAATCTCTTCCCTGTTTACAGCGGCCAGTCTTGCGCCTTGCCATACCTCCCCTACCTCCACTACAGCCTTCTTATACAGATCGATTGATCTGGCATCCGAGCACGGTGTTTGCAGTTTGGCCCGTTTTGTGTCAACAGGTTCCAGCTCATCCTGGAGTTTTTCGACACATGGCCTTTCTCCAAACTCACTGCAAACCATTTTCTTGGCCCATACCACGGATTCCCTTTGTTCAGTCGTGACCTGCTCCTAAGCAATTGGAGCCCATCTGGCAAAAATCCTGAACGCAAAGCGTCTATTCCTGTAGCGCTGCTTTGACGTAGGGACATTAGTCGATCCTCCTTCAGCAGCGCTAGATTTCCTCTGAGTTCCACTAGTCCCTGGCTTTAATGCCCTGAAGTCGCTTCTCTCTGATGTTTTTGAGAGAGCCCCATCTTTACGGATTGAGCTTTCTCTTTTTGATTCCGGCACTCTCGGTCTCGGTTTTGTTATTTTTATTATTTTTATTTTTGGTAGACATTATGGTCCCACGAGTGTCGGAGAAAAATTGGTCCACCTGCGCTGAGATCCGTATACGCAAGTAACACGTCCTACAACTGGAAGTCACCAGGTATCCAGAGGGCTTGAAGTTTGTTGGCACGGATAACGAACGAGGACCTGGAGGCGATGACATTGGGAAGCACCCAGGATATTATAAAAGAGAAACTAATTTATTAAAAGAAATAGTTTATTCATTGACGATTATCTTAAGTTGAATATAGAGAATTGATTCTGTGAAAATCAGCATATTGGCCTAAGGTTGTCAACAATCTATCAGATCTGCTTGACTGCTTTGGAACTTGATTTTTGGATCATGATTGCAGCACTGATCCATATAACTTTATAAGTACTAGAATACATTTTATTGTAGTTGGAATTAATACTCCTGAGCTCTTGTTGAAAAAGAGTAAAGTCCAGCAATCCTAAGATACATGCAGATAAAAATAAGCTCAACCCAGCAACTAAGGAAAGAAATATACAATGGACTCTGAGCTATGAAAAGAGTAATAACTTAAATACCTTCTACTACAGAACAAATGGAAACTATTGCTGATCAGCTATAGAAAAACAAAAACAAAAAATCCCGGTAATAGAACAAAATTATGAAACAACTGCTCATGTTCAGGAAGTACTACCTAGAGACCAAACCTAGAAAGCTGCAAGGGAGTAACCTAGCACTCGTCATATATATTGTTCAAATACGATATTACTGTAACTCCAAGACCGATACCAACTGGTACTTTTATGATGTCACTGCTATCACGGTCCTTACGTAACATCATATAGGGGGAAACAAAAGTCGTGTAAAATCAAGTGAAACAAAAATAATCTCCCATTGCCAAAAGATAAAGCTAAATGCTTCGCTGATCTAGTAGTGATGAGTGTCTTTTCGATAAGTGGCAATTGTTTTGTGGAGTAGAAAACTTGATTTAAACCGCCCACGTGGCGCAGTAGTTAAAGCTGTGGCAGTTGGAGCGAGAGGTACTCGAGTTCGAATCCCCATACGGGGGAGAATGCAAAAGGGATTTTTCACCATGAGGTTACGATCTGTGGTGTGAATGAACACAACTATGACCCCCTGTTGGAGTGCAGAACTCATGGGCCGACCCATCCTATAGTGCTGGCATGGAGCTATGCAATGTGTAGATGGTTAGGAAAATCGGACCTATAGCCGTCGTCCTCAAATTGGCTGTAATGGCGAAAAAGTAAGTACGTAAATAAGCGAACCCCAAACAAGCAGGGAGTTCCATGAGCCCCAAAACAGATTAGAGATAAAACAAAAAAAAACTTATCGTAAAACGAATCATATTAAGTTTTCTTCTGTTTCTGTTAACCCCATCAGTTGAACAATACCTAGAGAATAGGGGATTCATCATCTAATACATAGTGAAAATTTATTACCAGTATGGTACCCAGTAATAAATAAATTTCCTAACCTATACCAACACTCACACACACCTCCTCATATTTTGCACCCCAATTGACATGGTAATGAGGCATGATACCAATCATTAGTTAAATTACACATACATATCTCACTTTTGTTGCTCTGTGGTTTTTTTTGTGTGCCGCGCTTCTATATCGTCTGCGTACACGTGTATACGTGTTATCAAAGCTTTATGCACGATGAATACCATAAATCATTTAAATAATATAAAATTCGCGGATGGGAGAGGGTGTTAAAAAAAAATAACGACCACTGCATAACAGTTTATTATAAATTACATATTGCCAATCAATCATACTTAATCAAAATTGAACAGACATGACGGAGCGTGGGTGCGTGTATAATCGTATCTGTGGTTTGATGGGTGGCTGTTTGAAATTGTTACGATATACATCGTCGTTTGTATACGTAGCTCATATTTTCAGATGTTTATTTTTAGAACTCTCATTTATCATTTTTTGTTTTAAGGACTGCTGAAGATAATGAATCACCGTGGTGATGCAAATTTTGAAAGAATATTCTACCAGATACTCAGCTTTAAGTATCGAATGTTTTGGTTACGTGAATGACATAAAATCTAAGTGCAAATTAAAGCAACATCGATATGATTTGTGTGTACATGTGACTTTCAAAATTTGAGACAACTTTTTCTTTTGACAGACGCGTAGGAGCATGATGTAGGATGAAGGATATCATATATTGAAACATTGATTCGTTTGTACTTTGCAGTGGGTAAAAATGTGTTGGTTAAAAAACCGCGTTTGAATCCTAATAGGAGTGGAATACAAAACAAAATTTTCCTTATGTAATACCAATCGGTGTTGTGAATCTTTATCAACGTAAATTAGATCTTAATTGATACAATGTTAAAAACAAATTGTATTGAGTTGTATTGAGCTTCTCTACTCAAACAAATTTACCACAAGTCACATTGAATGGTGTTTTTGAATAACTGATAGTGTTAGAGATGAATTTGTGGTTCTCATGATCATGATGATTAGATGATAATCACTTGGGACACGAAAAATGCCAGAGCTGATCAGACTTGGTATAGCAGCACAACCCGAGTCAGTCACTTTAGTGCGCTATAGCGAGAATAGCTGACAAAAGGCACGAGATTTAATCGAGGAACGCCTGCCACGGCTGGAAACGAAGATAAAGTACCTCACCGTTACCGGTCGCAATCGCTCAACAAACCGATTTCAATCACCAGCTAGATCATGCTCAACTCACAAGTTTCGATCGCGCTCGCTCACAAAAACGAAAACGGTGTTTGTTGGTACCACGAGGTACACAAAGAGAAAGTTAGAAAGTGCCAAAAGCCATGCATTTACTCTTCTGGCAAGACAAATAATCAAAAAACGAATGGATCGGACTGTCGAATCGGCGACAGCCTTGACTTTAAATAACAGCCGCCTATACACCACAAAACCAACAACCTGACATACCTTATCGACACGGCCACTGACCTTTCGGTGCTCCCTGTCCGTCGTTTTTCAACGTCTATAATATTGAAATCAAAATCAAACGATCTAGTACTATCAGCCGCCATTGGCATGACAATCAACACCCTGAACAAAATTGCTCCAGGTGGACATCGGACTTTCGTTCATGTTGTAACGATTAGTCGCTGCTTTTCGATCGTTCCAAGACGGAAATGTTTGGCATCCCTGGCGAATATTAAAAATAGTAACTATGACGTCATTAGTAACACGCACCGTAAATTAAAGCGCGGGAAAAATCGAGGTAGGGGAAAGAAATCGGTCATTCCGTTGAATACTTTTTTTGGCGAAATTGGATGGTATTTGGGAGGGGGGGAAATTAGCAAACATTCGATGGACAGAGATTTTTTTTTTGGGGAGTTGGGTCTGAAAAATCGAAGATAAAAGACCGGAAAAAAAAAACTGAAAAATGAGATGTCGCTTTGCAAGACAAGAATAAAAATGTGACGAATCAACTATGATATAATAGTTTAATATTATAGTATAAATTAAAGAAAAAGAAAATTGTATTGTGCTTGCTTAATTAATAATATAATTATAAAAATTTAACAAGTGGCTATAAATTCAATGGACGTGGCTATAAATTAATATATAAATTAATAATTTACCATATAATATAATAAATAAAACCTGTGGACATATTGAAAATCAAAATAAAAAAAAAAATATTGCATGTAACAGGCATGCATAAAGTGAAATAATAAAAAAATTGAATGAAAAATATAACTATAAGTTTAAAACGTGTGTTTGGTCACCTCATTTTTGGAAAAAAATAGACATTCCATGAATGAAAAATAATAAAATTTGTATGAACTTAATTTTAAAGTGACCACATGTTATACAAAATGTATGAATAAGTGCGTGCTATCTTATATCTTATATCTAATATCTAATATCTAATATCTAATATCTAATATCTAATATCTAATATCTAATATCTAATATCTAATATCTAATATCTAATATCTAATATCTAATATCTAATATCTAATATCTAATATCTAATATCTAATATCTAATATCTAATATCTAATATCTAATATCTAATATCTAATATCTAATATCTAATATCTAATATCTAATATCTAATAATGCAGGCCTTAATATCATAAGCCTTGCCAACGGTACCTCATTCGACAAGGAGGATAACGGTCGCGACCACGCAAGTTTTTGTTTATTTTTTTTTTCTTAAGTTTATAAAATTTTAGAATAAGGCTTTCTAGAAGCAAACTATTATTTAAGATAGGTTTTCTTTGATTATTTTCTTTTGGTGGTGGTGAAATTTTTATATATATTTATAGTTTTTAGTTTATTGTAAATTTTTGCTATACATTCGTATTTTCATTGAAGACTCACATTTTTTTTGTTGTTTGAGAATGCTCAATAATAAAGTACAGCTAAATATCAAGTTTTTCGTTTAATAATTTTATCTCTTAAGGTTCTTTCTTTCGGTTTCGTTTCGGTGGATTTTTGTTGCATTTCAGCATGAGCGGCTGAAAGCTTTTATTTAAGGATGAGACCGGGGTAAGTTAGGTAAGTATATTTCGGTAGAGCCTTTCCCCTTCCTTCTTTTTCATGCTGCCCTTTCCTTCTCCTGCGGTCTAGCACGTCTTACTTACGCTTTGGGAAACCCCACGCCATTACCCTGAGCCTTAGCCGGCCAAAGATGACCGCCCCGAAGCCTCTGAGTAAGAAAAATTTCTGTTAACAAGAAAGAGTTACCTCCCTCTTGTTACAGGAAAGCTTTTATTTAAGGATGAGACCGGGGTAAGTTAGGTAAGTATATTTCGGTAGAGCCTTTCCCCTTCCTTCTTTTTCATGCTGCCCTTTCCTTCTCCTGCGGTCTAGCACGTCTTACTTACGCTTTGGGAAACCCCACGCCATTACCCTGAGCCTTAGCCGGCCAAAGATGACCGCCCCGAAGCCTCTGAGTAAGAAAAATTTCTGTTAACAAGAAAGAGTTACCTCCCTCTTGTTACAGTGGCGCCCAACGTGGGGCCCGATTCAATTAAAAAAAATTAAGGTTACAGTGGCGCCCAAACATTACGGTTAACTTAAATTTTTTTTTCATGTGTTGTATTTAAATTTATTCCTTTAAGTTCCGGTATCACTAACTTCGGTTTTTTTTTTCATTTTTTTTAAATTTAAAGTACGTCATATGCGCAACTGTTATCTTAATTTTTTTTAATTGAATCAGTTGTTTGGTTTCATAAGATGGCTTCAAATTTTAATTTTACAATTTCATCATAACTTTTTTTTTGCTCTCCATTAATTCATTTATATAACGTTATATTGTTTGACTTTACTATATGGTCGCATTGATTCTAGTAATTAACTATTGACTTCAAATGTTAGTATTACTCTATAGTATAATCAAATAATTTAGAAACTTTTGTTATTTTGCGGTGTCGCATCGACTTCCACTAAAGTTTAGTGTTGACTTCGGTGTTGGTCAGCAACCCAAACCATAAATCACTATATGTTTCATAGTTCCATAACTAATGCATCCAATTCAAAAGTACATTGAATTGTGGAGTCATTTAGTTTAACATGGTTCTTTCCATTTTTTTTTATGTTTACTTCCTTTGTTCCTTTCCTTTTCCTTCCCGGGGCAAACCGAAATATACCTACTCAATATTATCTTGGTCTCATTCTTATTATTAAATAATCTTATAATTTTTTTGGTGGTTCAATTTTATATTAATTGGAAAAATTCAATAAATATAAACCTTCAAAAAAATCGTGTAACCAGAATTTTTTTTTTTCAACGTTTAATTTCTTTCGAATATTTGCTAATTTATCTTAACCAACTAACATTCGAGGAAAAACGTTTCTTCTCCGTATCTTGAATTTCTATACATAAGTTTTTTTTTATTAGTTTCGTATAAGAGTGTTACTTATTATTACAATCATAATTCATTATTATTTTCTATTCACTGTGACGATACAATTATTCACCCATGATGTCGTCTACCGTATTACGATTCGAGTTGCTAGCGGCTGATGAGTTGCAAATAGAACTAGAAATTAGAAATATTGAGAGTCCCAAAATTCTAAACGAGCAGTTGGAGCTGGAGGCTGATGACGCTACACTTGTCCCACAACAACCTCATCGACAGGCTCTTATTGCTCCTCACAATGAAGTGACTGTATGCACATTTAAATTACAAAATTTGCAGTTGCGCCTGCTAAATTGTATTCAGAACCCAAATTTTAATCAAATTGACTTTGACGCTATTACTAGTAAAATTCTGCACATTAATGGTCGTGTATTTCGAATATCAATTTTACAACCAGTTTATAAGGCGGCAATTAAACTTCAACAGTTTTGTGAGAATCTATTGCAAGTTATCAATAAGTTTAAAAATGATAATCCGCAAATAAATGAGTCCGTGGCGGAACTAAGCGTGGTTCAGTTAGATGCTTCTGAACTTCTCGAGTTAATATTAAACGCTCCTCAACCGAATAGGGATGAACCAGTTCCAGAACAATCATCTACTCCAACAGATCCAAATATTAATTTAATACAACAACAGTCTATCACACTACCTGCCCAAATAGAGCAACCATCGGTTAGATTCGCCTCAACCAATTTAAACGATGTAAATAATCATGACAGAACTCAGCGCCAACAATATATCTCACATATACCGACCAATATACCAAATATGTATCAACAATTACCGTATACACCGTCCGCACCTAACCGAGACAATATTCCATTAATGCCGTCTACCTATTCGATACACAATCCAATATTATCTCACAATTATCAACCAGTGCAAAACTCGGAATTTTCTGTTACTCCTGGAGCAACTAGGCATCCACCACCGCTGGTTAATCATGTTCCTGCCGTGGATCGTAATATTCAATACGGAGTACCTCCTTCGAGGGCTCACTCCACACCCGTACATAAGTGGAGAATCACATATGATGGTTCTTTAGAAGGTACTGCGGTTGAAAATTTCTTTTACCGAGTAGAACATTTGGCTTACACTAATGGTATCTCTTGGACGCAATTAGTTAACGACGTGGCCTTTTTGTTCATAGGCATAGCCAATGAGCATTATTGGTTAACATTACGTCGAAATCCAAACTGTGATTGGAATACTCTACGCAGTGCATTCATTCATCGATTCCAAGACCGAAGAACGGATGTCGAGATATTAAGATTGTTAGATGGCCGTAAACAAAAACCCAAAGAGTCATTTACGAACTTTTATTATGAAGTATTAACACTTGGACTTCCCCTGAAAGAACCATTAAAAGATAGTCAGTTATTGGAACTTTTAAAAAAGAATATGCGGCATGGACTGCGTATTCATTTGGCTGGTCGCATTATTGATACGATTCCCGATTTAGTAAGCACATGTATTGCCACGGAAGATGCATGGAACAGTGTAGGTTATTATCCAGAAGCTACTTACTCTTACAAACCACCGTATAATCCCAGGATACATGAAATAACTACGGATATACATAACCATCCAAACAGTCATACTGTACCGAATGATTCATTTCCTCAGGTTGCCGCCATGTGTTCTAATTCACTGCCAAAAGTCGCTCAACCTCCATCCGCTATAAAGTGCTGGAATTGTGGCCATCCGGGACACCCATATATGGATTGCGATATACCCAAAACCAGAGATTTCTGTTACGGATGTGGGACACCAGATGTGCTTAAACCACACTGTAATTATTGCTCCCGGTTCGCGGGAAACCGAGTCACGAGAATGACAGCGTCAGGGGCCAATCATTCTCGACAAATTCTAAGGAGGCCTCCCACAAATTCGACAGTGCCTCTGAATCCGTCAGCATCAAACCCATAACCACACCATCTTTAATACGACCGTCGTTATTTATAACTCCTCAAACCAAAATTTCACGAACTTCAAACTATTTTAAATCCCGTAGACAAATTTGTTCCCTTTTAACAAAATGTATTGTAAGCTCGGATCAACCTCTTAAAGACAATAGGCCTTATGCTTTAGTTAACATTGCTGGAACACACATTTCGGGACTATTAGACAGTGGAGCAAATATTAGTGCCCTCGGCAAAGATTCAATTAAGTTCATTAGCGATCATCAATTACATCTCCATCGTATTCATGCTTCCATACAAACTGCTGGTGGTGCTCCTCAAAACGTCCTAGGTTACATAAATGTCCAAGTGAGTTATAATGGAAAAACTAAATGGTTGCGATTGTTTATTGTTCCGACGTTGCACCAAAATTTATACCTTGGGTATGACTTTTGGGAATTATTCGGTTTAAGGCCTAACGTTATTGCAGACATTACTTCAGTAAATTTGAATGACACAATCGCGTCAAATAATCAACACGAACTTACTGATTCCCAACAGCAAAAATTGGAAAGGATTATTGATCAATTCCCTAGTTTCGAGAAACACGGCCTTGGTCGAACCAGTCTCCTTCAACACACGATAGACGTAGGAGAAGCTACCCCCGTGAAACAACGGCATTACGCCGTCTCTCCTGCTGTACAGCAAGAGATGTATCAGGAACTAGATCGTATGCTCGACATGGAGGTCATTGAAGAGAGTGCGAGCGCATGGAGTTCTCCAATGGCTATCGTCAGGAAAGCCAATGGGAAAGCAAGGCTTTGCCTTGATGCCCGAAAATTAAATCTCGTCACAAAAAAGGATGCGTATCCTTTACCTCTTATAGAGGGATTGATCAGTAGATTGGACAGGACTAAATTTATTTCGAGTTTGGATTTAAAGGATGCCTTCTGGCAAATTCCTTTGGATCCAAGCTCGAAAGAGAAAACAGCCTTTACCATCCCCGGACGCCCTCTATATCAATTCCGTGTTATGCCTTTTGGGCTGTGCAATGCGCCGCAAACCTTGTGTAGGTTAATGCATAAGGTCATCCCTCACCACCTGCATGACCGAGTGTTTGTCTATCTCGACGATTTGCTAATCACAACTTCCGATTTTGACGAACATTTGTCGTTGCTAGCTGACGTTGCCGAAAGGTTAACCAAAGCTGGTTTAACGATAAACGTCGCCAAGAGCAAGTTCCTGTTAAAGCAAATAGACTACCTCGGTTATGTGGTTGGAGAGGGAGGGCTTAGGCCTAACCTATGCAAGGTGGAAGCCATTGAAAAGTTCCCGAGACCTAAAAATGTTCGGCAAATTCGGCGATTTTTGGGAATTACCGGATGGTATCGCCGGTTTATAAATAATTACTCGACGTTATCCGCTCCACTGACGAATCTCTTAAAGAAGCATCAAAAATTTGTTTGGACTAAGGACACACAACAATCTTTTGATTCCTTAAAAGCTGCCTTGACTTCTGCACCAGTATTAGCTGTTCCAAATTACCGGAAACGGTTTTATATACAATGCGATGCCAGCAGTGCCGGCATTGGGGCTGTGCTATTTCAGCGAGACGAGGAGGAGCATGATAGACCAATTGCCTTCATGTCCCACAAATTAAATGCTGCACAACGCAATTACAGCGTTACGGAGCAGGAATGCCTGGCGGCCGTGATGGCTATTAAAAAATTTCGGGCGTACGTAGAGGGATTTCCATTTACGGTCATAACAGACCATGCGAGCCTGACATGGTTAATGTCATTAAAAGATATCTCGGGGCGACTAGCACGATGGAGCCTTCAGCTTCAAGGCTACAACTTCGATATCGAATATCGCAAAGGTTCCCAAAACGCCGTCCCGGATGCTCTTTCACGCATGGACATGGACTCGTTGCAAATAAATTCACTTCTTGAGTCTAACAATATACCTTTCCATGTGGATTTCAACTCATCAGATTTCGAATCAACAGAATATCAAGACCTGATTCGTACTATTCAACAGTCTCCTTACAGAACGAATATGAAAGTCCTGGGAAATCGAGCTTACATAAATCTTAAGCCTAATGAAACTTCGGATGATGGAAGCGATTTGCTAAATTTGAAACTACTAATTCCGGAATCTTTGAGATCTAGTTTAATTATGTCTGCCCACTGCCCACCAACATCCGGTCATTTGGGAATTTATAAGACAACTGAACTTATTAAACGATACTATTTTTGGCCTAGTATTCTGAACGATGTCAGAGCCTTTGTTGGTGCTTGTGCTAGTTGTAAATCAAATAAGGCAGTAAACTATCAATCTCGACCTCCCTTAGGTAGTCTTCCTATGACTTTCCGGCCCTGGCAAAGGATATATCTTGATTTTTTAGGACCTTATCCTAGAAGCAAAAGTGGTAACACCTCCATTATCATAGCCGTTGATCATTTT
Source organism: Tipula lateralis (assembly GCA_963932295.1). NCBI lineage: Eukaryota > Metazoa > Arthropoda > Insecta > Diptera > Tipulidae > Tipula > Tipula lateralis. Next base: position 124,658,396 of record OZ010737.1, read on the forward strand.
ACCAAATTTGTATTAACTAAAGCGGTGCGACAAGCAACTTCTGTTGAGGTTTGCAAGTTCCTAGAAAATCAGATATTTTTGATGTTTGGTGTACCGGAGGTCATAGTAACCGATAATGGGAGACAATTTGAGTCACTCAATCTAAAGGCACTTTGTTCCAAATATGGAGTAAATCATCTGTTCACGGCGAAATATTCACCACAGGGGAACGCCTCTGAGCGAGTAAACAGGACTTTGCTTGCTTCGCTGCGTGCCTACATCAAGTCTGATCAGAGAATCTGGGATGAGAATCTTAACGCTATTACTCATGCATTGAGAAACTGCGTTCATGAATCCACGTCGTTCTCACCACATTTTCTGGTATTTGGTCAGCATCCGATATCGCACGGTGCCGTTTACCCCCTTCTCCGAGAAGTGTCGCAATTTACCGGAAATTACCTAAACATAACCCAAAAACCTGAATTTCTATCTAATATCTACCAGAAAGCACAGGAACATTTACATAAAGCCCGAAGCAAACTAAATACCAACTACAAATCATGCTCGAGAATTCCTTTCCTCACTATCGGTCAAATAATTTACGTTCGAAACTTCACATATAGTAAAGCGTCGAATCAGTTTGCTTCAAAATTAGCACCGAAATATATCAAATGCACAGTCACAAGGCTAGTGGGAAATGTTGCTTGTGAGGTGGCAGATTCAAACGGAAAACCCCTTGGCATATATCATCTCAAAGATGTGAAAGTGTAACATCTAATTTGCTTCAACATTATTATTTTCTTTGGCCCGGCTCTTGAGACTATCAACAGGGGTGAGTCGTCCCCACGATTTGTAACGATTAGTCGCTGCTTTTCGATCGTTCCAAGACGGAAATGTTTGGCATCCCTGGCGAATATTAAAAATAGTAACTATGACGTCATTAGTAACACGCACCGTAAATTAAAGCGCGGGAAAAATCGAGGTAGGGGAAAGAAATCGGTCATTCCGTTGAATACTTTTTTTGGCGAAATTGGATGGTATTTGGGAGGGGGGGAAATTAGCAAACATTCGATGGACAGAGATTTTTTTTTTGGGGAGTTGGGTCTGAAAAATCGAAGATAAAAGACCGGAAAAAAAAAACTGAAAAATGAGATGTCGCTTTGCAAGACAAGAATAAAAATGTGACGAATCAACTATGATATAATAGTTTAATATTATAGTATAAATTAAAGAAAAAGAAAATTGTATTGTGCTTGCTTAATTAATAATATAATTATAAAAATTTAACAAGTGGCTATAAATTCAATGGACGTGGCTATAAATTAATATATAAATTAATAATTTACCATATAATATAATAAATAAAACCTGTGGACATATTGAAAATCAAAATAAAAAAAAAAATATTGCATGTAACAGGCATGCATAAAGTGAAATAATAAAAAAATTGAATGAAAAATATAACTATAAGTTTAAAACGTGTGTTTGGTCACCTCATTTTTGGAAAAAAATAGACATTCCATGAATGAAAAATAATAAAATTTGTATGAACTTAATTTTAAAGTGACCACATGTTATACAAAATGTATGAATAAGTGCGTGCTATCTTATATCTTATATCTAATATCTAATATCTAATATCTAATATCTAATATCTAATATCTAATATCTAATATCTAATATCTAATATCTAATATCTAATATCTAATATCTAATATCTAATATCTAATATCTAATATCTAATATCTAATATCTAATATCTAATATCTAATATCTAATATCTAATATCTAATATCTAATATCTAATATCTAATAATGCAGGCCTTAATATCATAAGCCTTGCCAACGGTACCTCATTCGACAAGGAGGATAACGGTCGCGACCACGCAAGTTTTTGTTTATTTTTTTTTTCTTAAGTTTATAAAATTTTAGAATAAGGCTTTCTAGAAGCAAACTATTATTTAAGATAGGTTTTCTTTGATTATTTTCTTTTGGTGGTGGTGAAATTTTTATATATATTTATAGTTTTTAGTTTATTGTAAATTTTTGCTATACATTCGTATTTTCATTGAAGACTCACATTTTTTTTGTTGTTTGAGAATGCTCAATAATAAAGTACAGCTAAATATCAAGTTTTTCGTTTAATAATTTTATCTCTTAAGGTTCTTTCTTTCGGTTTCGTTTCGGTGGATTTTTGTTGCATTTCAGCATGAGCGGCTGAAAGCTTTTATTTAAGGATGAGACCGGGGTAAGTTAGGTAAGTATATTTCGGTAGAGCCTTTCCCCTTCCTTCTTTTTCATGCTGCCCTTTCCTTCTCCTGCGGTCTAGCACGTCTTACTTACGCTTTGGGAAACCCCACGCCATTACCCTGAGCCTTAGCCGGCCAAAGATGACCGCCCCGAAGCCTCTGAGTAAGAAAAATTTCTGTTAACAAGAAAGAGTTACCTCCCTCTTGTTACAATGTCTTCGTTCTTGCATCAATTAATCGTTCGATCATGGGCTCAGATTTCTTAAGTAAATTTGGCCTATTAGTGGATTTGAAACGAAAAAGAATGATTGATCCAGCGAATAAGCTCTCAATCAATACTATACGACGGTTCGAGTCAATACTTCAACACCGATTCACTACGCGATCGACGAGTTTCTTCTCTAAGAGTGAAGCCAAATTATTATTTACCAGTTTGTCATCCCGTGGTTCATCATATCGTGACCGAAGGGCATTTAGCAGTGTCACGAAGACTAGATCCGCTACGCCATAACGCCGCGAAAATCGATCGCATCTTAAACTTCTCTATAAATTTACATGGAAACACAATGTTCTCCAGGCATATATGCTACCGGACTAGATGTTCATACTGTGCGATTCGTACATATACGTTCAGTCGTAGCAACGCGACAGTACTAGTGAATGACAAGAACTTAACTCGAAATATCGACTTTATTAATTAATTGAGACGTGAGATAATTTAATTGTATTTCCGATTTATTGGAGTTGCTCAGAACGCCACATTACTCCCCCGACAGTGAATTCCATTCAGAAACTAATCGAGTGAGTTTTAGAATGATTGCGAATTTGGATTTTCAAGCAAAGATAACTTTGCTCCAAATTGTTAATAAGATGTGAATGAGTGCTAAAATACCATCAAAATGAAAGGACGCTAGATTGTATCTATTTCCAAAAGGCATCAGGTTATAAATCTGGCAACAAATTACAGGGTATGCTAAACGTTTTTACGAAAGTGGTGAATGGTATGAATGAATTAAAAAAAATTTGAAAAGTAATTTGCTGGCAGAAACCACCTTTTGGATCCGTCACAATCCGAGAGTACGAAAGGAAACAAAAGATTACGATATGTTTGGACTTCGAAAGAGCGTATGACTTTGTGGTCCCAGGAAAACTTTATCAAGTTCTTTTGAACTTGGATTTACTTGGAAAGGAAATTAGTTGTGTGTGGATTACAGATGGGAGGGATTCGGATATTGGACTTCTGCAAGGGATTACAATTACCAACTCTCTCCAATATTTATACGGGCTCGATTCAGGGATTAAACTCAGAAGATCTACTTGCATATCTTTGTTAAAATGAGTAAATGTCCAAACTGTGAAACAGAAGCTCGATAATGTATGAGTCGCAGGCAATCAACTGTTTGACTGATTTAAATCTACGTGTGAATACGAGAAAATACTGTTGTATGACTTGAAGGTGAATAAACCGAAATGGAAAGCGCATCCTAGTTTGACTGATATGCTATACGAAAAACACTAGTGTTCTCCAAAATTGCATATGAAATGAGCTTATATGGTGATCGTTCTAAGATTGGATTGGATTTAATGCGTTATGGAAAAATGGTCTTCCTTCTGCAAATCTGGTGGCATGCCTGAATTTTGGAGACACAACAAAAGATTTAATGAATATCAGTTAAGAGAGAATTTCATATGTTGCAAATGAAATCCTTGTTCATTTGAAATTGTTTACAAATACTAGTGTGAGTGGTGAACGAGTGTGTTTTGAAATTTTCATTGCAGCATTACAAAAGTAGATAATGTTAAGAGTAAATTATAGCATCTGTATGATGAATTCTGAGTTGATTAAGATTATGGAATGAATCAAGTTGGCAATGATTGGCGTAAGAAGGAGGGTTCTTTTACTATTCCACTCTTTGGTACTCAGGGCAACGGGTCCATAGGTGTACCCTGTGGTTGTCAGGTCGTTCTTCAATGGATACGTTAACACCCACAGATCAAAGGTATTGAAAAAAGCTAAGGAGTAAATGATTATGATTGTATAAATTCTAAAGGTATACTTCGTATGTGCCAAATGAATCTGTGAAGAAAAGAGTGAATTAGTTCAAAAATGTCAAATAAAAGGCAATAAGTATTTCAAATGGGGTTGTGTCCCTTTGAAAAAACCTTTCTTTAGGAAAATCAAACGAGACATCCCAATTCCAAATGAGTGAGATGGAATGGAGCGAGTGAGATTGAATCGTGGAAATTGGAAGGAATGTCTGTATAGACGCAATTTGAGTTAAGAAAATGTGTGTAATATTTATATGGTTGTAGAGGACATAGAACATTTGTGTCTAGAGTGCAACAAAAACTGTTGAGGTAGGTTTAAGGCAAAACATATACTGTGTTGAGATAGGTTTGTCCTTTCAGGATCTGGATTGAAGTTTTAATTTTGTTAGCAGTGTGATCGGTTTTTATCAGGATACTAAGACCAATCATCAAGGTAGTAAACCATTTTCACAAATATTAGGTAGTATGTCCCAGTTTACTATCTAATATTTGTGAAAATGGTTTACTACCTTGATGATTGGGTCTAGTAACTTTTCTCTCTGGTTTCGATATAATAGGAAGATAATTTGAAGTCCTCCTTATCTTGAATAGCAAACTTAATTGGAAAATGTTTATTATAGATACGACGAAAAACGCTCCAATTGCATTATACTCTTATAAAATACCATTCCGAAAGGGAGGTCAATTGAGTACCACTTCTTGGAATCTGATTATTTACAACAGACACAGTCTGTAACTATCGCCGTATTTACGAATAGTCACAATATGATGTAACTTTTGCTAGCAGACTCAATATACCTCAGAACTGCTCGTCTTGACATTCATGGTGTTAAAGCCAAGAATTTTACTTGACAGAACATTCTTAATCAAATGTTTTAATACCCCGTATGATCTCATCTGTCTTATCACTCAAATCAGATTGAACTTATGGCTTGTTTTAGGATGACCAGTAATGAAAACCTCACATTGTAAGTACACACTGACATGTGAGTACAATTTTCCACATTGTCCAACGCGAGCCAGATCTTCATATTGGGTATAAACTTAGAAGATCCACAGATCCTTCTGTACGCCATATAGTAATTGTACTCTTACGTAGAGCAAGCAAACTCGACATATAATATTTATCACACGCATGATACTTCATTAGAAACCATCTATCGCACTCAACATTCGCTTGTAGGTACTACTAAAACGTAAAATAGTTACTCATGACAGCGGGTCTTATCAGTACTCTGTACAATTTCTACGTTTTCCAACGTGTGTCGGTTAATTCAATTTCAGAATTGAACGTTTTTAAAACCTAGTATCAAATACATGGGTTTTGACTCGTTCATATTGTGACCAGAAGCTGAATACTGCCTCCTAGCAAGTATATTTTTCGCCCCGTAGCCACTTACTACAATTACGCAGATATTAGTTTCATATGCAAAGTGATGACTGCCATTTGCCACAAAGTTTCTATTAGTTGGGATTTCAAGGTTGTAGTTAACAACAAATTGTATAGTTATTTGCAATCTAGGTATACGAGGTGTATATTATACAACATGATTCGAAATACTTGGCAAGCACCATCCTTAGTGATTCACTCATAATTTATTCTACCAACCTTAGACTACTCAACTATAAGACAGTCACTTTCGTGCTGTGTAAATAAAAGCTTTAAGCGATTATCTTTTTTAAAGAATGGACATAATGTAATCTTTTATCATTCGTCAACTTTTAATTAAATTTTTCATATAAAACCAGTAACACCGAAAAGACAGGCCTATAAATATTTCTTGTATTTGATGAAGGCCTATAATATTGTTACGATTTCGCCGAGTGGTTATTCTACTTATTTTATCCGGTTCGATCACTGGATTGTGAATATAAACTCGGAAAGATTAAATTTTAACTAAATTTATTTTCCACAAAAATTTCACAAATATTTCACAAATAATTCACTGATATTTATTTTCACTTTTATTTTACACAATATTTATCACCACTATTATTATAACACTTCACTTTTTATCACTTCCCGATATTAACACTTCGAAATTCAAAATTGAACTGATCCGTAACTCAAATGTCTACACGTATTTATACGACACAAATACTTGTAGAATAATCCATTTTTTTTTTCTCTACACTTCGCGAATGTTCTTCTCGTATTTTGTTCGCTCCGCCTATTTCATTATTTCTTTTTATTCTGTTTGTATATGTAAACATTTGGTTACAGGGTAATCCCTACTGCTATAATTTTCTTCTTGACTATCACAGGTGACATCTGTGATTCGTGACACTACCCTCCGCCCAAACCTGTTCGTCCCGAACAGGATCCAGATCTCTTCCTCTATAGAACGCCAGTCGCTCCAGGTGTACAACCTTGGGTTTTCCTCGTACTCCTCTTTGGATCCTATAGATCACATCATTTATTCTTGTTATGACCTTGTACGGTCCCTCCCATCCAGGTTGTAATTTCTGCGATAACCCTTTCTTACGTTGTGGGTTGTGAAGCCATACCAATTGTCCCTCGTCAAATCCTTTATTATTCGCTCGTACATCATACCGAGCCTTTGTTTTATCACTTGACAATTTGATTTTCTCTCTGACAAATCCGTGTATGTTGTTGATCTCCTCTTTCAAGTGGTCAACATATGCTTGTCCACATTTGGCTGATGATGGAACCGCTCCGAATTTGAGATCGCCTGGCAGTCTTAAATTGTTGCCGAAAAGTATTGTCGCTGGTGTTACTCCTGTTGTGTTATGCACCGCAGATCGATAGGCCATTAAGAACAATGGAATGCCATGATCCCAATTCCGCTGGTTTTTATCCACTGTTTTGGCTATAAACTCCTCCAATGTGGCATTGAAACGCTCCACCATGCCATCAGACTGTGGGTGGAAAGGTGTTGTCCGCGTTTTATTAATTCCCAGTAACTGGCACATCTCCTGGAAGACAACTGATTCAAAATTCCGCCCTTGGTCGGAATGCAGTTCCATTGGTACCCCATAACGGCTTATCCAATTGTATACCACTGCATTGGCGATTGTGGTTGTTTCCTGATTTGGAATCGGGTATACCTCTGGCCACTTACTGAAGTAGTCCATTACTACCAAAACATATTTGTTGCCACTATCGCTGGTTGGAAATGGTCCTGTAACATCTATGGCAATCCTCTCAAATGGTGCTCCCACATTATATTGTTGCATCGCTCCACGGCTCTTCCTTGCCGGTCCTTTCACGGCCATACATTGGTCACACTTTTGACACCATTCAGCCACTGCCTGTCTACATCCTGCCCAGTAGAATCTTTCACGTACCTTGGCTAACGTTTTGTTGATTCCTAGGTGACCTCCGCTTGTTCCTCCGTGGTATTCCTCTAATATTTCCGCCATCCTGATCTTCGGTACCACCACTAGCGACTGCTTTGTTTTGCCATCGGAGCTTTCCCATGTTCGTTTTAAGCAGCCGTTTTCCATGGTTAAACTATCCCATTGGGCCCAGTAAGCCTTGATAGTTGGGCCTTTATCTGCAATATCGCTCCATGTGGGACGACGTTCTTCCTCCATGAATTTGATAATCACTGCCAAATCTGGGTCCTCCCGTTGTTCTTTGGAGATAACATCGTTGGTCCATTCATCAGCTGGCAACACTTTCATTAGTCTGATATCGACGATGTTTTCCTTGTTTTCCACCCGTCCGCAGTGTTTACAATCCACTCGACATGGCCGTCTTGACAATGCATCCGCATTTCCATGAGCGCTTCCCTTCCGATGTTGAATTTCGTAAACAAAACTCCCCAATCGCTCAATCCACCGTGCTACTTGTCCTTCGGGATTTTTAAACTGAAGTAGCCATGTCAAGGCGCCATGATCCGTTCTTAATAGAAATGATTGGCCATAAAGGTATTTCCTGAAATGTTCCACACATTTCACTATGGCCAACAATTCTCTTCTTGTTACACAGTAGTTCCGTTCTGGCTTCGATAAGATCTTTGAATAATATGCGATGACACGTTCCTGCCCATCGATTTCCTGTGACAACACTCCTCCCAAGCCATAATTGCTTGCATCCGTATCCAAAATAAAACGTTTATTCGGAACCGGATACGAAAGCAATGGTGCTGTACATAATCGCTGCTTCAGTTCATTGAACGCTTCCTCGTGTTCATCACTCCATTGGAACGGCTTGTTCTTCTGTGTCAGCTCGTGTAAACTCCTTGCGATGTTGGCAAATCCTGGCACAAATCGTCGATAATATGTGCATAGTCCGATGAAACTCCTTAGTTCATGTAAATTCTGCGGTCTTGGCCAATCCTTTACGGCGGAGATCTTGTCTTCATCTGTATGAATGCCGCTTGTTGTTATTTTGTGTCCCAAATATTTGACTTCATCCCGGAACAATACACATTTCTTCGGACTTAACTTCAATCCAGCTGCTTGGATTCTTTCGAATACTTCCTCTAGATTACGTAGGTGCTCGTTGAAGTCCTTTCCCATAACGATGATGTCGTCCAAATATACCAGGCATGTTTTCCAGTGGAGTCCTTTTAGTACGCGTTCCATTAGCCGTTCGAAAGTCGCAGGGGCGTTACAAAGTCCAAATGGCATGACATTGAATTGCCATAATCCATTGCCCACACTGAACGCAGTCTTTTCCTTATCTTCGTCTGCGACCTCCACTTGCCAATAGCCGCTCTGCAAATCCAATGTTGAAAACATCCGTGCTCCTGCCAATGTATCCAGTGTGTCGTCGATCCTTGGTAACGGGTAACTATCCTTTTTGGTAACTGTGTTGAGCTTCCGATAATCAACGCAGAATCGCATGCTTCCATCCTTTTTCTCCACCAATACTACTGGTGAACTCCATGGACTCGTTGACTGCTCAATTACTCCCGATGTTTGCATATCAGTTACCATCTTATCCACTTCTGCTTGTTTAGCCAATGGTAATCTTCTTGGCGCTTGTCGAATAGGTGTTGATGTTCCTGTGTCGATCCGGTGTTTAACCATATTTGTTCTGCCATTATCTTCCGGTGCACCACAGAAAATGGACATATATTTTTGAAGCAACTCCTTTGCTGCTTGTTTTTCTTTTGGAGTTAATTGTTCCGTCCATTTCTGTGTTAGTTCCTCCGTTATTTTCCGTTGTCGTTGGTCCTTGGCCTTTACACACGGATTCGCCTCCTCACATTTTATAATCGTGGATACTTCCTCACCTCGGCCGATGATAGTTCCCTTTTTGATTGTTTTTGTCACATCCGATAAATTAAGAGCCCTTATCGGAACTCTAAAGTCACAATCCGGTTTAACCAAAGCTTTTCCGATGATAATTTCTTTGGTTTGTAGCTCGTCACTGTTGGCTTCCACAACCCACAACCCTTGTGTTCCAGGACCTCCATCCAATTTCCCCCAAACAACCGTTTCCGAGTGTGGTGGTAGCTTCGTCCGATGATCCAATGTTATCCTCCTTACGATTGGCTCCTTCCCGTTGTTCAGTTGCAAAGGCAGTTCGACATTACCGTAGCTCAATGTTCCTCGTCCGACATCCAATACGAATCCATTTCGTTTCATGAAGTCCATTCCCAGGATGACCTCATCCACAATAGCCGCAACCAGAACTTCATGTCGAAAACTGTTGTTCCCGATTCGTATTGTAACCTCCTTCTTTCCTTTGATAGCCGCACTGTCGCCTGTCGCCGTTTGTAACTTGAACCCTTTCATCGTCCGAACTCCATTCGTGATGAAATCTGGCCGCACAATCGTTCTCGTTGCTCCGGTGTCCAACGTTATTATACTGGATCGCCCCTCTACTTCTCCTCGCACCATCAAGCTATCACCACCTTTTGCCAATCTGGAAATGGGGATGAAGGTTATGGAGCATTTGGTTGTGGGAGTCAGCTTTTGCTCCTCAAAGCTGACTCTTACTCGTTTAACGCCTTCGTTGTTGTTTGGCGTTCCTCTTCGGCTGCTGGTTTTCTTTCCTCCGGTGGCCTTCGGTACATCGGCGATGGTGTTCTCGCCCGTTTGCGCCTTATCTCCCAGCATTCCCTTGAGATGTGTCCTATTTTATCACAAACCCAACATCTGATTTTACTAGTTGGATCCCGGAATTTCGTTGTCCGCCAGTTATCTGCTGGTCTGATGTTATTGCCCTGTTTGTGACTGATTGCTGGTTCCACTTCCACACGACGTACCTTGACTGCTGGTTTGATGATGTTGTTTGCAGTCTCGTTGGTTAATGCACACGCGATGGTTTCCGCGAACGATGATTTTGGAGACAATACAACAGCACGTCTCGTATCCGGATCCCGTATACCATCGGTAAAAGCGTCGATCTTGATACGCTCTGTGTATTCTCCTGCCATGTTGTAGTGGGCGAGGTGCACTAACCGCTCAATATCAGCCGCATACTCCTGGAGCGTCTCTCCAACCCGCTGACATCGTCCCTTCAACTCCATACGATGTAGCTCCCGTCGATGATCTCCTCCATATTTTCGCTCCAACGCCAACATGATTTTTCCGTAGTCTTCCCGTTCGTATTCCGGCACGATTTGTAGGAGCTCCGCAGAACTGCCTTTTAGCGCCACAATTAATGCTGCTACCCGATCCTCCTCACACCAACCATTCCTTGTGGCCGCCATTTCAAACTGGAGTTTGAAGATGTTGAATGGTGTGGTTCCGTCAAATGTTGGTGGCTTCAATTTTATTGAGCTGGTTGGTCGAGTAACTTGGGTACTGCCGTTTGTTTTAAGATCCATCAACTCCTTTTCAATCCTCGTGAATCGTTGGTCGGCCACCTCAAGTTGTTGATCGATTTCCTTCTTTACCGTGTCTACTTTTGTATTTAATGATTCCGACATTTTTCGAAATTTCTCGTTGACATCGGCCATTAAATTTTGCTGAAACTTTTCCTGGTGATCCATTCGTTCAATCAATTTTTCCTGATCACCTCGCATTTGTTCCTTTAAACTTTCTTGTCCGCTTGTAATATCGGTTTTGAGCACACCGATCATCTGCTCTTGTTCAGAACGCAATGCCCTTTGCTCGGTAATCATTTTTACTTCGAGGCCGCCGATCATTTGCTGCATTTGTAGTTGCGTCTGAACTTGCATTTGTTTCATAGCAGCCATTAGTTGCCCCATGTCGAAACTTCCAGATGTTGTTGGAGTAGTTTCCTTGACGATGACATTCTGATCTTCTTCCGTTTTGGTCGTTGCTTCCGTTGTTATTTCAACCTGTTGGATCTCGGTTGAATCCGGTGCCCCAAAATTAAATTCATGTTGATCAGGGTTAACATTATCATCCAACAAAGCTGTACGGAGTCTCAACTGCAACTCATTTCGGTTGCCCGTAGTTGGTAGATTCCGTAGCCCCAACTCCTTCTTCAAATCTGCTACTTTTAAGTCCATTAATTTCATCTTGGATATTCACAATCCCACCGCTGTCACCAATTGTTACGATTTCGCCGAGTGGTTATTCTACTTATTTTATCCGGTTCGATCACTGGATTGTGAATATAAACTCGGAAAGATTAAATTTTAACTAAATTTATTTTCCACAAAAATTTCACAAATATTTCACAAATAATTCACTGATATTTATTTTCACTTTTATTTTACACAATATTTATCACCACTATTATTATAACACTTCACTTTTTATCACTTCCCGATATTAACACTTCGAAATTCAAAATTGAACTGATCCGTAACTCAAATGTCTACACGTATTTATACGACACAAATACTTGTAGAATAATCCATTTTTTTTTTCTCTACACTTCGCGAATGTTCTTCTCGTATTTTGTTCGCTCCGCCTATTTCATTATTTCTTTTTATTCTGTTTGTATATGTAAACATTTGGTTACAGGGTAATCCCTACTGCTATAATTTTCTTCTTGACTATCACAGGTGACATCTGTGATTCGTGACAATATGAAGTTTGTATTTGAGAATCATTCATATTCTGTGATACATGTGGAACATTTAGTAGATAAGGAAACTTCTCATGTCATGTGTCATGTACCGGATCGATATTGACAAATAGGTTTCCATCCTGGTCTCACATGGAATCTAACCGAAAAATTTAAGGATGGTACATCCGGTAATTGTTCTGATCAAACAAAATTTGAACACAATTTCTATTCCATCTTTGAGGATCAATATAATTGTCTTGGACAACTCAAGATCATTATTTTAACATTAACACATGGTTAATTGTGACTTTAGTTAGTTATGGACTTGAAGTGAATGGCTAAAAAAATAATGTACTTGCCACTTTCAGGTAATGACTGGAGTGTAAAATATAGTTTTTTTTGTAATTTTATTTTATACTATGCTATCTGTTTTGGGGGTCAAGGCTCTCTCTGCTCTTTCGCGATTCGCTTATTTACATCCTACTTTCAGTCTCAATGGCCAAATCGAGGACGTACGGTTATAGGTCCCATTTACGTAGAACCATCTGTACATTGCATTGCTCCATGCCAGCCTATACTACTGACAAAGAGAATAAATATAAAGAGGAAGATCTTATATGAAACGCGGTTGCATATAAACTAAAAATAGTTCTGAGTTATTTGGTGATGGCAAACGAAATAGGATAAACATATATTTTCTATTTCGTTTTCTCTTTCGAACGACAACAAAAAAAAATGTTTGACTACATGTTTCAAAACTTCGCCTGCTATTTCATATTATAATTCGATTGTAAAATGGAATAGATGAATTTTCATAAAATAATCTATTCCATTTTACAATCGAATTATAATATGAAATAGTAAGCCAACTTCTGAAATAGTCGAATGTTTTTTTTGCTGTCGTTCGAAAGAGAAAACGAAATAAAAAATATATGTATATCCGTTTTCGTTTGCCATCACTAAATAATTCAGAAATATTTTAAAATTTTTAGTTTATATGCAACCGCGGTTCATATAAGATGTGCCTCGTAATATTTATTCTCTTTGCTACTGATATGGAAGATGGTTCGGCTCATGATTTCTGCACTCCAATAGGGGGTCATAGATGTGTTAAATAACACCACCGATCGTAACCAGATGGTGAAAATCCCTTTTACAACCTGCCCTATTGGGATTAGAACCCGGTACCTCCCGCTCCAACTGCTAAAGCTTTAAACACTGAGCCTGTAAGTAGATTATCCTTTTTTATTTTCCACCATTAATTTCTATTAGTTCTAGCATAAATATTTCAATCCCCATTCTTATAGGGTTGACATCATGACTGCTTTGTTCTGCTTCATATGACTGGCAATCACGTCAATTTTTTTTAAATATTTTAATCTCCTATCTAGAGTTTTCTATCAGTATCTGTCTCATTAGCTCATCTCTGTTTTTGATATCGTAGTTCGAATTGGACGAGCCAAGGTTACATACCGATCTATTCTGATTCTGCAGGAGGCCTTCAATAGAAGGCCCTATCGGGAGTCGAACCCTGTATCTTTTTGACCCTACTGCCGCAGTTTTAAGCACTGCTCAATTTGGTCGGTCGTTGAATCAGACAGAAAAATCTGTACATTTCTTGTGTCAATCGATAGACATGAAATAAAATAAATATATCGAAAGGATGAGATGAGATGGATGAGTGGGTTGTTAAAATTGTTGACCTTCAACTCAAACGATGTACAAACATACATATGTGTACGTCCCTAGTAGCAATAATAAAGTATCATCTTATATCAAATATAAATATTTCCACCTACCTTGTTTTATCTATATACACAATATATTATGGGATATACATCCTTACATTATTTATGACAGTAATTAATTAATTTCTACTTAATCCCATATCTTGAATGTACACCCAAAAATAGAAATGATAATAATAATAATAAGTGATGGGCGAATGTGACATGGGGGTATCATTCTATGTTCGAAAAATAATATTTAATTTAATTTTCTTGTGCCATTTTCCGAGAGGATCCCTACATATACCGCACAGGTGTATGTATCCGATAAAAGTCAATAATTCGAATTAATAATTTTCAATAATTGGGATAAATTCTTTAATCGCATGAATGTCTCGTTACGACGACATCCTAAATTAATGATGATGATTAGTTTGGGATTATACATTTATCAAGAAGATAACTGTTCATCTATATACATATACGGGTGTGTACATGACGTGTCGACATATTTTGTCACATTGTGCTACTCTGCTTTTGGTTTAAGCAAAGTTTCTTTTACAAAATATATCCCTAGCTTTAAGGCGAATAGTGTTTGTGTTGAATAATTTATTTTATACAAATTATTTGGTGTTGAGTTATAATATATACACAAAGTAAAAAGCTCAAAGCTCTGTATATAAACCATATGTTATGTATGAATCTACAATGTATTGTATATGTCAGAGATGTAATAAATAAAATTTTGCTTGACGTACAGTCATATATCAAGACAAAGCTTTATTATATAAAGGAAACAACAAATGAAAAGCTCAAATGGCTTATACTTTGTGTTTACCACTTAGTAGTGAAAGAAGTATGACGGTAAAATCGATATGGCGGTGTGTAGTTCTATACGATTACAAAATACACTGTAACGCTGCTCAACAACAAAACCAAATCACAAAGAACAATATAAACTTCGGAATGGGAGTGAAATGAAGTGAAATTTTCTGTTTTATTATTTTTTAACATTTTTTAAGATGGTATCGATGGTTGATGCTGTAATGGGCTTAATGTACTACACAGCATCCCACCGCAAGTTGGTAATGTTTTATTTTATGTTTAATTTTCTAGAAATTAAATACATTTTAATTTTTTTTGTATTTTAATTGATTCGTTTCACCTGTCATTTCCCAAGACAGTATCTTGGTATAAATTAATTTTGTTCCAACTTTCAACAAGTGAACTCATTCGAGATACTAGGATTTTTAACATCCTATTAGGTAATGATGTAGATTGTTTGGATGTTTACTCAATCGCATCCCACTCAACATTTACAGAATTATCTGTGGTATAGAATTATTTGTGGTATCAAAAGAGTCTGGTCCTGCAGATAGAGACATGCCTTGGTGAAAAACTGGTTGGTGGTAGACATGAATGGTGGAAGGGTGAGGTTTTACAGGTAAATCACAAACTGGGAATTATATGCATCACACCATGGTTTGAGAGACCTAAGGTGGTAGTTAGAGTTGTGATTGGCTCATTTTTCTGGAATCTACAATGGTGCCCACAACAATTTCGTTTGAAAGATTAAGTATTTCCAGATCCTCCTGTTCTATATATTGAACTATTTTAAAAAAATAATGTAGGAAAGGTCAATGGACCTATTGTACAAGCACATCACAAAATCGGATTGCATAAATAAGTTTGCGTAAATCGAAGCTACGTAAACGTTAAGGCGACTCTTTAAGATAGAATTACTTCAATGATCTCGACCCACTACGTCTGAGTGGAAAAGTCTTAAAATGGAAAGTTTTAGATGAGTCTTTAAGTGAAACAAAATCAAAAATTATATAATTTAGGATTCCTCAATAAAAAACATGAGGAGCTTAACACCTCAACCAGTCATTTCGATCTTCAACATTAAAAACCAAAAAGTGCGGAGAATGGAGAGGGCAATTGCCTCGTTTCCTTTCTTTGAGAAAAACGGTATTCTTAGCAGACCGAAAAGTACTGTGACCCCAGGCCAGAGACGGGAGCTATGAGCAGATTGAGAAAACAAACAAAAAACTTTTCAATAAATCCAATCAGGAAAATAATAGTGGATAAATGAAATATTGAAAAACCCGATGAGACACATAAAAGCTCAAATAAAAAACCCTAGAGTTCCTAAAAGTAACTCATCTTCCTAAAAATACGGTTTTAGTTATTATCTCACAAACCAACTGGCAAGTTAGAGAGAAAGACTGAAATCGATAAAGTGACATATTGCATTCTCAATATTTGAAACATCAAAACCAGGCGGAATATTTTCCGGTCTCCACAGGATGGAGAGAAAGTTACCTCACGTCTTAATATCTTTATAGTTCCAAAATCGTGGAAGAAATTGGTTCATCCCGAAGGGCAGAAAGTTTTGATATTATACCGCAGGTCAAAAATCTAAACCTATATCTTTGTCTTCTTTTCTGCAGTTCTCTTTAGAAGTTACATATTTATCTGTGAATTTGGGTAAATCTAAAGATTTCTCGGCAAAAACATATTGAAGATTTACTATAAATGTAAATTGTCGTTCAGTCAATGAAGGAGCTTAAAAACAAGCGTGTACGAACTAAATCTTTTAGTTATTAGACTCATTGTATCTTTTGGCACATATGTCTTGTTGCCTAGAACTCTGAGTGGGATCACTTACATAGAATTAGTCTGAGCTTTGTGGTGCACAACCACTACATCACTCGAGAATGCGATAGGTCTACAACTGCACATTAACAGCTCACTTGTTAGAAAAAAAAACAGTCCTGTTGATGGAGGGAGATGGGTGATTACAAAAGTAAATTAACTCATCCTATTGCCCTAGCATCGTCAGAAATTAAGGTTTAAGGTTTGCACTAACGAAGCACCCTACAACTTTTCTAATCTGGTTATTGCAAAATAAGGAACAAAAAAGTAGTAGCTCAGGCAGTTTTGGCATCTGAAAAATTAACAATTTGAAAGCAATTAAGTTAACAATTTTTCACCAAACACACCATCCGTTTTACAGCCGATGGCGTTATAAAAAACTTTAAAGCACATTACAGACGTAATCTTTTATTGAAATTTGTCAGAAATTTAGAAAGCGCTTATTCTGCTAACTACTTTAGACATACTGTAACGAAATTGCGAGAGACATTAAAGACCGCTAAACCACATGGGATGATGAAAGAAAAGGAAGGAACTGACAGGAGCAGAACACGAATACTTACCTATGGCCGCATATCAACTCTCTCTATACCTCGTTCTTCACACTATTTTAGTCATCATTTTACAGATTTTCTCAAATCCACATATCACCACAAATCCACATATCCACATTTAAATTCACGAACGGGGCACTAACCGAGACAAATAACCCAAAAGAAATCAAATTCATAAGAAGCAAAAAAATATTTAAAACGAAAAAGAAACCGTCTATAATCTACATACTATATACATATGAGTATTTCCAAATTTATTAAAAATCAAAAATAATAAAAAAAATTAAAGAAATTCAAAAAAATTTATATAAATAATTATCTTAATTAAACCCAACACCATTTTTTTTTCTCAAAATAAATTCAAAACTTTAACTAAATTAGATAATACTCGTAATAATAAAACGTAACTTAAACTTAACTACATATATCGTCTTATGTAATTGTTTTTATTATTCATATACGTATATATTTTATTTGAATCGCGTAGTCTTTAAAAGTGTTTTATTCCAGTGCACGTGGAGAAAAAAAAATCGTCCATATTAAGTTTTTCATAATTTTGTGACGTCACTTTTTTTTTATAGAAGTGCTTTTAATTTATTTGTTTTTCGCCCAACTATACAACCACCGATACTTGTTATAGCTACTGTATATTATTTCCATTATTATTATTATTTTTTATGGTTTTGTTTTGTTTTTATTTTAATATTACTGCATTCCAAGCAGTTCAATTTTTAATATGTAAGCACGCTGTTAGGTCACTGTTAGGGAACTTATGTATAACACATATTCAATATTATTTATTATAATTCAATCATACACAATTTAGGTTTAGTATGAGGATAAAGAGAAACATTAGTATAATCGATTGGGTGGGTGGTCGGTTATACGAAAGTGGGTCCAATGCTAATCGGCTTTGGGGAAGTTCCCGATTTTAGTATGAAGATTACGGTTAATATTACGAATAAAGTTAATTGAATTTATCCAAGAAAAGCGGGAGCTTGAAGGCGGCAGCCCTCATACTCTAAAGTATTCGTCGAATCAAATCTAACATTACATTATAGCAAACATTAAAATCTTATTTGAAAATTCACAAAAGATAACAGGAGTTTAGCCAATTTAAATTATCTTTATATTAAATTAATTAATAATATATTTCATATCAAACTGAAAAAATATTTTATTTATATAATATAGATGTCTCTTAAAAGTGCGGACTGTTAATTTATTATATAATTTATTAAAAATTTAATTAGCAAATACTAAAACCCAAATAATGCATTAACTGTCATTTAATAATGTATATTTACTCAATACTTGAACCAAACGCTTAGTTTATATTTTTGCCGCTATTAAAATTGGCGCTACCATAGTTTTTTTTAGCAAAGACTAAGTGTTGACAAATACTAAAGCTGTTCCTTTTTTTTTAAATTACGATTAAATACTAAAACTTATATTTTTATTACATTTCTTTAATAATAATATTTTTTTCATAACTTTAATTTTTATTTTATTTTATGGACGTAGCATTGCACTGTTATGCCTAATAAATTAAAAAAAAAAAATATCAAAAAAAACAAGTAATTGATACGCTACGACACATAATCTACACCAAAAATAACTTACTGACCGACTGACCAACAACGCGTGTCTCCTCAATTCGTGAATTTACCGCCAAACATGAACTTAAGGGAAAAAGCTTTATTTGATAAATGAACCAATAAGATCAATCCACGTCGAATCTATAAAATAAATTCACAGGGATCTCGAACGTTTCTATAAATTATTATAATTATTTGAATTTTTTTTTCTACATTTATTTTTTTTTTATTATTATTTTTTTGACCGAGCAATTTATAACAACACCGGATTATGTTTAGAGAACTAACTCAATTGTCTCGTTTCATAGGAGCATATGTCCAAGATAAAAAAATTGGGATGATTTTGTGACCGTTGATAATTTAGTTTTAACCGGTGAAGAAGCAACAATAGAAGATATTGTAGGCGAGATGAATGGAACGTCCATCAATGACACTGACAGGGAAAATAATGAACACGCTGATGATAGTACAGGGTTTATTCCTCCCTTAGTAACTAAACCATGCGAGGCATTATCCACTTTCAAACGTAATCTTCAATTCAACAATTTGTCTAATAAATTGACAGAGAGTGTACATTTTATCGGACGAAAATTAGAGCAATCACCCAGATGGCGCAGTGGTTAAAGCTGCGGCAGTTCGAGCGGGAAGTACTAGGTTCGAATTCCGATAGGGGCAAGGTGCAAAACGATCGGTGGTGTGAATGAACTCATCTATGACCCCCTGTTGGAGTGCATAATTCATGAGCCAACCCATCTTCCATGTCAGTACTATAGGCTGTCATAGAGCTATGCAATGTGCAGATGGTTTTACGTAAATCGGACCTATAGCCGTACGTCCTCGATTTGGCTGTAATGGCGTAAGGTAAGGACGTAAATAAGCGAACCGAGAAAGAGTTGTTAGTGCCTCGAGCCCCAAAAAAACAGATTGTAGAGATAAAAACAAACAAACAACAAACAAACGAAAATTCGAACAGAAATATACACAGAACAAATGTATGAAGCAATCAACTATGTCTGAATATTTTACAAAAATAGAACAAAGTGAAAATAACTTAAGTTTTAAGGCGTTAATGTTTAATTTTATTGCATGTATGTGATATCGTGCTCAACGAGTTCTATTTCTTGATTGACCAGGAGTCCAATTTCCTGTTTTGAATTAAAATAAAAACTGAATTTCAACAATATTCTTCTTTTATTAGTTTTATTATCTTAACAAAATCATAGGTACATTCACTCTTAAGATAAGACAACAATAATTTTGAAGGGTTTTAAACAAATTTCGTTCATTGTGACGTACGGTTATAACAACGGATCATACTGACATTTTCAATGTCGTTATAAGCTAATTTCACTATATATATATATATATATATATATATATATATATATATATATATATATATATATATATATATATATATATATATAGATATATATATATATATATATATATATATATATATATATATATATAAATAATTTATTAAATGACAGATGACAATTTGTGATCGCCCTAGTTTTATAAATCTGACAAGACATCTCCTATGTGAAAATACCCAAATGGATGAAAAGAAAAATGGAAAATCCATTATCTTTGTGACGCTTCAAATGTACATTTCTAATACAAGATGTTTACATATTTTCATTTCTACAAACGAAGTTCGCAATGATTGGTGAAGATTAATACAACAATCATACATATTGGACAATATATCTGCTAGTTAAAATATTTGTATATCAAGAATTACTATGACAGATAGTTCAAAATATTTACTGTTGATATAACATTCAATTTGGCTAAGAATTTCTTGGATGTGCCATCGTTGTCACTTGGTGGTTTAATATCATTAATTAGAAGCAGAGGGTGATGAGTGTTAAAATTGCTTAGTTCTTTGTGGTGTAATGATTTTTACCAATAATGATGTTAACGTCATATTTTAGCTCCGCTATGAGAGGTTCGTGTGAGTTACATAGATCACGTCTATTCCTTACCAATGAACAATAGAATCAAAGGTATATACGTACATTGTTAATTACTTACACTTTACAGGCATAATTTTTCCCCGCAGATTTCATGAATAAATAAGAGAGTTATCAAGAAATCTTTTTCATTTGACATCAACCACAATCTGACATGGGGTTGAACATAGTTATGGTTTGAGGATTTTTGGGTGGAATACTCGCAGAAGTTTACCATTCTCGGTTACCATCTCATAGATTACTCTATCTGTTATGTTTCTTAGTACACAGGGAACATAAACTTGAACAAATTACGATGAAATTTTTTTTTTCGGTGGTTAATACTGTACAAATCTGTACAAACCTCCCGCTATGTCGTTTAGGTGATCATATCATAAGCGAAAACCGTTCTTGAGATTCTTAGCACTGATCGATTTGCCTGCTCAGCAAAGTTCGCCTGCAGACCTTGCACTCGAGAACGTTCATGAAATATAGCGTGTTTAGCAAGAAAATTACGAAATTCCGAGCTTACGAATTGAGACTCATTGTCTGAGAAAATGATTTCAGGACACCCAAACACAGTAAATACATTGTCTTTAAGAAAAGGAATTACAATACCAGTGGTACTTTTATTTAATACTTTTAACAGAGGGGATTTAGTAAGTTACACGGTACCCAACGCCAATAGCACCGTTGTTTTACCAGATTGGATCCTAGAATAAGCTAAAGAGGAATTTTGATGATCCAGTAACTCATCAATTGTATCGCAAAGGATACGAGAAAGTTCGTCTATCTTTTGTATAAAGACATAGTAGAAATCAAATATTCTGTGGAACCTGCATCTTACGAGTTAACTAGTTAGATCACGCACCTCATAAGCCTCTTGAAGCTTGCGTAGTCTATCATAACGATAAATTTATATCCTTCCACAAACAAACGAAATTTCTTGATGGACAGGACGGCTGTCAAGCATTCTAGTTCTGTCGTGGTATAGAGTGAGAAAAGAAATTGATTGGTCGTTCAAAATCATTTGAATTTAATTGAACAAAAACTCCACCGGGTCTTTCTGCACTCGCATCACACCGTATATAAAAGTGGTACTTGTAATCCGAGTTTATAAGGACCGGGGCAGTCGAAAATAAGAAGTGTTTAATCCTTTCAAACGCTAAGTGAACTTCTGAAGGCTAGTAAAATTTCCAATGTTTTTTAATATGTCTGTTATCGAGACGGTAACGTGAGTTTCCCCAAGATACCGAATTTTCTTGATGCAGAAGAGACTTTTTTCTATGTTGAGTGTCAGACCCGATTTGGACAAATCGCCTGCAACTTTAGAAAGCAGAACTAGATGATCTTCAAACGTACGGGACACTATAAAAATTTCATCCAGATACACAAAAATCCGACCCTGTTATACCGAAAAGTGAAGCGACATTACTGTGCCCGAATGGCATTCCTTTAAATTGGTAAAGTGGAAAGGCTTTTTTTTCCCTTTGAAGACTGTTCAATCAAGGCTTGTTATGTTCCTGGTGTCTTTCAATCGTGCATTAAGACCAGATATCGGAATCTCCTATTATCATCTGGTTGAGTTTTCTGAAATCTAGACAAAGATGTTTCTCGTCATTTGATTTCGACTCTAGTTCTACCGGAAAAGACCACGAACTTTAGCTGACTCTATCACGTAATAAGAATTAGTTGGCAATATGGCTCCTAAAAGTTATTTAAGAATTCTTTTTCTGAGAATACCTTTCGGTCGACAAAATTTCAAATAAAATAAAATTTTTAACATTCGCCTGGAATAGCAAAACTATGTTATGGTTCATCTAAAATTGGCCAACTTTAAGAGCATCACACAAATGCCGTACCACTAAATTTAAAAAGACTTTACGTCTTCAACGGCTAGTTTGGGTCACGACACGAGGTAACTCTCAACACTGTGACGTACAATTCTGATTTTCACACATCATATCCGTCAAAATATAGTTAAAGTTATAGTAATTGATATCGAAATATATATCGAAATATATATATATATATATATATCGCCGGTTGTAGCTTAATGGTTAAGAGAGTTTCTCATCACACCGCGGTCTCGAGTTCGATTCTCGCCGTTGACCAAAAATTAACATTCAACCGAATGACATAAAAACGCGATTGTGTGTAAAAGCATTCGTTGGGCCACCTACAATGTGCACCAATCGTTAAAATTATTTGGAAAGTCTCAGTTGAGACGCGATTACGGCCTCTAAAAGATATATATATATATATATATATATATATATATATATATATATATATATATATATATATATATATATATATATATATAAATTTATATATATATATATATATATATATATATATATATATATATATATATAAATTTATATATATATATATATATATATATATATATATATATATATATATATATATATATATATATATATATATATAAATTTATATATATATATATATATATATATATATATATATATATATATATATATTGTTATTAAATACCTATGTCAATGCAGCAAACGTCATAGCAGTAATTGGTCGAGGGGTTACACTATCTGGTTGTAGTCAAAATTATATACATGCTTGTGGTTTCAATCCAACCCGAGAACAAGGCAATAATTTTTATGTTTAAGATAATTTCAGAGAGCGAGAGATGTTATCTTTTCAACACCTCAAGCAGCAAAATTAATAATCGATTTCAGCTTTGAGAAGTGATAATATCAGATTAGGAAACAGATACCACTTTACGGCACATTGACCGAATCAATATCATGAGAGTACAGCGAGTAATTAAAACCAGTTTGTAGACACTACTACAGTAATGCATGGAAATATCTCGAAAATTACTGCCCCGAAATTAATACACTACCACTACATTGACTGTTGCGAGTAGAAGAGAAAGATCTTAGAGTCCATTGATTTGTATAATTGTATTTTGATTGTCATTGATTGTATAGCAGTGCTAGATTTCACCGGATTTGGGCAAGTTTGATTTTAACAAACTATCTAACCAAATTTGCAAGAAGATAAAAAAAATATTTTTCTTCAAAATACTGGTTATCTTAACTAGAATGATAAGACAGTGTAAGGTTACAGCAAAAGATGTTAATTTAAGAATCATCGCAAAAAAGGATGAAAGGGACAATTTATCTTTCATGTCAGTACTATATGTGGTATATGATTCAACGCAATGCAACGTGCAGATGGTCTACGACAAACGGACCGTTATAATATAGCTCGTTTGAAGAGAACTGCGAGTAAAGACTGAAGCTTGGCCGTGACAATATATTGGGTTATAGCTATTATAATATGTGCTACAACTTTATTTGGTGATTGGTCTTAAAACAAATTAACTTTATCCTTGATAAAGTCTCAAACCATATGGCAAGTTCAGAGATAGGATCAAAAATAAATTCTAATTATCTCCTGGAACTTCATGCTCATTCGTCTTGAAAAAAGTATCTGCCACGATGTTACTTAAACGTTTTATGTATCGAATGTCTGACATAAACTGTGAAATGTAAGCTTACTATGGCGAAATTGTCTAAGGCCAGAGAGTAACCAGAGCCAGGGCAGCTTTGGTTTTTTCCATAGCCGCTTGATATTTACGTGATATTATTTTATCATTTCGATAAACCACTTGCCGTACAGATGTATTTTTTTGGACTCTATGTGTCTGTGGTACATTTTGCAAAACAAATGAAGTCGTATTGTCGTTAATGTGTCGACTATATCGGTATGGTATCGACATCTATGATAGGTCTGGTGACCAATGGAAGTATGAATGGTTATAAATGGTACTACTCGAAGAGCATGAATGTTTTTTAAATAAATTAGAAAGAAACAATGAGACGACTAGTCCTGCGACCACTTTAGGACGCTTCAGTTCTCCGATTTATCACATGGAGTCACTATGGTACGTGATTGAAATTGTTCGTTTTAATTTTAATCCACGTCGGAATTGTCATAAGCAATTGATCCAGTAACTGTAACTTCTCTTAATGTTTTACTTTATATTTTCCAAATTTCAATAAGTTACTGTACTCTTACTGATAGACAAGACGGGAAAATTTGATTACTATCTAACCAACTTTACAAGAATATAAAAATAGTTTTTTTTCAAAATCTGCTTATCTAAACCAGAATGATAAGACAGTGAGAAAGGTTACAGCAAAAGATGGTAATTTTAGAATCATCCCATTTGTGACAAAGCATATCTTTCACATACACATATAGATTTTGTTTCTCCACTAACTCGTTTATTATATCGTATATTATAATGTGCCAGCCCCTAATGCATAAAAAAAGATGTTCGGAAAACTAATCTTATCAATTTCCTTAGACAACAAAAATAACAAGATCAAAGAACCTAATCACCGAATTACAAATTTTCCTTTCAATCCATTTCAAATTGACATTTTATCAATAATGTTTTTTTCCATTGTACGAGATGTACAGAATTTTTAAATTGAATTTAAAAAAAAAAAAAAAAAAAAATAAATAAATAAAAAAGAGATTTAAGATTTTAAGATTGACTCCTTTTTAGATTTTCATGTCTTATAATTTAATTATGTAATTTTCGTGTTTGAAGGGTAGATGGATTTGGTGTAAGGAACGGAATACGTATTTCGAAATTGAATTACTCGTTTTTGACAAGTCTGATGATGAGGTATAACTACAAATATATATGGGAGATAAACCTAACAACCTACCGTAAATTGTGTTACTATACATAGATTGATTTTCTTGGCGTTAGACACGTCGTAAGCAAATTCAAAACTCGTACCTGGAAAATAAAAATCGAGATAATTTTGTACGAGTATATTCGTCAGTAACACTCGTTTAATAATCGAAACAGTTACCCTTCCAACCATGGCTGAGGGTGTTTATCCATATTCGTATGTGTACAAAAACAAAAATCAATTTACCAAATACATACCACCAATAACAACAACATCGAGCATATAATAAAGGCAATGGCAATATCACCAACATAACAAGCAATAAAAGTGGTTCCAAATGAATATCATTTAAATGACTTCAGGGATTCAATTTTGGTACAATTATATTGGTTTTTTGTCTGTTTATATTTCATGTCTCGCGCTCCTCCGCCACATACTCCACAAAAAAAATTGAAATTGGTTTTTATATGGTTCGTGATATGGGAAGGTTTGGTATATAAAGAGCTATACATGTATGTACATATACATATATAAAACAACTAAATGGGTGGGGAAATGGGAATTTTCCTTTTTTACTGTTCCGATAACATCGAACCAAAAAGCATTTGGTAATGGTCATAATTAGGTTCGAACAGAAAGTTATCGATATTATTGATCTGTTGTGTGGCATATATCGTGCTTAGTATCATATATCGGTTAACTATATTATAATATACTTTGCTGTCATGATAAGAGTGTAATATAGTGATAGCACTCTACGAAAAAAATTGTGGGGTGACAATTGACTTTTAACACGTGTATCAAAAAACTCATTCGAATGTTTGGGAAGTATTGGATACGTCGATGTTGGTGATGTAGCTGATCAAACTTTTAATTATTTTTGATGAAAAGACTCGTACTGCCAATAGCAACAAGCTATAACCTATAATGAAGTGCAAACTGGTATTTAATCGAAGGAAACTATCGCTTCTTGCACCAACAGTATGCACCGATGATCCCACGTGTAACTTAACACCTCGGTCAACTGCGATTCGTGATGTTAGACTGGTGTCATTTGTTTGATGAGTCCATCATAATAGGTGATCCATCGATTGGTGGTTTCGAGTGTTCCAACACATACGTCATTCGATTATACAGAGTGTCCGCCGGGAAGGTATACTACTTTGTTTTGCCGCCATTTTGGTACACGTTAGTCTTGACAGTTCATATGAAGTAGACACGTGGCAAATTTATTACAGAAAAATATTCGATAAACCAACGTGTTTTAATCGTTAAAACATTTTATCAAAATCAATCATCGATTACTGTGACGATGAGAAAGTTACGTGCAATTTTTGGGAGAACAACGTGCCAACAAAACACACTATTTATCGTGTAGTAAATGTTTTTGATGAAAGAGGGTCTCTAGGTGATAGGCCCAGCATGTGCCACAATGTCCTGATGCCGTGCTCAGGAGCTTGATCTTCAAAAAACAGGTTTGTCAACCACAATTTTGCACAAACATTTGCATTTATTTCCATTTAAGATTCAGTTGATACAAGAGCTTCTTCCACATGACCATTCACACCGCGGTACATATGCCAATAAGATCTTACAGCTCGCCCATGACAACCCTGATTTTTATGAAAAAATCATATTGAGTGACGAGGCACATTTTCATTTGGATGAATATGTGAATAAACAGAGTAGTCAGTTCTAGGCAATGGAAAACCCTCAAATTATTCATAAGTCACCTTTACATCCATTAAAAGTGACAGTCTGGTGTGCAATTTGGTCAGGAGGAATCATTGGACCTTACTTCTTTGAAAATGAAAACGGCGTAACGGTAACTGTGAATGGGGAGCGATATCGTGGTATGATTGAACACTTTTTAACGCCACAACTGCATGCTTTGGGCTTGATTAACATGTGGTATCAACAAGACGGTGCCACATCGCATACAGCCAGGATTACAATGGAATTACTGCGAGACCTCTTTCCACAACAAGTTATTTCAAAAAATGATGATGTTGATTGCCTCCACGGTCGCCTGATTTGACTGCTCCGGGCTTTTTTTGTGGGGATATCTGAAAAGCTAGGCTTATGCAAACAAACCAGAAACGTTTGAGCAACTCAAAGAAAATATAGCTTAGGATAGTATATTTATCCTTATATATGAATGTTCCTGCACTACAAACACACAGCACTACTAATAATAAGGATGGGAAGGAATTAGGTATGATGGAGGTTGGAAAGGACTCACGGAATATGGGTTTTAGTCTTCAAGTTTCATACTTTTGATATTAAGTTTAAATCTCTGTAAATTATACGACAAGAGAAACGCTTCACACTTCAGTTCATTCCACATTCGCGCACTCCGAACAAAAAAATCGAATTTAATTTCCAGATTATATCTGTGTAAAGGTCTTCTTAAATTGCGCGTGAGTCTTGATAAACCGATGAGCAATGACCATGAAAGTATTTGTAGAACACACATAAAGCACCCACATTCCACCTGTGGGTAAGATAATCGAAATTTGAAGATAAATTTACATCCGCGATTATTCGAGATGCTCGGCCTTGGACTCGTTCGAGTGCAGCCAGATGTGTTTTTGGTGCTCCAGCCCAAATGTGAGAATTATACTCTAGTCTGGGTCTTAAATTGAAAGTGTTTCAGATGGTGTAAAATAAAACTTACATCGTCGTAGATATCCAAGACATCTAGCTGCACTAATCGCTGCTTTGTTTATTTGTTCATTCCAGGACATTTTCTTTGTTATTGTCAAGCCGAGAATCGAAAATCCGAGTCAAGCCGAGAAATGAACTTGTTCATTCCTAACCAGTCAGCATTTTTAAAGTGCCACAATCGCCGTTTTGGTTGAACCCTCTCGTGACAAGTCCACGACGTTGGAAATTCAGCTGTAATAAGCCGTGATGAAATTAATGAAATACAGCGTGAAATGTGTGAGAATGTAATGTAAAATGTGCTCAAAAGGGCTCGCATTTGTGAGGTCAACAGAGGCGGACATTTATCTGATATTGTATTCCATACATGATTTACCGTAAATAAAAAAACTATCAATGTAAGATCCATTCTCTTTCATTTAATCAAAAATTATAAACAAACATAGTAGTATACCTTCCCGGCGGACACTCTGTATAATAAGAAACTTCACTTTGAAAATGGTTAGTCTTCTACCTAAACTGTAAGAAATTTATACGAGGATAGAAATGAAATATCTACATGGCAATTTGTTGACTAATTTGTAAAGCGAGCTCGTGAAACTTGTTATTTGATTAACAATTACACGCACACAAGCGTTTACAGTGCGTATTTCCGAGCACTGAGCTATTGTTGCTTAGAATGAGTGTTATCATCAACCTTAACTTGCCATTATGCTTACTAATTGAACAGTTCAATCCAGTTCTGTGATTATTAGTTTATAAAAACCTCGATGTGAAGGTGCTCAAAATTCCTCTAATTGGAGTTCCCTAATTAAAATGAGCATTTTTGGCGTAAAATCATTCTTCTCGGCGTTTGGACCAGTGGCGTCATTGGTCCAAAAAGAGACACACATACGACGTTTGAATTAAAACGAACTGCGCTACGGTCATTGGGGCTAGATTATTCAGCCGCAACAGAGATGTCAACTGGCAACTTTTTTATGGACATCCGTTAAGAAAAGTGTTCATCTGGAATTTATTGGATTAATTCAGAGATGTTTAACATGGAGATCAGCATGACCAAATGGAGTTTCGAGCGAAGAATGGAAAGTGTCCAAATGAAATCTATAAACGTCATCTATAAAAAAAAAGATTACTGTAATCTGAGAAACTGGATTCGCAACTCTTTCAATTTTACGGCTTACGAACTTCTGTCTTAACTCAGGTGGAGGAAATTATGAGTGAAGTATCAAGAAGGATTTTTTCCAACTCTGTAACTCACAGATTAAGACCAGGTATTTCTAAATCCAAAGAAGGCTACGACTCGATTTATCGAGAATTCGAACAACTTTATAAAATAGCAGAGATGGAACTTCTACTATACTGCTTAAACTTCAAAACATTCTATCGAGATTTTTGGGAAAATTTAAGTGAGTTCTGCTTTCACTCGTTTTTTGATTAGGTTTCAGTTTCACTCACTTTAGTGACTAGGTTTGTTGCATCATTCCTGGACAGCTTATTTCATTTTTAGAATGGGGCTATATAGATAGGAGCTGTCTTGTTGACAGAAGAGGTGTGTACTGAATTGTTGTACTGGAAAGGTATTTCGAAAGGATTCGTACGTGTCGTGTTATGCTATAAACATATAAGCCAGATAACCACTTTAAAAGTTTGACCTATAGTGAAATAACAACATTACCGATGGGTTTAAGGCAGAAATCAACCTTTAAATGAAGTCCGAAAGTCCACTTTGCCCCAATTAAAGCCCAATAAAGTATTTGTCGTATTAGGCTAGGTAGCAAGTGAAACTAAAATTTTGGTATGAACGCAACAAGCCAATGGAATATCTCTACTTAAACTGTATTCAGCATCTGATAGTTTCAAAATCAATTAGTTGTAACGCTTAATAGCTGATTTTTAGTTGTGAAACCCGGAAAATCTTCTCTTTGGGTTTATCCTGCTTCAAGTGTAGGATCGTTTTATCATAAAATTCTTGTTTTGTTTACTCGTCTTCACTTCTGTAATCAAATTCTGTTAATCTGTTATTACTCAAAGAGTAGATCAGAACCGTTGTCACGTATGAAAGTGAGAGGATGGTGGATTTTATTTTAAGTGGTGGATCAGTGCAAATGATAAAATGATCTCTTAATGGTTATGCAGCATTTTAAAAGTCAATGTGTTACCTTTTGGATGCTTTCATAAGAAGCTTTTGAAACCTTACTTTGTTACATATATAATACTGATGCATCCAACAGACACATTAACAAGGTATTGTACTAGAAGCTGTAAAATTCGTCCAGAAAGTGTGCCTTGTCATTAAATATTGTGGCAAACTTCAGTGCCTCAAACGAAGTGGTATTTGAAACATCGGTGGACTAATTACATTGGTTTTTATGCAGAAAATATGAATTTGGCGCTTTTGGGCCCTGCCAAATATACCTCCAGTAGGTAGGAGCACATTTCGAGATATTATTTCGAGTAGTTATTACCGAAAAGCACAGTGAAATTGTATATTCCCTTGGTCTTTACGCGACTGTCTTTCAGATGGAAATTGCTGCAATTTTAAGAGTACTTTGCAAATGAGATGCATTATAGAGATCGTTTCTACGATTATTTGCATTCTTTCTGACAGCCAGGCTGCTCAAAAAGCGATTGACTCCAATTCTGTTTTATCAAAGAGCGTTTTATAGTGAGCGCTTAGGAGATGTAGAGTATCACATAGATGATCTGCACGAAAAGAGATGGGGCAACCTTATCTCTTGTCGCCTATCCAAAATCTTCTTTGAAACAATTAATCAGCAAAGTTGCCAGTTCGTTGTGATACACGCGCTTTCATAATCTTGCTGGACGTTCTCACTCAGAATGTGGTCAGAATGTACATTTCACAATATAGGCTGATGGAACCGTAATGATGAGGCTAAAAATTAAAATGAGTCCGAGTAAACTTATGGATTGTGAGGCGCGGTTAAGTCAACTTCGTCGTGTACGGCGGTTCTTTATCTTTATTTCGATCGCACTTCCTCTTGTGAATGAATCTCATTAAATAGTTATCTAAACTTTTAGTAGATTCTATTAGTTTACATTACAAAAAATCGTTTCCTCATTAAATGCTGCATATAATTATAACTAATTAAGGCAAAAATTAAAAGTTGAAAAATAGTAATTATCTGCATCATACTGCTCGAAATAAAAAGTTTGTTCAAAGTCATCGCCACATCGTGCACATGAACGCAAGGCAAACAAAAACCCATTATGCCGGTGTTACGTACCTATATAATTACGGTGTTATACGTAAGATCCGAAGAATAACTCCATGAATGAAGCTGTGAAAACGTTCAAGCAATTAATTATTATGTAGATGTATAGTCGCGTACATGAACATAATTATATTTTTGTTGTTGTGTACAAACATAATTATTTTCGCCATTTATATTCTACTGCATCTTATGTTTCTCTTTATAAACGAATCGTGCCAGGAGTATAAAACTAAGTAATAATTTATAATTATACATTTAGGTTAAATGGGCTAATGGTCTTTTGTATACAGAGAACTACTTCAGTCTATTTGGGTTCACCCCTCAATATGTTCATGATCGGGAAACCACTGACATATGATCAATATTTTTCAGCGATTGAATCTTTTTACTGTCAAGCATCTGATGCTATATGAGACAAGCCTAAATATCTAGATTTCAAAGACGATCATCGTCTGCCACGATCGGTGCCATAAATGGTATAGTCTCCCATTATTAGTACTTTGAACAAGTATAACCAACGTAATCTGTATCTAAACCTTATATACCAGAGTGATTGAACGTGCGTCAGCTGGAGCGAAAGCTACTAGATTTGAGTTCCGATAGAGACTGGATGCAAAATCGAGTGTTTATTGCTCATCTTAATAGAAATAAGAGAAAGATGATAGGTCGCTTATAGAGAACTGCTAGTTCAGAATGGTTTGGCACTAAAACAGATAGTAGAGACAAAAACAAACATACTGATATGGTCTGGAAAAAATATTGAGATTATAGCTCTTATGGTATGTGCTATCACTTAGGTTGGTGATTGGTCAGTAACCAAATTAACCTCATTCCTGTTAAAGACTCAAACCACTCAATGCTCGTCTGTTCTGAATAAAGTATCTGCAAAATATAATCTATCTAAAGAAATCTGAGCCAGGGCAGCTTTGGTTTTTTCATATTCACTTGACAGTTAGTTGATAATTTCTAATCAACGAAATCTGTCAATCGTTGGAATAACATGTGTAAGTATTCGAACTGTTCGGATTCTATGTGTCTGCGTGAATTATTTTGCAAAACGTTTTGTTGGTAATGTTTCGACTATAATTCATCCTAGCCGTTTGTTTGCTAGATCCACAATTGATTGATTGATTGATTGATAGGACTGTAGGACCAAGCGCTAGGCAAGATTCCCGGATAACGCCGGGCCTATTCCTACAGCCGTTTACATAAAACGATAGGTAAGGATTGGAAGGTATGTTAGTTAGGAAAGAGCGACCCGGTTACAGACACCATGACAGTCGGTACTAAACTACTATTATCACAAGACAATCACAATTTTAATCTGCTAGTCTGCAATCGCCACTCAGCATTCTCCAGTCCGCAACGCCTATCCGCTCTTCTGTATTTTGAATAAAATTAAAACTAAATTAAAATTAAAATTCTAAAATAAAATTATTAGTTCGCTCAGGAATCTGTAACTTAATTAATTAGTTTTATTATTTATTTGAACTCCCATCCGCACAACAAACCTAATTAGAACATAAGTACAGAACTCTGAAAGAATTTTTTTTTTAACTTATCGCTCAGGTATCTGAAACAATTTAATTAATTTAGTTTGATAGTTTAAGCCATCCATTACGATAATGTTACCATAATACTGTAACATGCTCATCAGAGAGTCAAAATAGACTATAGGGCGACAATCTTCAGCAGAACCATTTTCCTGTTACATAATTATTAAAATAATATAAGTTGTTAGTAAAATCTATATCATTTTCACATTATCATTGGTTATTAAATTTATTTGGATAGGAAGGACATTTCCAATTCCATCATATATATTGGTGTTACCTCAGCAGTTGAAACTGGAGTATTTAGGTTAATTATCCTAGGGTCTTCTCATCATATGCTGCATATAAATTTGCGTCCCTATATTTACAGATCCACCACCATCTAACGCGAGGGGTAATATTTATTTATTTTATGACCCGACAGCATTTCATATACATACATTCGTGTATAGGGTAAATTATTATACAAATAAATAATTGAGTAAGTTAGATATTACCTGCAACTTAGCTATAACGTATTAAAATTAAATCATTTAATAAATGTCTAAAAATAAATTTACTAAATAGGAATCTGTAACTTAATTATTATTAATTTTATTATTTATTTAAAATCCAGTCCGTACACCTATCAAAGTTAAAATAAAATTCAAAACTCTTAATTAATTAACTTACGGCTCCTGAATCTGTAACCATAAATTAATTAAAGTACCCGTCAACCATTACGCTGATATTGGATTGGAATATGTTTATCAGAAAATCCAAATAATTCTCTTAAAACGTATTACATTCCAAAATTATGCAACATTTTATTAAAAATAAAATAAACTTTCCTTGTAAACCCTCTCCAACTATAATCATATTTACACTTATATAAGTAATTAAAACCAAACCTTTTCCATAAATTATTATTATTATTTTATATTACTATTTAAATTATGCTTCATTATTATTTGAATGCATTGTATTGCAGAAATATAATTTTTTTATAATATATTTCTGCAATACAATGTAATTGCAATGCAATGCCCGTATTATGGTCGTGATCAGGGATGTCACTTTACTACAAATGTAGTAGATCCGCTCCGACCTTCACCGTTCATAAATCAAAAAAGAACAATTGATATTGTCTTCAAAAAGCACCCTTAAATCCAAATACGAAACTAAATAAATTGAAATTACGCATGGATAACCCACAGGCACGTATGCACGACACACAGGCAATAAAGCAGGCAGGGACGCCACATAATGCAATGGAGCAGAAGCACCCCAAAAAGTGAAGGAAATCGACACCCCTCGAAGCGAACCCTATTCAAGCAACCAAACACGATCCAAACTCAACATTCAACCAAACATACATCTATTAGTAGCAAATAAACTCTAACACGAGAACCCAATCGTAAGCATCCAAAATACAAACTCTTTCAGAGCACCCTCAACAACGGAACACCAACCTTAAAAAAATAAAAATAGAAAGTACAGACATATCTCAACTGACTTTCAACAAACCGAAATTCATCCAAACACCCCACATTCCGGCGAATCCTCCAGGCCCCAACAAATCCCACTCGCGTCCAAAATTCCACATGCCAACAGAGGCTCCCAACCGCCACCGCAACTAGATTAACCCTCATGCCCGTCTCAATCAAATCCAGCTTCGAAAACGCCCCCCCTCCCCGCGAACCGCAGCAGTATCATAAGTCAAAGAACAAATCACCAGCATACCTACAAAAACCGCTTCTTTCAAACCGCTTCCGACATCCTTCAAAAATCCAACCAAAACATCAAAACCACCCACCACTCTGCAAAACTGAATGCCTCCAAACCACCACTGCAAAACAGCTACGATCCCGCCGACATTCAAATATTTAAATAGTTCCAAATCCTCGCCACTAGATTCAAATACCCGCCCGACCCATCACAATCTTCCAGACTAAAACAACCCTCAACCGCAATCCCAAAATGTAACTCCGATAATGGAAGATACATACCCGTGTTCTGCACCAAATCTAAACACTCCTGTCCTACAAAATCCCTGAGGATGTGTACACCTTTGTTTGTTTGTTTGTTTGTTTGTTTTTATCTCTACAATCTGTTTTGGGGCTCGAGGCACTTCCAACTCTTTCGCGGTTCGCTTATTTACGTCCTTACCTTACGCCATTACAGCCAAATCGAGGACGTACGGCAATAGGTCCGATTTACATAGAACCATCTGCGCATTGCAAAGCTCCATGCCAGCCTATAGTTCTGACATGGAAGATGGGTTGGCCCATGAATTCTGCACTCCAACAGGGGGTCATAGATGTGTTCATTCACACCACCGATCGTAATCGTATGGTGAAAAATCCCTTTACCATCCCGCCCCTATCGGGATTCGAACCCGGTACCTCCCGCTCCAACTGCCGCAGCTTTAACCACTGCGCCACCTGGGCGGTATGTGTACACCTTCTTTATTAACTATGTGTCACACACACGCACCCTTTCGAATTGGAATACAGAAAAAAAATTTCCAGAAATTTAAATATTCCACCAACAACTGAAAGAACAATTTTTATGCAAAAAAAAAAAAATTCGCTAAAGAATCTAAATCATGCTAAAGCGGGAACCTCAAAAGTACGAAAATTTTTGCTAATTTTAGAATCGAGACAATGGAATTATTGTTGATAGATTGGATAAAAGGCTCAATCCAAAAAATATTATATTTAGTACGTCGATCATCCAAACCAAAGCTAAGAGTATTTGCGGGCCTCTTGTCAACTAAATAACGAAGAAACAAATACTTTCCAATATAGTCGGAGTTGGTTCCAAAATTTTAAAAATCGGAACGAATTCCTAAATATTAAAACTTCAGGTGAGTCTGCTAGCGCAGACACAGCTGCACCAAACTTCATTCTGCAAACAATTAAAAGCATCGTTGCAGATGGGCATTTAAGCGATCAACTATTTAACGACGAAACAGCTTCTTATTACTTGAAAATAACGCCCTCGCGAACATATTTGACCACAGCAGAAAAACATGCTTCCGGCTTTAAAGCAGCAAAAGACCGTTTGACGCTTCTGCTTGGTGGTAATGTCGTCGGCGACTTCAAGTTAAATCCTTTGCTGATTTACCATTCGGAGAACCCGAGAGCTTTAAAGGGTATCACAAAAACAAGTTTACTTGTTGTTTGAAGAAGTTATAGAAAGGCTTGGGTTACTGCCAGTCTCTCTACACGAAATGAACTGTTTTCAACATTAGCAAATCTTGGGATGAAGTCAGCGACACCACCAAGTCTGGATCGTGGAAAAAGCCTTGGTCGAATCAGTCCACCAGTTCTATTGAAGATGCAGCTGAAGTACAAACTCAAATCATCAACATGGCTAAAAAACTGGCTTCATAGATGCTGATCCGTCTGACGTAGAAAATTTGTTAACCTAGCAGGATAAATGATGAAAGTATTTCATCATCTGATAAGATTACATTACATTAAAGTATTCAAATATGCAATGAAAAAACATGCCGGCAACGTAAAAGTACAATGTATTTAAATTACATTTAGAATTTAAATACATTGTACCCGCACAGAACCAACATATTCCCTCATTACACATTTGAATACTTTTTCGACTTACGTCGTTTCAAGTAACGTTGAACTTTTCAGGAACGCATCCACGACGTAAGTCAAAGATCGCCTGTATATATGTATATGATAATCTACGACGTAAGTCAAGGATCACCTGTATATATGTATATATAACAACTGCATAAAATATATAAAATAAAAATAAACAAAAAATTCTCTAATAAACATAGGAAACAGAATTTTGATGGACGAAACGAAAATTCTGTTATATACATAATACGAATACCTAGGCATTTAAATGAGACAGTCGTGTGTAAATTTGCGTTTTCAACAATCAAATAATGATGTATATACAACACAAACCCAATCCAAAAATTTATAAAAATAAAATGTAATTCGCCAATTACATTGAATATATTAACATTTTCCTACACAACGATCGCACAATGGCAGTGATCGTGTTAAAATTTAAATATACAAAATCCCTACTACTGTATGTTTTGAAAGATACATAAACCAAAATATAAAAAAACATCTAAAGGAAAGGGGAATAAGAGAATTGTATGAAGAGCGATGTGCTAGGCAAACGAAAGAAGACGAAACATACAAAGCATGCGATCGCTTTCAATGGAATACTGTGGTGTGCGTGTGATTTGAAAATTGATGTATAAAAGACACAAAGACAAATCGTTATATATTACAAATTACAATATTAAACATATAACGGAGAAACAAGAACTGAATGTAACACAATAATACCAATACTTGTATAAAGCATTGCCTGTGAGATGTCAATGCGTAATAGCGTATGGAGATGTAATAGTATCGTACAAAATATAATTAAATACAACACAACACAATACAATACAATAATAATAATATATAATATAATAATATAATAGCGATACTCATCTGTGATCCGATTTAAAACCACGCACACACAACAAACGAATTTATTTTATTTTCTTTAATAACACCGAGAGGAAAAAAACACATCCACTCGGTGTGAAGATCAACACAACACTCTCCGTTTGTTTGCTAGATCCACAATGATACCAAATCGAGTGAAGAAATCGACATCTATGATAGGCTTGGTGATCTATTCAAGTATAAATGGATAATTGAAATCTTGACGGAAACCTAATTTAACGTTTAATAATCTTACACCGTAAGGTTGTGATTGGAGAACCATTAGCAGAGGATAAAGTAGAAAAAAACCACTGAGACGACTACTCCCGTAGCAATAACTTATTTTTGAGGCATTTAATTAATGGGATACGTATATGCGTCGTCTCAACATTTGTCGCAACTACTTTAGGACGGTCTAGTTCTCTGATTTATCATATGGAGCTACTAGTGCGTGTTTTATTGTGAATACAATTCGTTGATGGCTGAGGCCTTCCAAACGGCAGATGATGTTGCTGGTCGATAAAATTCTTATATTCTATCATCAAGCGCAGTTAATTTGGTCAACAGTTCCAACTTATGAACAAAACCGATAGAACATTATTGCTCTGGAAATCTTGTTATATAGTCACAATGTTTTCAATAACTGCATTGCGGTTACAAGGTCAGCTAATTGTTGTAACTTACGATAAAACGCCGAAGGAGAGAATTACCTATAGTTGTAGCTCATAGTTTCTTCAACCGAGTCTTTTTATCACCTCCAATTTAAAACACACAAATTTTCGTCTCTGGTGGCTTCAAAATTACGTCCGATGCGGTTACGTCCGAAACGGTCAACAGATGATGACAAGGCCCAAAAAAGAGGCAATATAATGCCTATCAATTGAAGAACGATGAAAAAGGCCTTAGTCACCAACTTTCTTCTGTCTTGCAGAGATCATGGCATCGTAATCAGGACAAATCTATAGCATATGCGGGATCTACAATCGCTATTTTTATATGGGAAGGGGATGAAGAGTCTTGGAAAGGTCTGCCTTGAAAAAAGCTAAATAACAACCCACCGTTATACTGTTAAATTTCTTATTTTCCAACTGCAAACTGGAAAATTGCCAGATTAGGAAAATCAGGGCAATCGTTCAGAGCAAAGCTGAACGCATTGGTGAAATGAAAGTATGATAAGCTTTGGCTTCACCTCGTGCACGCCGAAATTTAGAGGAAGTCTGATGATATCAATTACATGTGATAATACCTTACCTAGTAGCCCGAAGCCCCCTCAAGATGATGTGAAAGAGAGTATAGTGACACTGTTGGTCGACTTGATGATGGCAATTTCAATCCCAAAATAACTTCCAATGGGTTGTTGAACTACGGGTCTAGCATTGGGATTGATCCATTAAACCTATGACTAATGTATTCTATGACTAATATTTAAAATCATGACAGTGACATGAATTCACAATAGTCTGGGAACGTCTTGGAATAAAATCAAAGAAACTGTTTGATTTTATTCTCAGTACAAATCTTTGTATGTGTAATATTGAGTTCTCTGCGGCTAGAATACAGCAACCGACTTCTTCCATACCGTAAAACGTTGGCCAACTGCCACTTGGTACCGTGATTGAAATCTTT
This sequence comes from Tipula lateralis, assembly GCA_963932295.1. Lineage (NCBI taxonomy): Eukaryota > Metazoa > Arthropoda > Insecta > Diptera > Tipulidae > Tipula > Tipula lateralis. Next base: position 124,697,322 of record OZ010737.1, read on the forward strand.
GCAAATAAATATTGATGAGGAACTCAAAATATAATGTGTGCATAGATTCCAAGCTCTTGTTATTCGGATGGACATCTTTGCAGAACTTTCTTTACATCCTTCGATTGGTATGATATTAATAAAACGAAATTGTGTTTGAGCAATATGATCTAGCTCAACTTCAAAAATGAAACATTGAGGGTGAGCTGTCTAACAAAGAGTGTATGCCTCTTTCTGGCATCAAAAATAGCTCATCACAATCGAAAATAAAATGTTTTCGAGGTTGGAGATCTAGACTCAACAGGCCTCTTATACTATAGACACATATCTGGTTTCGTAACTACAGTTTCGAGTTAACCATGATTTCGTTGTAATGTGTCACTGCTAACCATGGTTTGCAACTTGGCTTAAACATGGTTTCGGAATGAGCTATTTTTTCTCATCCCATGACATTTTAGTGACGACAGTGCCAAGGTATACAGTTAGTGAATAGTGAAAACTATAAATATTTGTTTTTTCATTTTTTTTTTATTCTATAAAAATTTTAAGCTTTCAAAAAAAATAAATAAATACAGAATTCCATAAATTAACGAAAAATAAAACTAAAACAAAATAGAATTAAGAAAATTTGGGTGGAGGGCGAAACAAAAATATTTTTAAACCACACAGTTACCGTAAGAATTTTTTTGAATTATGATCAACTGTCAAATGAAATGAGAAATGTAGTATATGTCATGTATTCTCATTTCGAAAATCATAGTCTCATAATCATGGTTACGAAACTAGATATGTGTCTATGGTATAAGCCACTTTCCAATGAGATGTGAACGTGATTCAATCTGAATACAGCATTCATATATTAAAGTTGGTTTTGCCAGCCTCTTTATGCCGTTCTTTAAATATATGGACTGTTTGTCTCGGGAGCGATTGAACTTTTGCTTCAAGGTGTTCTGCAATTAAGTCTTTGATATTATTTGCAGAACCCCTTGAAGCATTTGTTTTTGACGGCTTTTACAGGCCATTGTTGGACCGTACCGTGTCAACAATCTTCGAAATTGGTTTCGATCATGAGCTAGCTCTTCATACTGTTGCAAGCAACCAGAAGGTGCCAGATCGCTTTCTAAGCTGTGGAACCATCAGCGCCTACAGCGACCCCTTTCGCCTACCAAAAGAAGTGGTACAACCATTAATAAACTAGATGAAACTTCAATCATATAGTTGACCCAGGATAGTATCAAAAGAGTAATAACGAAACCAAATGATAGAAACTCTCCTAACCTAAGACCTTGAGATCCCGAAAGAACATCCAAGAAGTGCGAAGAAAGCCAAGTAAAGCCAAGTGAACATAACGAGACTCTTCGTTTCCCGCTAATTAGTGCTGGTGGATGGTAACAAGATCTAGATGCAAGCTAATAACTTGCACGATTAGCTTTGAAGACACCTGATAAGTGTTGGCTTCGCCTCGATCACGCTGAAGCTGATAAGAAGGACGAAGCGATGAATCTGTGGTTAACACGTGACAATACCTTATAGGGTTGAAAGCGTGGAACCTCCTCAAAATGAAGTGAAAGTAAGTGTGGAGACACTTTTGGCAAACTTCTCGCTTGCTCAAAACTAAATTGCTGAAGAGATACAGGATTCTCAAAATAAGCAGTCTGGATAATCTTGGTAAAAGTATAACACCACAGCAATATAATCTGGCCAATCTTCAAAAATGAAGTTCTGAGGGTGTTAGTTCTTTAACAGTCTGCACTGTTTGTCTCGGCAGCGATAGAAATATTGCTTCAAGGTGCTGCAAATAATGCTACAAATAAGTTTTTGTTTTGATTGCTATTTTTGGCCTATAGTCCATCATCCTATCTGATTGGGGCTACTTGCATCTTTGAACTTTCAAGTATATGTGTTGCTCTCTATAAATAAAAGTGTCTTTTCAACCATTAAGACTTCTTAAATATTATTTATATTCATGGGCCAGTACCTCGGTTTTCCGCTAGAATAAAATTCACAATCACACGATCACGGAGTTTTTCATATCTTTTTTAATGTTACTGACTACTGAGCAATCAAAAATCGTCTTATACGTTTAAGTCGTCGACAAAGTTATACGTGTAAATAACATGATGTCACATGTAAAAAACGTGGAATTTACATAAGGTTAATTTTACATTCTATATGTAAAAACTTCATGTAGAATCTGAAGCGCCATCTCTTATCAATCTAATTGTAACTAAAGCACCATCTGTTTTTTTTAAATACTTTTTATTTATGATTAACAAAGTAACTCATTTTTGACTAACACCTATATTTGATTCTGACTATAAATAAATAAGCACTCCTATGTAAACTTTCCATAGCAATATTTTGATTTATTTTGCCTACTGCAGGCGGACTATTCTTGTAACTCAAAATGTTTTAGTCTTTTGAGTCTTCTTGTAATACCATTTTGATCAAGTAATTTTACTGCTTCAATGTTAGGGTGATAATTGAGTCTCTCCTGGTGTTTTCGAGCACACTTTTTTATTACCTCTGTGACTGTGTCGCTTCCAAGATCTCTATGAAGGTCACTAATACGAGTGTACCAAGGGGCGTTAACTATTCCTCTGAGAACTTAATTTTGAAATCGTTGAACTATTTATTGATTGTTGGTTTTGATGCATCCCTATAGTTAAAAACCATATGTAAAGACCGGCTTGAGTACTATTTTATAAAGCATAAGTTTATTATGAATGGATAACTGAGAGTTTCTTCCAATTAGCCAGTACATTTATCTATATATTATAGTTGGAGCTCTTCTGATTTCCTTTTCACGTGTACTTTCCATCTGAACTATGCATCAAGAATTAAAACCATTTGTATTTTGCTTGGTTTGCATTTGGAAGAAGAATATTATTGAAAGTGACGTGTAGTGGTTCTATTGATCTATTAGTGAAATTAATGTGAGTAGACTTCGATTAATTCACTTTGGCTTCACTGATTGTGTTACCAACAGCTAGAATTGCAGTGTCATCTGCAAAAAGGTACAGAAAGGAATGACCCTAAGACACTTTCCTGTCTTAGAGTCATTCCTTTTAGCTTCTAAAGGATTAGGACGTTTTATTAGGACTCCTGCTTTAGCTTCTTTTATGCTGGAGTAAACTCCTTTCTACTTAACTCTAAAGTATCTCTTTCAAGTACGTCTTTCACAGTTCGCAAAACTCAAGTGGCAGAGTTTTCTATAATTTAAATCATAGACCATCTAGCCAGACTTTGTCAAATGCCTGCGCTATGTCCAGAAATATGGCTGAACAAATATTTTTTCCCCTTAAAACTGTTATTGTATGGACTTGATCGATTTTGGACTGTTTGTTTCGAAATCCAAACTAATGGGACGGAACGACCTCTGACTTTTCAATCTCAGGTTTTATTCGTTTTAATAATAGTCTCTCAAACAGTTTTGACATAATTGGAAGAAGCGATATTGGCCTGTATGAAGTTTATTCACTTGTCAGCTTTCCTGGCTGAGGTTTCATTATTACATCCGCAATAAGAGACATAACATAGTCTGAAGGAGGCATTTATTATGTCCGATATTTTCCTAAAACCTTTATTAGGTAGTTGTTTAAGAATCTTTCCAGTTATCAAGTCATACACTGACCTATGCAATGCGCAGATGGTTCTACGAAAATCGATTGCATAGTATAAAATATAAAAAGAAAAAACAATGTCATATCCTGGTGATGTTTTAGGTAATACATGGTACTTTATTTCTTGTTTCACTTCTTTAACATTAGTTAACGGAATTTCCTGCCTCAAGGTAGTTGTATAATTTTCAATAAATATATTTTGTAATTTAAGTATTGTTAAATTATGCTCAAAGGTGCTCTCGAGATGATCCGCAAAACTTTCTGCTTTTTTTTCTTTCTAAACATTCTGTTTTAGCTAGCTGCCGATAATTTCTTCTTATTGGTGGTACGTGTGTAACTGGTGTTTTTAAATATTTGGTTGATTTCCACAGTGAGTAATCGCTATTTTAAATCCTTTCTCTAGGAGATACTCTTTAATATCTTCAGGTTTGCATGATGCATGAAGTTTCATGACTGTTTATCTTCATAGCAATACCTATTCATCATTAAAGCTTCTGTTAGTTTTCTTTAGCTTTCACCGTCTGGGACATTTATTTCAATGTCGCCCTTATTTAACGCTTTAGCTTGAAATTTTATCTTGTTGTTGTCCATAATATTTCTTACACTCTGATAATTATTGAAGTAAGATATTATAACTGGAGATGGCCATGGCACTTTTTTCTCCTGTTGTACATTCATACTTCCGATTGAAAGTTGCTCGACCGATTGTTTTTGTTCGGGTGAATCCTGTGGTGATTTACTCATCTTGCGTTTCTTATTTCCGTTTTTGGTTTAAAATCCAACCTGTTTGTCTATTGAGTTCTTCCTCGTCTGTTTCATAAGTCACTTGGTAAGCTGGGCTGACTGAAATTGGTTTTGACAGAGAGTTTTCAAGCAAATTTATTCTTTTTTTGAAGGTCATTAATATTTTTCATTAATTCTGCATTTCTGGCAAAGTATGCTATACAGCCTATGCTGCTTGTCAGTGGTTAGGTCATCTTTTTCTGGTTCAATTCCATTCAGCTTTTCTAGTTTTTTCCCAAAGACTAAGGAAGTACTTTGTTTTGGAGGTGACCTTGTTGTCTTTAAGTTTGGAGGTGACCTTATTGTCTTTAACACAATAATTTTTTTTAAAATTATTTGTTTTTTTTATTTTTTTTATAAGCACTGCACTTTTGGTTAAAACAAAATTTTGTGTCTCTCTTTGAACAGCTGAACTCGAAAGCACCATCTGTTAAAAAATCTATTTAATATTTCATAAATATGCTCTGAAAAGTAGACGGTTAAGATTATTCCAGAATTCCGTTAGGCTACTATGGTGTCTTTTTCAACGTGCTTTTTGCATCTGCATTTTGATCAGAATACAACAAACCAGATTTATTATGGTTTTATAACTATAGTTGTCCAAATTTGCATTATCTGTATGTCACGAGTTGAGTTTAGGAACCTTCTGCTTTTGAAATTAATTAGATGGCGAATCTTCATGTGGTATATCCCAACTTCAAAGCGTCCATCACTTTATATCTATTCGGCAGGTGATATGGTCTATAAAATTCCACAATGCCAAAATTAAAGCATTGAAAGGATCTCATTTAGTGAATTGAATTTATTTATCTGTCTTCAAAACAAGATTCTCTTGGCTCAAATATTACTTGAAGCTTAACCTAGCTGTTTCTTTAGTTCGCAAGACTGCTATTGTTCCTGATGGTTTTGTGACACCCATTATTTATAGGTTTTTTGTTCTGCCAGTATATCATTGGCCTTATAGTTGTTGCTGTTGTGTCGAGGCGGTTTATTTACTTGATGGTAACGTAGAATATGGAATAGTTGAGGATCAAACAATTGGATGAATTGTTCTAAATTTGATTTTATAAATACTGTGGACATTCTAGCCTATCTTAAATTTACTTCAGGAACTGTTCTAAAATAGAGTAACAAAGAAAGATGATCTTGGATGAGGCTGGTGTGACCTTAAAGATGTAAGATTCTTTTTACGAAAAGCAAGTAGATTTAACGGCCAAATAACTACTAATAATTGAACGGTACTTTTGGTATAGGTAAAGATTATTTTCCAATCACGTGATTATTATAGCAAGCTTTCAAATCTTCCTCATCCATTTATGTTGTTTGTCTCAAATTTGTGTTATATAAGATGGTGAAATTAAGAAATAGTGCACGAACACCGAAGGGCACGTATAACAAATCAAGAAACCGACTGTCACCAAATTGAATTTCAAACACCCACAAAAAACAATCAATTTGAAAATTCGATTTGATCTCAAAATCAGTATACTGCTACACATAGGCATACAGAAATGGGATAAAACTATATATACGCACATACACCGATTCGTCGTAATCTTATATTATTCAAAACACGTGAATGCCATTTGATAAGAATTTTTTTTGATTTATACCAGACGACAACACACCAGAAAGTTGTGCCAAAAATGAAAGAAAAACCTTTAAAGTATTTTTTTTTTATCTTTTTCAGAATCACAATTTATTCATGTTTCGGGGGCTAATTCATCTTATTCAACCAAATTAGGATAAATCCATAGATTATGATTGGAAAATTGAAAAGAAAAAATCTATAATAAATGGTAAGTTGGAAATTGAATAAAATTTTTCTTGTATCAAAGACGATAAATTGTTAACATAAATTAAAGATGAGCTAAGACCGGAATACGTATACTCGTATACGTATCGACATAAATGTGACGAAGGGCATGACGAAGAAGAAGAAAATCGGAATAAAACTTTTATTCATCTTATTTATGACTCAAACTATACATATGTATGTGTGTATACCCCAGGCCTCAATATCGTCATTGGTATAAATTTATGTTTGTATATATGGTGTCGACGCCTGTCGTATCAACTCATAACATTATCATCTTATATCATGGGAGGAAGTTATGAATTTATAGATTTAAAGGAGGTAAGGGGCTTAGATATAGCCCGTTATTGAATCTTTTTGTGCAAACACAAATGGTTAAAAACTAACTGTACGACTGCCAGTTTTATCAGTTGATTTGCATCACGCCCACACTGATTACGACCAAAGATGTGGAGACACATCTTCAAGGTCGGAGCAGGCGTTCATCTTGTTTTAACTGGCAATGGAGGGGAATGAGCAGAATAAGAATATATACACCTTTGCTTATATCAATGACAGGGGCAAGATAATATCTTTTGGGCCTATTAGTCCTTAAAGTGTTCTGAGAATGGTTTTAAATAAGCTCAAAAACGTTCTGACTATTGAAACAATTAACAATTTTCCAAAATTAGAAAACGAGCTTTTTAGATACTCGGACTTATGAGGGTTCTTTAAAATGACGTCACACGAGAACTTCGATAATAGTGGGAATTGAATTTACTACTTCGATTCTTGGCATACATAAGAAAGATCTTAGCTCTGGTAGATCCCACCTTATACGATTGTAAAGACCTTACGAGCAAATATATACTATAAGCACGCCTAACTTCCCTCAACTCCCTAATTGTTAGAAAACAATATCTTGTCAAAATACACACTGTATAGTTTATAACCGATAACGCTAGCTTGTAAATCAATAGACAGCGTATTTTTTTATGAGCTGAAGAGTACCGTTTTAATAATTTAACTTCATCTAAACCACTATCTTCAACAGGAACCTCTTCGTCTGGCATAAACAGATTTCTTTTAACATATACACTATATCAATGAATTTCAAATGGATGATCTCGTGATTGAAAGCAACTCGGTGTCCTTTCTCCTTACAAACATTTGTCCATGTGCACTGTGCTACATTTAGAACAATAATATTAGCGCCACCTCCGATATAAATCTATCTACATATTCGTAAGCTCATGCTAACTCAAAGGACATTTCACTCTGGGTGTGAATTTTCTCAGTAACATTATATCTTCGCGGTTTCGGACGATGAACAATATCAGAGGATAAGTATATAAATAGTATAGAAATAGTATATAAATAGCTCACTACACTTACAAATCGGTCACTTTTCACCAACCATGTTTTGTATCCTACGAGAGACCATAACGACTCCGACTAAAGTTTCCGCTGATATTTGACAGCCGTTTGGGTAACTTTTCCTTAATCGTTGTCGTATTTAGCTTCCACTTCGTTTCATAATTCGAAAAGTAACAGACTTCTTTCTAATAGAAGCTGCAGTTTTATTATCTTTGTTGGTTCCTTCATTATAAGCGATCGATGGAAGCTGTTTATCATACCAATGGTACCAGTGATCAAGTATCATTTTCACTTCATTGGCTGGTTAAAATAACTATTTCCAAAAATTCTTTTTTATCCAAAAAAAAACTCGGATGTAATGGTTAAAATTCTCCTCAACCTACATAAATCTATCGAGTATCGATTAGAGAGACTCTTCTGTAGAATTTAATGAGAATTGGGGCAACTCAAGAAAGAAATTCTTTACACCAGGAAATAACACATTTCTTCATGTATCCAGGAAGCATGTAATGACACATTAGGTTAATTAAGGATGGTTGGTACGAGGCCTGGCAAAAACACCTATAATAACCCATATCTCTACATACATTTAAACTATGTCCTCCTTCTCCCTAAGATCTATCAAAACGTTTAAAAATGTGCTCTAGATAATTTCAATTTGCTTGCCACCAGGCGAGGACAGGTTCAATGCAAGTGGTTACAATAGGCATCCAACTTAATACGATGATGTAGTTAGTGCTCTGATGCACGAAATCATTTGTTTTAATATTATACGCCACATCGAAATTTCACTCAGACCACTTGGATGCTGAACTGATCTACTTTAAGATGATTTGAGTGTTTAATTTGAGCTTGACTGTCTTTAAAAACGCGAATACTTCTAGTAGATGTTGTAATCAACTTCAACCGGTCTATATAGATCTCATTATCAATAATACTGCAGTAGTCAGGAGTAGAAAACGAACCTTCCAGACCGGTTGAGTTTCTCATCCCTTTTTGAGCTAGCTTCCAAAAATAATTGTTCTTGGCGTAAATTTCAGTAAAAAATTTATATTCTAAGGATGGTAAGAAGATGATGTAGTCCACAGAGTGGAAGTGTGGTCTGTATTTAGGCCTAAAGACTGCTGCTTAAATTTGTGTACCTAAAATACCTAGCAGAGTAAGGTGCATGAGAACCTAAAGAGGTTAAGTGAGTGGTCTCCTAAGTACCTCACAAGAAATTTGTTACCTAATGTTTTATCAGAGTTTTCAGGTCGCCCATTATGGTTGATGCTGGCCACCAATCAGAAATCCCGTTAAATAATATAAGTGTAATGAAATAAATATAGACCCAGTTTACGACGTGGGGTTCTAATTCTCATTTTTTCCCAATTGTGTTTTAACTGAAGTCAAGTAAGTGGCTTTCTATAGCCTTTCTTTGTTGCAGCTTAGTTTTCTGTACAAGATAAGACCAAGGTGTTTTATTTTTGATGGTCAAGTCAGTACACTTAAACGTGAATGTTCCACAACGTGGACTTTTTGACTTTCTTAGGGACAGAGAAGCTTGGTTTTCGGTGAATTCACATTCAAACACAGCTGCTGGCTCATATTGAGAGGTTTAAAAGCGCCATTGCATGCAATGATCACTTTGGTGAAGATACGAATCTTATACCACTGATAGACTAGGATTAGCTAAACGAAATTAGTAAAACGCGTTCAGCTAAACCGACATAAATCCAATGACATTGATGGTCTGGTTAATCAAATAAAAAAATGCAGTGGCGCCTTGAGTGTATGGTATGAGTATTAAAACAATGTCATAATGGAAAAATTTAATTTGTTGTTGTTATTGATGTAAGTAAGTTGTACATATTTACTATTTATATAATTTTACATATTTATTTCATTATTTAATATTTATAATTTTAATTAATAATATATACTTTTAGTTTATGTGGTAAATTATTCCCGAGATAAGGTTTTATTAAATAACGGCTCAGTTTAAATGCAGAATCACCCAAGAGCCCTATAGGTACTGAATTGCCACATATATCCCGGCTGTTTTTATAAAACAACTCGTTCGACTCATGCTGCAATTTAAGTCGCGACTTTTCATAAATACAAGAGTCATTATTTTTTCCAAGAGATCCTATACATTGATATATGTGAATCGATATCTAAAAGAAATATATTAAATAATAACTGGTAATGTATAATATATTGTATTAGATTGCTTACCTGTAATCAACCGCTGCCAACAATATAATTGAGTATCATCCCTTATAATTGTGGTAATCAGTAGCATCATCTTTAGAAGGTCTGACTTCTATGTGACATCCATCTTAAGAGAAAATTAACATTATTAAATATGTAGTTTAGAAATGGTCAACAGATATTGTTTACCAACTGCTCCAGAAACTTGAGGAAACCCCCAAAGCTGTTGAAAACCATCTACAATTTATTTATTGATGCCTCGGAAGGAGGATAAAAATAACTAAATGTTTCTCTTTCCAGTTTTGCGCATAATGCTTTGGAAAACTCCAGAACTATTTCGCGGACCGTTGATCTCCCAATTCCTAATAAATTGGCTACAGTTCGGCATTCTGTCGATAATGCTAAATAATAAATAGACACCACTACGCGTTTGTTCACTGGAATATTTGTTCGAAAACCAGTATCCATCTTTTCCAAACTATTGAATGTGCTTGCCAGTTCGAAAAACTTTTTTCGGCACATTCGAAAATCCTCTTTAAAATTGGTTTCTGGGTATGAATGTACTTCACACTCCCAAAATAAACTTTCTCTGATCTATAATAAATTAAAACAAATGATTTGTTATATACAACATTGTTAAATCATTAAAATAAACAATGAATTATATTTTTACCAAATTCCACATTTTTCTAGCAATGGTCTGTTTATTTTTTAAAGCAATTAATAACGCAGACAACTTTTGATTTCTCTCAAAATGGAAAAGTATCATTTCTTGAGAATCTTTCACCAAGATTTTCAAATTTTTTGCCTCTATCGTTCAGCTCTTCAATTTGCTGCATGATTGCTGCGACATGAATTGAATTCATTTTATTTTTATAATTTGTGATTTAACTTAACTCAAACTTTTCATTTTTAAACTAAATTTATTTTTTCTGTCACTCACGAAAATTTTATTAAAATGTCATAAATTTGTTAATTACAGTTGTTTAATGGCGCCACCCGTATTTTCAATTATTTCTCACCTGTCGTAAGATGGCGCCACTTATATTTTCAATGATATTTAATTTCAGTCGCACGATGTCGCTCTCACTTAACCCATTATTACTCGATAAACTTCAAAATATTGAGAGATTAGTTCACTAAACGCATTTAGTCATTAAACCCAAAATAAAACCAGATTAGCTAAACTTGATTTTGACACGCTATAGATAAACTCAAAAAATGCACTAATCGTGTTTAGCTAAGCCTAGTCCGTCAGTGGTATTAGGGTGATAAGGATATTTGCCAAAGACTATACTTCAGAGAAGGGCGGACTTACTGTCTCGATTCATTAATTTGCTAGCAGAGAATCCACCTAGGTTAGTGGTAACGATTCTGCTATGTATCAGCTCTTTCGCCTAACGTTGGTTAAAAACTCGTCTATACCCAGTGAGATTATCATCTAGTATTTTCTTGTATTCTTGAATTTTCTCAGTAGGTCTTACGATGGTGTGAAGGTTGGTTTCCGCTGAGCACCCTGAACGCGAGTTGATTCCGATTTTGAAGATTATGTCGAGTTATGGTAAGGTTAAATCAATAGTTCGCTGCAGAAATGAGATGACTCATAAAATTAGTTTCAAGTAGTAGTGCCAAAAAGACTACCCACTAGTAAAACTTAAAGTTCCATCCGGATGTTAAAGATAACTGAGTGTGGAATGAGTGGACACTAGTGCTTTGAGTAGCCTGATCGCTTGAGATGGTTCTTGTTTTTTATCGAAGAAGATCACCCAGAGCTTTCATTCTCGTAAGGATTTTCAAAAAATTCACTTTTGTGCTGAAACAGGTTGTCTAAGGAACGAAACCGCTAGTGAATAACCTATGATGATTCTGTAGGTATTCCAGTTGGTTTTTCTTCTGTTCCTGTTAAGTTGGTTTAAGACTTGATTACTCTCCACTTCCTACAGGATATAACATTCATGTAAGATTTTAAACAAATTTCATTTAATTATGCCCTTAAAAAAGTGGAAGACAAGTGGAATGTCTAATAGTTCAAGCCGTCATTAGTCACGTTAGTCTTAACAAGAAATTTTTTTTCTCGCATATATAGCCTAGAGTTTTGAGTCCCATTACAACTGGTCAGTGTTAACCCAACCTTTCGAGATCAGAACAGCGACATATATTATAGCACTCTGAATCAATTTTGACTAGAAGGGTGACCAAAGATGCCTTGCAGCGATGGAGATTGCTTTGAGGTAACTTCAATGTGTGAATTGGTTGAGACATAATGTGGTTTCCTCGACTGATATCGCAATTTATATAGACAGTCAGGCGGCAATCAATTCGCTGGTCTCTGTTTCTCTAACGCCTAGAGTGGCGTTAGGTTGCCACTAGGGCTTGCATTATCAAAAACCGATTAACCGGTTAATCGGTAAATTGCTAAAAAAAAATCATTACCGAAAAACCGGTAAATTCATTATTTTTTACCGGTTTTTTTCGGTAAAAATTTAAACTTTATATTTTACAATATTTATCGTTTTGTTCCGTTCCATACATACTATTTTATAAATAAATAGTTGAATTTAATATTTAAACTTAATAATTATACTATAATCACCTAAATCTAAAGGATAAGCGAATATTATTAAAAGGGAAATGGATTTTTCCAAGAACAGAACATCCGAGGCAAATATTTAGAGAAAGCATTTAAAATGTTGCTGACTGTTCGACCGACAAGTGTCGTATCGGAGCGCGCGTTTTCAGCAGCCAGTATGATCTACACCAAGTTGAGGTTGAGCTTAAATGATAACACGTTAGATACAATGTGCTTTTTAACGCAGCATTTTAATCAAAAACAAGAGTTGAAATGAAGTTTTAATTTTTTTTCTAATTTACGTTTATACTTTTTTTTATATATTATAATGTTATGAATTAATAAAATAAAAAAATTAATTAATAAAATAAAAGAATGAATTAATAAAATAAATGAATGAATTTTATAAAACAAAATTTTATAAGTAATTAGTTTGAATAAAATATCAACTAACTAAAATACTTTCAAAATTACCGGTAAACTCCCGGTTTACCGGGTTTTTCCACATAAATTACCGAATTACCGGTAATTGAAAAAGTCGGTAAATTTGCAAGCCCTAGTTGCCATTGTCTCTGAATGAGATGAGCGTGCATTTCAATATTCAGATAGTATTGGTCCCCGCCCACTCGGACGTCATGGGGAACTGCAGGGCGGACGAACTAGCGAAGCATGGTACCTCTCTCCAACTGCTACCGGAAAGGGCAAAGTTGGGAAGACCCATTAAGGCACTGTGCTAAACAAGGAGCGTCAGCGCATGCGGGTGAACACCCTCTCATGCAGGGTAGCAAGGCACTGATCTCTCTACGAAGACGTGATTAAAAAACGATCGTGGGGACACTGCCACTGACAGGACACTGCCTACTGGGCGAACATCCGAGGAGGCTAGGACTAGAAGAAAATGATTTTTGCAGAAACTGTATGGACGAGGGGGAGAAAGAGACGGTAGTCCACCTCCTATGCACATGCCCGGCTTTGGCACACAAAAATCACCCAAATGAATATTTGGGTAAGTTATTATCTGCCTCTCTGATCTCGAAAACGGTAATGTTCGAGACTTATTTCGCCACATAAGTAGCTCAAACTGGTTCTCGTAAGGACGGACGGTCACCGGTTTAAGTGTGCTATAGCAGCCACTCAACTAACCTAACCTAACTTCAATGTGACGAAAAGTTCTTTGTACCCCAACAATATTACGCCTGAAGTTATGTCCTCAATAATTTCTTTGTATACCATCTCTCTGCAACAGTAACTTCCAAATATTTAGGCGAACTATATGTTTACTGTGAATGTCCGACATAGTAGAGAAAGCAATTTTCACCACCTAACTACAGTGGAATTTACTTGACCACTGGTCCCTACAAGTAGGTAGCAGGTACACTTTTAGAAGCTCACTGGCCCTCTGCCTATCTACGGTAGTGGCATATTACTAAGCTTGTCATTATAAACCTAAGAAAGCTTAAGTTAATTTGGAGGAAACAATTTCTATTCGTTTTGATTTATGTAACCAGTCCTTCGATTCGACAATACCAGCAGAAAATATATTTGTCATTTCGAACATAGACTCTTATCGGCCAATATATCACCCTATATGTGGATGTTATTATAAGCACATTTGTCACACAGCATTAAAAATCGATAAGAAGATTACAAAATTGAATAGACTTCGGTTTCGAAAAAACCAACGAAGATGGATTTGACTTTAATACATGTACATTGCCCATTTTAGAGTCGTAAAATTCATGTTCTGTGGGCTAGGGCAATAAAAACTTTTCTTTCATAATTCGACGTAAATTATTTAGAATTTTATGAGTCGTTCAAGGATCGTATTATATATGTATGTACATGCGTGTGTGTGTGTTATATACGAGTATATAGGACGGCCTTCGTGCTTGAATTTTATTTTAAATCCCAACCACAAGGAATAATTCGACGTCTTGTTGTATGATAATGAAATGAAACAGCTTCATGTACCATATACGGGTAGTATGTACCATATATATCCATACACACATATGTATGTTTGCTTTACTAGAGATGTCATTTGGAAATATAATGAAAGAAATGATTTGACTTTATTGTTGTGTCTTATTAATGGTTGTGGTACAATTTTATATATATACCGAATAGAAGAGGATGGTTGGATATAAATTTATATTATTTTATGGATTATATGTGTTCGAGTATAATGTAAAATATGTTTGTCGAAATGAACAGATGTAAGCACTTTTATCGTGTGTTATGAATGTTGGCGCCATTTTAATATGTTTTACAAAGTTCACAGTTCAAGGATGAACACAAGCTCGATGCTTTATTATTTTAAATATATAAATTCATTATTCAGCATTTCAAAGAAATCATAATTTTATCGACGAGAACATATTGAAAGTCCTTATAAACCTTCTGAATTGACTATATACTGCTTAAGGAGTAGCTATTATTACTAATGGGGATTCTTATCCTAAATTGATTGTCAATGCAAAGCAGCGAGTGTTTAGCTACTAGATTCCAGTTCGCATCTAAATTTTATTGCAGGTTCATTAATCTATAGCTGGATGGGAATCTTGCATCTCGGAAGGACTAAATGTAAACCCAAATAAGACCCTCTACGTGGACAGTGGTGGATTGTACTCTTTAAATGGTATAACTGTAAATTTCTCCAAGAAAGTCAAATATTTAGGAATTGGAACCAACAAGAGTTAAGATTTCTGTCAGAACTCTATGGGAAAAAGCTGCACAAACTCTATTAAATAAACAGAATATAAACGAACGTGTCCAACAAATGCAATGGACACACTTCTGCGTTGACTTCTATGCTCCTGCATATCAAAAAACGAGTCCGCAATTGCAGCATTGAAAGTGTATGCAGAAAATAACCTTAAATCAGGAAATATGGTCGGGAACGTGGAAATCCTAAATAAGTGTCAGGTGGACCAGTCAACATACTGACCAGAAAACTACTGATGACCTTGAATCGCGAAGATACTCCTACTGCTTTTATTACACCAGAATATTTCTGTGGAGTCACTTGAAGCGTGTAGCTTTACGTAATTTTGAATTTATGATGTACTTCCAGTTTTTGTTTGTAATTCACTAGACCGGTTTCGATCCACTAATTATGACGTCATTGAATGACTGTGTGATCGAAAAGATCAAAATCCATCTAATCAGGCATATGCTACCAGCGTGAGAATTTAATTGTATTTACGATTTATTTGAGTTGCTTCCCTCAACGCCATATTACTCGCCTGAAAATGAAATTCCCTCCTCAGTTTGATTATAATTATCTATATGCCATAATGCGTTGAGATTCCTGAATTCACCCGCTTAGTGTAGACTTGTTGCGACATGGAACGAACCACCGACTGCATGCTGTATTTGTGGGTTGCCCGCGTTCGACCACCTTATTTCTGTGTTTGGCGGCTTTGTTGCAGCATGCAACGAACTTCCTGAAAATATCTATGCCTTGAAAAGCGCGACACGGACCACCATTGAGAGAAGGCTATGATAATTTGTGAGAAGTTTACTTTTGCCGAGTTGGATTAAGCAGAGGGGTAGGTGATTTTTTGGGAAGTTGTCAGAGATATTGACGTGTAGAATGTTATGTTCTCTAAAACAAACAGGGCCCTTGGGGTCACCAATGAAGCGCGTACCTATATGTAATTTTGAATGTGGGTTGTTGTGCCTCCGAGTTGTTGGTTGTATCTTGAAATAGGCTGATTTCGATCTAAGGATGATGTGTCATTGAATGACTGTGTGGTCGGAAAGATCAAGATCAAATCCATCTCATCAGGCATATTCTACCGGACTTGATGTTCATACTGTGCGATTCGTATATATACGTTCAGTCATGACGCGACAGTACTAGTAAATTACAAGAACTTAGGCTTTTAATCAGCTTCTCCACAGTTCATGTTCCTTAAAGATGCCATAAAACACTAAACTGTGTATGGTGGATAGATTCGATTTCTGTGACATGGAAGTGGAATCAGCGGAACACATATTGTGCCAATGTACGGCGGTTCCTATACTATGGTAAATATTTAATCATATTAACGATGTCTGATCACATGTATAGTAAATGAAGGGAGAAGATGGTCCAAGAATCGTTTAACCAACCAATTGGAGAAGTGGGTTAAGCTGTTTCCATCAATGTGAGAAGTGCCGGATTTGAATCACACAAGCGGTTGGATAAAAAATTTGCATCAGATGTGTTGCGTAGTATAAAACACAGTTTAAACCTCCTCATGCCATCCATAAACTATTGTAACGAACCATATTTCAGTCATTACAGTGTGAAGCTATACAATGGAAAGATCGAGTAGCATTCTGTTATTGGGATGGTATAACACAGTGGGCCAATATTAATCCAAGTGAGATAGTTGATAAATTTATCTTGATTTTTTGATTTGAAGGATTTTGATCTTTGTATCGAATCTTTGCCGTTGCGCTGTTTTGCAACATGAGTGGAAATTTGATTGTATTCTGTTCTACTCCAGGTGAAGTCCTCAATGTCAGAGCACATTTGTCCTGCAATCGAAAAGATGCCAAAAGCAATGATATTAAGATACTTTTTTCAGTCTCTCCAAAAGCATCCGACTAAAGCTTCAGTATCCTATTGTTGATCTCTTTGAAGTTCGTGGTTGATTCTATATAGTACCTTAGACGATTAGATGATATCTTAGCAAAATGCCATTACACTTTATTAACCCTCGTCGTCGGCATATTTGACCTACAAATCGTTCGGAAATAGGAATTTTTTGCGTGGATTTAGTTATGATGGAATGTTGAATCATCCCAATTGTTGAAACGACATCGATTCATGAATATTCACCAACGACAATCGAAGATAGTAACATTCGTCGTTATGTGAATACACTCCAGTGTATAGATACAACCTATATATAGATACAACCTCCAGTGTATAGATTTTGAGTAAACGACTAAAGAAAACATTTTTTTTTCCAACAACGAAGGTTCCATGTGTAGTAGTATGGCATACACGATGAATTTGCTTGACAAACTGAGAAAAAGCTGGTCAATGTAGTCTATGGTATAGCCGGGCCACAACTTCCCTATCGTTCTTTCGAATTAAGTCACTCGTTGTCTGTTTTTGCACTACCAAATGTATAATTTCTAGGTATTTTGGAGTTTGCAAAGGAATATGTATAGATGACCCACTGTCCTCAACTGATCGCCTAGAATTATTCTATCCGGGACTGTCTTATTTGGTGTCAGCAATTCGATTCCTTGAGTATCTTCTTGATTATACTTGGATAGCTTACCATCACAAGGCCCATGATCATATTTTTATTCTGCAATATGTTGAAATAAAATTAACTGTGTTGAATGATTTAAATGTGTTGTTTGATGCAACGGCGAATGAACGTTGCACAAAACGACGCGGATCAAACTTAAGTCAACTTCAGGTAGTTTCAATCATACTTCATTTTGGTCTGCTAATTCATTTTAAGATTAATAACATCTCAACATTAACGGTCTGGAATTGAATTTTTGTTTTGTATGTAACACGGGTTCAAAGGCAATGGATTTTCATCTCGAGATGATTTCAAAAATCATCTATGACAGGTAATTGCCAAATTTTCTATCAAGTGAGTAGAAAGGAAATTGATTGAATGTTTCTGAACAATATTTAAGCCGATGAGGATTAAACTGATTTTATGTCAATTTAGACTTTAAATAACACAATAACTCTAGTCATCCATTAGTTCTCAAAAACTTGGTAGTAATCGTTTTTAATAAAGTGTCAGAAGAAGAGATTTTGAAATAACATCACTCGGTCCAAAGCACAAGAGTTTAGATTTGTTGAAATTGGGTCATTATTCATGGTACATATACGTAGAAGTGACCACTGGCAAGTTATCGTTCAACAGCTCATTTCGATATTTGACGTTATTCACCAATAACTACCCTTATCCACGTCGAAGTCCTATTTGAAACACTTAAATATTTGAACATAATCGAACGGCGAGAATAATCGCATCAGAAAAATGTAACGTATCAAACGATAGGTTAGGTTCACCACTAGCGCCATCTATTGAAATTAATACGAAGTGGCTGTATAATAATACCCATTGGTGGTGTTAACTGGATTGCAATCAAAGTTCCAATACAAGAGGTTTTTTCTTCTAACAAACACAATTATTATATTAAATTGCTAACAATAACACTTTGCCATTTTAGAGACCACCTGCTCATACAAGATTTACCCTCAATATAACCAACTAGTTAATTTTGTCGAAATCTAACTTACTTATAAGTATAACCCCATACAGTTTTGTCAAAATATATATTTATAAATTTTCTAATCCTTTCGCCCACGTCAACAATCCGTAAATAATCTTTTCACCCACCCGTAATGCAAAAAACAAAAAAGCAAATCGTACAGTTGAATAATAAAAGAAAATTTCAACACCACCAGCAATCTAACCTCGTTCAAAAATACATTTTGTTTTATATTGTCTTTCATATCCCAAGAAAGCATATTCTAATCCTCTTTAAAATTTAAAAAGCCAAAAAGAATACTCAACTGTATTATACCGTATACGTGTATCGCTTATATACCACCCATTCGTTCGCAATGAACAAAATTCAAATAAGTTCTTATAAACGCTTCTTAGTTGAAGATGTTTCAGGGTTTCGAGCTAAATTGAAGATACGAGTTTTGTGTATATTTATGTATCCTATATATAAAGGGTGATCCAATAAGAGTTTTCGGACGGTTTATGTTTTGAATTTGTGACGTAAGTTCAGTTTATAACGCGACTAGTTCTTAGATACCGAACAAATGGCACAGTGGTTAAAACTACATCAGTTGGGGTGGGAGTTCGAATCTCGATAAGAAAAGGATGCAAGGATATTCTCACAATCTGATTACGATCGGTGGTGTGAATGAAACATATATGGCCCCTCTGTTGGAGTGCAGAATTCATGGGCCGAATGTCAGTACTATTGGCTGGCTGGAGCTATGCAATGTACAAATTGTTCTACCTATAGCAGTACGTTCTCGATTTGACTGTAATGGCGTAAGGTCACCGTAAATAAGCGAACCGCAAAAGAATTAGGAGTGCCACACATAGTTCTTACATGATCTATTCTATTTGTCTATTATCCAGCACCTTTTCGAGCATTTCGTCCGATATTCCATTAATTACACCAGTTATGTTGGCTTAATATGCAAGAATCGATTGTAGTTTATCGATATAAAAAAGTGATTTCAGATACCTAACAGTGGAACGTTGCAACATCCTGTTGAAACCACAAGTCGGCTTCACTAGTATATCAGTAGAATTTATGCTATAGACATTTTCATTTTGGAAGGACAGCTTCCACATTTTTCTAAGGAAATACGGTCCGATGATGCCGATGATGCCCATAAACCGCACTGAACAGTTCATTTTTCAGGATGCACTGGAAGCTCTTGATTCTCTTTTGGCTGTTCATCAGCACAAAAACGACAATTTTATTTGTTGACGTATCGAATCAGCCAAAAATGAGCTTCATTGCTGACACAACTTCACAGGTCATCTAATCTTAAATAAAGGTTAAATAAAGCAACTCCCTGAAAATCGCTTTACTAAAAGAACGTGGCGAAGAGCTTTCACATTACCTCAAGGTACTCACAGCTAATGAAGCATCAGATTTCTCAGTATGGGAAGCCACACATAAGCTGAAACGAACAACACTCTCATTTCCTCCAATACGGCTCTCTGACACCTGCTTGGAAGCTGGAACAGAAGTGATGTAGAGCAAGCAAATATATTTGCTTAACACCTTAGTGAAGTGTTTAAACCTTACAAGCAAGTTGGAAGTCAATAAATTCTAGTGAATTTTTTAGATATGTCTGAACTTTTCTTTCCAGACTAACCACCACTTTACATCTGAATTCATAAAAACTAAACTATAATGTGGTCAGTGCTGATCCTGCGATGCATCATTGCCTGTTCGTTAGTAGGTAGCTACTCACATACTAGCGAGCTCGAAGGGTTTGGTTCTTTTTAGTCTCCTAACGAAATGTTCAATATCCGTACAGTATCCGACAGGCTTCCGCATTGTTCCATTAACCTTGATTTATTTTTCGTTGCACATCGGTTTATTTCGTGTTTCATATCCGGAATCCCTAAATCACGATGTAAATCACTATTACGATAGTACCAGAGTACCTGCCTAGTTCTGAAAGTTTTGTATAAGTTTGATGTTAGTATTCTTAGTACAACCCCAAAGCGGGATGCCATTAAGTCAGATCGACTAAGGAATCTGATTGTAAATCAGTATTTTGTTGAATATGGTTTATTTGTCGGACTGTGGTGTGTCACTTGTATCTAGAAGGTATAGAACTGATAATCTCTCTCAGTCCAGATAATCATCATCTTGTGTTACTCTTAAAAGCCTTTCAGATAAATATGATCTCTTAACTTCAATTTTAGAATAAATTTATTTCGCGCAAAATTCTACAAATAGTTATTATTACACTTATTTTCCACAATAATTATCACTACAATTATTTTTACTCTTCACTTTCACTTTTTATCACTTCCCTATATTATCACTTTCAAATTCCAAATTGAACTGTCTCGTAACTCAAATGTCTACACCTATTTATACGACGTTCATCCTTGTGGAACATTCCATTACAGTATGCATCTCTACACTTCGCGAATATTCTTTTCGCGCATATTCATATGTGTAAACATTTCGTATGTGTAAACATTTGCTTACAGGGTAACCCCAAAACTACTACTATAATTTTTAACTCTTTTTAATTATAACAGATGGCATCTGTGATTCGTCCCGGAAGCATAAAATTTAATTTAAGTATTATATAAACCCTCGTGCCATACCTTATCGAAAGATGTTGCTACATCCAGTAACAATGCCAAACATTTGTTTATCTTTTAACGCCTTATCTATAATATCTGTAATTCTGCGTGAACATGATCAATTGTTGAACGTTTGCATCTGAATCCAATTAGGTCTCTACTTTCTATTATTGGCTTCATTCTTCTCAAGAGTAGTCTCTCCTTTGAATTGATAGGGAGCAGTGATATCGAACGATATAATTTAGCTTCATTGGGCGGTTTACCTAGTCTCGGTAACATAATAACTTCCGCAACTTTCCAGGTAGAAAGAACATGCCGTAATCTAATAACAGCATTAAACAAGTGAGTTAGTTTAACGGTAGCTTTCTTTGGGGGTTGCTTTAGAATTTTTTCCCGTTTACAAGTCATACCCAGGAGCCTTTGCTGACTTCAGATTTAATTTAATTTCCCTAGTACCTCCTTTCTGGATTTAAGACGAACTGTGACCCATCATTGTTGCTTCCATTTTTGATTATTATATGCAATTCGATCTCATTCAATTTGTTCAATAGGAGTGGTCTGTGTAATTGGATTTTATATAGTGAGTAGTTCGTATTTTCATCAGCGGCCAATTTTCCAAGATACAAAGAAAAGGTTTTTTAAATTTTCTTAAGCTGTTGTGATTTATTATTTAGACTTGTTTTGTCAGATGGACTCCTTGTTTGTTGACATCTTCTCCTAGCTAACCTTTTCTAAAACGATATTCCGAATTTCTTCAGTAATAGTTTTCTATCTCTTCTGCTAGTTCTTGAACCGTTTTAGTCGTGTTTGTAGGCTATTCTTGCTTTATAATTCGGATCTGAAGCTCTCCCAATCAATTGTTTTATTAGCAAGAATTGGTCTCGATTCCTTTCTAATTAATGGTGAAATGACAATGAATACTGAACAAAAATGTCACATGTCACGCATGAATTCCAATTGGAAAAAGTTCTTCCTATTGGATCACTCTTTATAATATTGGGTTCGTATGTACATACTCGTATATGTATTGGAATCCAACAAATTTTCGATCTCGATATTTTTTATCTTTAATATTCCATATCAATCCAAATGCCCATATCAATTTTTAAGGTTCGATACGTATCAGCAGTGTTACTCAAAATTAAACATAAATGTTCATCTGTACCACACATGACTTTCTCAAACTGTATATAGTTAGTATCCCGCTCTTAATTTATATATTTTTTATATTAAGACCAAACCTCTTAAAGTTAAACCCCTTAAAGTGTTTTTGTTCTTGTATACGAGTATGCTACACACTTACATACAAGGTATAGAGAGCAGATTACAAAACAAATAAATTTTTGTTTGTGGTTTCCCCGTGTTCGCTTGATTTGTTTCGAGCATCGCACATCGTAGCCCTTTTTTCTGACTCATTAAACAGCAAAACACTGTCACCTCCACCAAAAACCTCGAGTACAAACATTTCCATCGTTAATTATAATACTTTATACTACTTGGTACGATAAAGTGGAAAACAAATGAAAAACTAAAAATAAATTTACCTTTTTTTTTTGCTGCCATCACATATATCTATATACTTTTTTATAGTTTCATCCCCTCCCTCCCCAAAATCGAAACGAACCAGGAAAATTGTTGCTGTTTTTGGTAGAGCATTTTTTTGCTGTATATCTTTAAAAATTCCGAAAAGTAATTGAAACAAAAAAAGGCAAAATGAAATAAGATCCGGAATTTTTTTTTTTAATTTTCCAATTTTCTTTTAACAAAAGAAAGAAAATATATATATATTTTTTTTGTTTTATTTAAAATTGGAAAATAACGAAAAAAAAATGTTTATAACTTTTAGAAAAGAAAATAATTGAATATACGATTATCATTATCAGTAAGTAATAAGAGAGAATTTCCAATTTTGCATATACCACATCGATCTCACACACATGCATACATTAAATAACAATTGATTTGAATTTAATAAGCAAAAATAAAGGAATATCGATTAGTAATCGAGCATACGTTTTATTGCCTTTGGGGCGATATTAACTCGTTTCAGTGCGGAGGTGACTGTATTGATTGTAATATGAACCTAATAGGCGGATAGTGCTTGAAAACCTACTGCATGACCTTTTAAGTCACAGACACAAATAACTACTACAGATAGCCAAACTATATCGAAATATCTTGTATACTAGACTGAAATAAGGGGAAATACTTGTCTTTTCATCCAGGGAAATACCCTGGATGAAAAGACAATAATTGAATTTTATTGTCTCTTTCATTATTTTAGCATTGATATTACGATAAATAAATGTTTATATATAAATTTTGTATAAAATATGACGAACTCATTTACTGTCCTGAATGAAACTAATCGCAGTGGCATGAAACCTTTATTTGATTTCATGTATATGTTTGAACTTAGTTTTATAGATTTGATTGAATTTTATTCATCGTAATATCAATGATAATTGATCGTTTCAGGGTACAATTAATTCCCCTTATTTCAGTCTAGTATACATGATTTCTCCATATAGTTTGGCTATCTATAGTAGTTATTTGTGTCACAGATATAAAAAACTCTTTCTGAGCTCAGAAAAGCAGTCTAACACGTACTTTCCTAAATACAAATGCACTCTGTTTGTTAGTGCTAAACAGTAAGAAGTAAATGAGTAACTGTCTCTTCCTGCTCCGCGTCTTAGTAGCTCCATGTCGTCGAGCGCGTTTGGTAATATTTTGGCCAAGCTTGTCCTACGATACTTTATCTTAAGTGTTAATCTTGGTTTATATTCAACGATTTTCGCAGAAGCAGACAAATGAAACGAATAGGTGCAATTTAATTATCTGTTAACGAAAAGAGAAAATTTTTTTTAATTTTATTGTTTCCTACACTTACACACAAGGCTGTAAATTAGTCAATCCCGTTTTAATTGTCTGCTTATACAAAAGTCATTGAATGTAAACCAGGCTTAATACGTCCGAGTGGCCTGTGAACCAGATAATTTAAATTTTATTACAGTAGGTGGTAGCGAATTTTAAATCCAGCTATGATTCATCTGTGGAAATGTAAAGTGTCAGTTTTCAGTGTCGAGTCTTCCTTTCGGGATTTTCTCAGGAGAACGTGGTTTGAAAACCTTTTTCAAAGCATTAAACAAATGTAATGTAATCAAGATTTCGTCGCCGCAGTTCTATCTTAGTGTATCCACCATTTTATTGATTTCGAGATATTCCATTTCTAAGATTCAATCCATGTACTGTAAAATTATTAAATATATCCTCAGTCGTAACTATTCTAAACGATTGATCATCATTTAACTTAAATTTTAACCTTACTACTTTGACTGAAAAAAGCAAGTTTTCCGGGGAAATTAGAAAAAATTATGGACGCCTCCAAAACTATTTTGTTCTATGTCCACTTTTTATATATTTTTTTGGACATAAACCAAATGATGGAGTTACACCAAAATAGACTACGTAAAATAAAAATTTTAATTCAAGCTACATATAGGAAATACACCAATTTTCTACGAAATATACAAGCAGAGAGATAACATTCAAAATATTAATGGCAAATTTAAAAATGGGACTATTTCGAATTAAAGGAACGCATTTCAAAATATCAATACAAACATTTAATTATTATTTAAAGAAATATTTATTCAAATTGAACCAAAACAACATTATAAAAATAATTGTTTTTTCATTAATATTATATTGCTCAGTTAAATAAAATACAATTTACAATATTTTAACTAAAATTGATTAATTCAAAATACAAATACTATTACAACACATTATTTCAAATTCAATGTATTTCATCCTGTTTAAATGTGTTGCTAATTACAACACAAAATTATTTAACCGATATGATTAATTCAAATATGTTTCATAAAATCTTTTATCAATTTCTGGCATGTATGCCAACATTAGATTAAGATCTTTTTTCTTTTCCGGTGGCATTTTGTATTTAAACTGGCAAGTATTTACCTGGACCAGCTTAATGGAAGTTTTCTTGGCACTCTTTCCAGCATAAAGTTTAAATAATTCGCAGGCTTCTATTTCGGTATTTCCAAATTCTTTACGGAATTTTGTTACATTTTTGTTTGATTGCTGGTATAGAAGGTTACAAACGGGTGTAAATGGAGGAAAATTCATACCAATTGATGCGGTATTTTTTAATTTTTAAATTCGCTTTTCTTTAATTGTATATTGCGTATGCTAACATTAGGATAATCCAAAGTCTTTAATAATTTGATTGATGATATTGGACTATGGATTTCATGATTTCGCAGATGCCTCTCGATAGCACTATGTACAGCATCAATTTCTTGAATCTGAGAATGTCCTGGCTCTGAGAACTTTTGTTCAATTTCAATGAGGCAAGGATGGTTTTCCAAAAATTTCAATATTGCGAGTGCTGTTACTCGGTTACGATTTTGCGGTACGCAAGAATCTGACCATAAAATTATTTTTTTAACCGCTGGATTATCTGTAATAACATTCTCTAAAATATTTATGAGTGATGTTGCAATATCATTGCCGGTCCGCCCACTTAATGCCTCGTTCCATATCGTGCAATATGTAACTTTATTTGTACTGCAGTGTCCTGTTAAATTATAAACTGAAAATTTACGTTTATAAAAAAATATCGAAACATTTGCACGGGGAAGGGCAAACACATTTTGAAGGTCATAGCACACAACCGCTGTATACTCATCCTTATGACTTCTATCTAAATCTCGTTCAGCTTTTGCAAGTGCTTGATTACGTTTATGCTTAATGAACGCCGGATTATTTATGGAAGTTTCGTCTGTGGCTAAGCCATGAGCAACACATTTATCACATTGATCCTTTTTAGGTATGAAAAATGATAAATTGAATTCCTCATTAAAAACTTTTGAATAAATATTCAGCTTAACTGGATTACTTGAAGTACTTAAATATAAACGGCACAAACACTTTTCGAATACTGAGTCCCGCTTCAAGATATTTCCGCTTTGTGGAAGCCCGGCAATAATGGGACTCATTCAGTGGATCACTGTTGATGTGTTCCCGCACTAAATTAATCCGTTCCTCGTTTATTTTATATTTAACGTGTTTGTCGTGAGCTACCGAACTACTGGTTCCAATTTTGGACATTTTGGTGTTATGAAAATAATAGATACGGGCCTGGCTTACGTCGAGGGTATTTAAAAAGAATGTTTTACATACTTTTATAGATGAATTATTTTTTCGAAAATATCCTTACGTCGCGAGATAAGAGCCGGTGTTCGTTTCCATTCCTTAGGAACTTTACGGGTAAATTTTGAGTAAAAATTTAATTTGTTATTATCTGTAAGGCTCTAAAATATTTCGTGAATCTGTAAGCGGTTTTGCTCACTAAAATTAGTTGTAAATCCATAAATGCAGCTTTCAGGGCATGATGGTTTTACCTGTCGACCCCTTTTAATGACCCCTTTCGAATTTGAATATGACTTTCCTTGGCTACGCAAATTTTTGGTTATATTTTTACGCCACAACGATTGGTCAGATTTCCTTTTTCGACAATTTTGTTGTTTCATTTCCTCGTTGACAAGAACGGTGTCAAAACTGAGATTGAAATTATTAATATCAGCATTGTTTCAAAGCTTGGATTTCGTCCTGGCATCTAAAAGTACAATAGTAGGGGATTTTATTGTTGAAAACTTTTAATTTTGTTTTAAACACTAAAAAATTTTGTTATAAAATTGGCTGAAATGCTAGAAATAAATTTGTCATAGCCTTTTTAAAATTGTGCGCATTAATCGCCTAACCGCGATCACATCCACCTCAGTCTCAGTCGCAAATAACAAAATAAGCACGTTACTCGTAATATCAAAATTAACCTACCGCTTTTATTTGATACAACAATTTTAGTATGTGTTTCTTCATCCGAGGAACAGTCAAGCGGCTTAAAATCCGAATCCGCATCCAAATCATCAAACTCTCCATCTGACAACGATATTTGATTGAAAATTCTAAAAAATATCAAAAATATTAGTATTATTTTGTAAATATCTAGTTCATGTGTTATAATTACTCTTCTTCATCAGAATCCAGACGGCGAACCGGCGATGAAAATTCACCCAGAATATCCATAACTATGACATAAGACTAATTAATTTGCAACGTAGCGTTTTCTATTTACACTCACGTGATAAAGCAAGGCAATCTTGATTGATCAAGAAGGCTTTCGATAAACACATCACTGTACTATTCGTTCACTTTAAGAAAGAAACGAGAGTAAAAACTATATTATTTTCACGCCACCCAAAAACGGTGGGAGTTAGAATAAAATCGAAAGAATAAGTTTAAACTATCAAATATAGTTTAATTTCGTTCAATTGCATACAAAATATTTATATTGTGGAAATAGAATGAAATAATTGTGTTGAGGACTTACACTAAAATGCACATTAAGTAACTTATAAATTATTATAAATAGAACAATTTCGATTATAGATTTAGAAAGAGCATACAAAATTACATTTAGAACAGTTGAAACCCAAAAAATCGTAATATTGGACTTACACCAAGATAGAACTACGACGACGATTTGTCAGTTAAAGCGATTCAATTATTTCCGTGAGTGTTGTCTGAAAATATTTCCATTGACCTCTTGCAAATAGCCTCAAGGAAGTATAGCTTCCTTTTTGGTCACTGAACAGGTCTACAGGAGAAGATCAAAAATATTCCAAAGCTTAAGTGAAGTGCTGGGCACCACACATAAACTCCACAAATGAGTATAGGTTTTGCTACGGAAGTATAGAAAATCAATATCAAAAATATTTGGCGTTCAGCTATAAGTTTACTGTCCAAAATGATGCCAAGCACTGACAGGTTCTCATCTGAGATACATGGTATTTAAAGTGCCAACAGCAATTCATTGAACACTTTGTTCTAAAGTTGGGATGATAAGATGTCACTAAACAGTGTTGTCAGGGTTTGTCTTCTCATAGTTGAATCCTCTATATAAGGAATAATAAATGTAAACAGGGTATTCTCACTCTATTAAAGACAATCTACTTTGATCTACTTTACGTTATTGAAGGCTTAGAACGCCACTAAATGTCTAAGAATTGCAACAAAATATATTCCTTCAATCACATATCTCGGATTTCTCTATATATAAGCTTCAATGTATGGATGACAATATTTATCGACTTCCCCCTCTAAAATCTGTTCCTCTACCAATCTTTCTAAAGTTTTAAGAGAAATAATGACAATGTAATAGGTGCTTATGATGGACAAGTCTAATATACTCTACAATTCTTAATATCAGATCTAAACTATGGAATTGGAATTGGGGACAAAAAAAACTCTTACGCCAAAAAGCTTCTTTCCCAAATAATGAACGCACCCTTGTATCTTCCGATAGCGTTAATTAAAATTATACGAGAATTTGAACGTTATATATTCGAGATATGGCCATTCTGTATAGTCATATTCAATGCACGCGAGAAATCGATTGAGACTTATACATGTTCCCGAAGCCATTTGTTAGATATAAAATAAACGAGATGAGGAGGATTTGAGCGATGAAGTGAGAATTCTCCTCGAGTCACATCTAATACACAATGCATCCTTTCCCTAACTTTCATCAAACGCTCTTCGTCTATTATTGAGCTTTGACTGGTCACCAGATGAGACTTTCATACGTAGAACACTTTTAGAAGTCCTAGGTGTATAGCTTTCAGTGGAATAATACAAAGTCCGTAGTTAATGATCCAACTGACAGGTATTCGAAGTGAATTTATTTGCACCATATCGTTTGGGTATAGGGGTTTTTACCAAAGATACTAAAAGCAACATACAAGAAATTATTTCTTCTACACTTAAGGTATAGAAGAGATCATTTTGACCACTTCTGACTAAATCCCAAAGAATAAAGGACAAAAAATCAAAAATTTGGTAATTGCAGACTTCTGTATTTTGCGAAGAGGTGATGGCCAAACATCAATCACGATTGGGTATTTTCAATCTGTTCTTTAATTGTTTTCATCAGATTTAATCGCATTAAAAATATTTCAGAACCATAGATATCACTTCTGACGAGATAGCCGATCAGTTCAAGATTAATTTTATATGAGTGCCAATGCAATTTCAGATTACGAATAATAATATATCTGTTGAGCTGACCACTGTAAATGAATCAAGTTAGTTCAGAATTATGAAATTTTTTATCACAGATTTGATCACACATGATCTTCGCAGGACTATAAAAAGGGCAAAACATGAACTTCTCAGAAAACGGTTAAGGCTATGCCATATGAATTTCATAAGTTAGTAAAATAATAAACATTATCATGCAAGTCATGGTATTCTAGTGCAGACCACACCAAACAACTAAATTCTATAAATAGCTCTGAACAATACCATTGAATCTCTTATTTGACCACTGATATAAAAAACCTAATTTGTCCGTCAAGCAATGGATCTCGTTCCTTATCCAAGCCACGAGAGACTGGATCTTAAAAAATCAAACTCACTATGACAATTCACTATGAAAAAATCGTCTAGATCTCTACTCTAAGAAAAAACTGTCTTTACTGTCTTGGGCTCAAAATCTCACAATAATCCCAAATTCGAGAAATAGTGTTGTCTCGTGACTAATGTCTCGACAAAAATTGTCTACAGTCAGTCAGACCCGTAGATTAAAGTGATGAGGTTTGAAACTGTATCAAAACAGAATGTTTTGTTTAGAAATTTTTGCCTCAAAAAGTGTTCGACATAATAGGTGGTTTCTGGCACGCATACAAAAGATCCAATATTCCACTCAATTTTAACTAAAATTTGCATTGATTTTGTCTTCTCACTACTCCGGACTTTGACATTCAGTTTTATATAATTTGAGCTGTCCTAACCCACAATGCTACCGTTTTTTAAAGAAATGTTGCACTCTCACAAAAGAGGCGAACTTTATTTTCTGTCCACAGAAAATTGAACTAAAGTGTCAAAGTTGAGAACAGGCTATCGAGAACTTTTCCAATTACTTCTGGTGTTTGAAGAGGAGATGCGCTACATCCCTTGTAGAAGAGAAACATCTTATCTAGACAATATCTTATTTCGACAATCCAATCAACTTTTAGCATATACAAATGAAATCTGTGTGATTGGATTAAATGGCAACGGAGTGAAAGAGATACTTGATCCACTGAAATAATTTTCAGCTTCCGTTGGTCTCAAAATCAACGAGTCCAAAACCAAATATCTAATCTCTGGTTTCAGAGACCAAGACACAATTGATTTCAGTAGTGGTAACCACACGTTTGAAGGTGTGATGAGACTCAAGTATCTTGGATCTCTCATCACTCACGATAATAGTGTGGAAAATGATATTAAGGTTCGACTTGCCGCTGGCAATCGAAATTACATCCTCTACGTCCACTTCTGAAATCAAAAGATCTTGCAAATGCGGATAAGCTGAAACTGTACAGAGTGTTGATCAAACCCGTTGTCATGTATGGATGTGAAGGTTCGACCTTCACGGATGAGTACGCTAAAGATGGCTTCTAACATTCGAGAGAAGAATCATGCGTGTGATATATGGCCAAAAACGCGATGCATGAAATCGATGCACCGTTGGGCGTGTAAACTACACGATGTAATTTACACAGTTTTTTACATGTAAAAATCGTGTAAATTTCACTAAGTTATTTTTTACATTCTATAAGTAAAAAACGTAAAATATGATTTTATGTAAAAAACTGACGCACCATCTCTTATTAAATTTAATTGTAACTAAAGCACCATCTATCAAAAAATCTTCTTACTATTTTCGAAAAGAATTTGTGAAATAATTAACAGTGTATAATTTTTGTCGACTATATACTGAATGTCAAAATGTCACAATAATTTATGATTTAGATTAAAATTTTGAAATTTTAAAATAGATGGCACTACGAATGATGCTGTAGTTTTTTACATGTGATTTACATTTTATGTAATTTACGTTGTTTTTTTACATAATTTACATAAAAATATTAAAAAGTGATTTTTACATGTAAAATACGAACAGTGGGGTACGCTGGCTCGGTACGTTCTACGTGCCGATCAAAATCCGAATGATTCAACTATCTTTGAAGGGAGAGCCGCCTTTCTGTACACAAAGAGATCGCTATTGGTGACGATGGCTCAGTATGAAGAGGTGATGTCACATTGGTGCGGGCCAATAATGGTCTGTTAAAACCCTAAAAGAAAATAAAGTTGCCAAAGATTAAAATTTTAAAGATCAGTGCTCGAGTAGAAGTGGTGTTCTGAGCAGTGCATGACACTTTGATGAACGTATTGGCTCATTTTGTAAAGCAGAGTTACAATAGGAATAATATTGCATATACTTGAAAATTCTATTCATGAATGTATTCTTTAGAAGTACAACTAACAAAGAGAGGAGTTGAACCTTGTGATCCAGTACTAGGCAGAGCTGACCAAAATCTACAGTACGGTGTAATATAGGCCAAATTGTGCGATTGTGCAATTCTCTCACATGATTACTATGACGCTGTTAAGGTTAAGCTGAGTAGCTCTTACAACTATTACAGTTTCATCCATTTAACAAATGAAGGAATGCAATTTGCAAATGGGCTTCGGATCCTCGTATATAAGAAGCGTAATTTCGAAAATGAGGATTTCGATATTATTTTCCAATCAAATATTGAAACAATTGACTAATAGCTTACTTCTAATGAGACAATCTGTTATTCCTTCGTCTGTTAAGTATAAATATTCTGTAAATAAAAATGTTGTTGGAAGTCTCAAATCGTATCTTGCAAAACGAACATATTTTATTCCATCGTTACAGATTCTGAAGACAAAACTAACAAACTCAACCAAAAACGACAAAAAATCGAAAAACGTCTGCCCGTCTGTCTATATACATACAGTTTACTGACAGTGCTATTTCATATTTCTTTCTTTGTATATAAACAAAAAGCTTATCGTTATAACTTTCGGTACAGATATCTAACAGGACATGGGTATATATGTATGTGTGTACAGCAAAAAGATTATGACATTTTAACTTTTCACCAAACTACAAAAACGAGGAAATAATTTTTCATATTCTGGATACCAAGTAGTTTTGACTTAGTTGGGATTTTGGGAATGGGGATGATAAATTTTGTTTTGTATTTTGTGATACCCTTATTTAGAGGCAAAATCTAAATATTTATCGTTGTCTTATCTCTGTCCAGAGTGTATTCTATACATATATTACCATTTGAAAGGGTATAATGATTTATATTGGTAAACGAGTTTGAAAGATTTAATAAAATCTGAAATGACCAACGAACTGTATACATACAACAAATACAAGATATTACATATGTTTGCTTGTACCATGACCTCTTTCAGTGTTATCAATCTCTAAGTTTAAATTGAAAAGTTTTAATTAAGAATACATTTTAATTAAAATTAGATTTATGTCATTAACAAGTTGAGTTGAGGTCGACCACACCATGGGTTGTTATATATTGATATCATTAAAAAGATATCACTGAATCTCCTGATTATTTCGACATCAACCCTTAAACGATCGATGGTGAAAAATCCCTTTTTGTATCTTGCCTCGGATCGGGATTTGAACCCGATATCTCCCGCTCCAACTGCCACAGCTTTAACCACTGCGCCATCTGAGCGGTCCCCCAGCTACTGTAGACTCATCCACCTTTCATAACTCGTCTTAGTTATAATTTTCTAGAGAGTCCCAACTCTAGTCTAACCTGACTCGTCTTTTTTGTACTACACGTGATGGTCAACTTAAGACCATTAGAGAATATGTTGAAAACAAGCGATGAAGAAATACAAACGTAAAGAACTCAGAATTTTTTGTCCTGCTTCTTTTACTATTTCCGGTTATATTTTTATAACGCAACGTCAACCGTGTTTGCGATAAATAAACGTTTGGCTAAGCGTTAAGCTGAGTTCATTGGCTATATCAGAGAAATTGGTCATATTGCTTGATATACCGAATTTTGGTGAAAACTCGAAAGTTGTTAATCGTATACCACCAACTGCTGTCTGCTGACCACCAAGTTATATTTTTTTTATGCTTCTTGCTTTTGAGCCGTTGAAAATCCTAGTATGCAGTACTAATGTGCATTACTGTAACTCAGGAGGTGGTCATTTAACCGATATTATTTTCACAAGTCATATCATTTTGCAACTAGCTCACATTGTTACATTATTTTTAATCCACCTTATATGCCTTCAGAGGTGACTATCAAGGATTTTAAGTTTATGATTGATTAATCTGCTCAACTCTACACGAGACAATCCTCTTATATTATGAGAAATGCTATTAAAAGATATTCTGGTAAGCTCAATGAATTCTCAGTTGTATACGTACTTGGGAATGGCTACAAAGGGTATCTTTATCTAGAGATTTGCTATTAACTTCAACCGCGCCCTTACTAACTATATCTTCTATCCGTTCCGAATTAGATACCAAACCCCATCATGACCTCCCGGATATATACTATTATTATAGATATATTCATTTGTTTAGATAAAATCATTTGTTTATTACTCTTAAGTTGTTAAATGTCTGCAAAGCGATATAGGCTGTGATCTAGTAAATCTGTAAGATTTTTCTTCGAAAGATAACTGTTGATCTTCATTTCATACATGACAATGTTATGTAAGTTTAAGATACAGCCAGTTCGACCTACCGACAGAAAAACTTAGGTATCGTTCCAAAGAATCGTCACTAAACTGCTAGTTTATGAAAAAACTGGACATATAAAGAGGGCCACCGTGTGTGATCCAACGATATTGGATCACACACGGTCGTAATTTGATGCAATATTTCACAACAATCAATGAAGAGTGATCTGTTTATTACTATTATCACTCTTGGAAGATTTATTTTGATAAAAAAAATGCTTTAAAATTAAAATGGGTCACTGGACATGGAAGAACAACCAAGTATACACTACAAAATCAACTGTTCAAAAATCTCCTAAATGAGATTGATATTGACACAAAAATCATATCATCAGTCAATCAGCAAGTTTAACCAAAACTTCCACATACGTTAAAAAGTAACTTTTGCCCACGGAGAACAAAAACACTGCGGCATGGAGCGGGAGGTACCGGGTTCGAATCCCGATAGGGACAGGAATCAGGATGCGAAAAGGCATTTTCACCATCGATCGTCTAGGTCGGTACGATCGGTGGTGAGAATGAATTCATCTGACACCCAGTTGAGGTTAGAATCCTTGTGCCGTACCATCTTCCATGTCAGTACTAGTGGTTGGCATGGAGATATGCAATGTGCATAGATGGTTTCTACGTTAATCGGACCTATAGCCGGAACGTACTGTAATATAGTGGGAAGTCATAGTGGGCTATTAGAGCTTGAGTGACAGACAACTCTACAATGAAAAAAATGCGTCCCACTACGTTATCATGAGAATATCCACCTGATAGCATTGTGATCCTATATCATCCTATAACGAGCAAAATTAAAAAAATCAGGTTAGAGCTACAAAACCATTGCCAGACCTATAATATGGAAGGCTAAAGGGTTGATAATCTCTAAATTTAGAATATTCGATTTGAGATGATTACGGATCATCATAGTGATAATTGTAAATCTACAAAAATTATTAAGAGTGAGTACAATATCTAGATATCGATATCCATTGTTACAGATAACAGAATTTTGTGAATGTTTCTGTTTATAAAGATAATTAGGCACGAGTTAAACTAGCTGTTCGATCTGATCATGCAGTTCCTACAGCTTGTTTTTGAGAGGGTAATATTGGGTCACATAAACAGTCTTCGCGTTTTTTGCCACTAGATGTTGTTTTTTTTTTTTTTTGTAACAATTGCCATTGGCTTTATTCTTGAATCTTTCTTTTAACGAAACTAACAAGAAGTGTGAAATTCTTAAAAACTATAATTTTTTTAACTTAAGCCTTAACCAATGTTAATACTTAATATCAGTATGCATTATTATTTTTAAATTATATTATCTTTTTCCATGTCAATCTTCTATCGAGATGAAGACCGAGATATTTTACGTTTGTTTGTTGAGGAATTGTTTAATTTTACTGCCGGACATGTACGTTTATTCAGTGTGAATGTTACATGTGTTGATTTACATTCATTCGTCCTTATTCGCCAAGTTTTTAACCAATCTTCTACTTTGTGCAGATGTTCTTGTAATTCTCTCGATGCTGTTTGAGGATTTTTGTATGAAAACAATATGGCTGTGTCATCAGCAAAAGTTGAAGTTATAATTTTTTCAGTTATTGGTAAGTCAGCTGTGAATAACAAGTATAGCACAGGTCCCAATACGCTACCTTGCGGTACTCCTGCCTTTATCTCGGTTAAATCAGTAGTAGCCGTATTTTGTTTCACCTGGAACATCCTTTGGGCTAAGTAGTTTTGAAGAATTGCATGAAATTGTCTAGGCAGAAGAGTTTTAATTTTGTAATTTAATCCTTCGAGCCATACTTTGTCGAAAGCTTACGCAATATCCAAGAAAACTGCCGAGCAATATTTCTTTTCTTCTAAGGAAAGCTTAATTGTATTTACAATTCTGTGCACCTGTTCTATTGTGCCGTGCTGCTCTCTAAATCCAAATTGGTGATCTGGTATAATGCGACCCTCAGATAATATAGGTATTAGTTCTTGTAGTAACATCTTTTCAAAAAGCTTCAAAATTATCGGGAGTAGACTTATTGGCCTGTACGACGAGACTAGGGTTTCGTTTTTACCTGGCTTTGGAATCATGATAATTTGAGATATTTCCATTTTTGGGGAAAGTATCCACATCTCATAATCGCGTTAAAAATATATGTTATGTATTTTATACATCTATCTGGTAATTCTTTTATCATTTTTCCAGTTATTAGATCATGGCCTGGCGCTTTCTTAGGATTTATGCAGGTTTTGATAACCGTTTTAACGCATTTCCATTTAAATTTTAATGGATTTGGGTTCGACTCGTCCCTCGTAAACTGTGGTAGTCCGCAGTCATTATTTTGTTCGTTTGGGGTGAACACTTTTTGTAGATGGTTAGAGAAAGCGATAGCCTTTTCTAAGTCACTTCTGGCCCAGTGACCATCTGGTTTCCTTATCGGTGGGTTTGATAGCTCTGGCCTTTTTAAATTTCTTGCTGCCTTCCACAGTGAGTAATCTGTTTTTTCTGTTGCTGTGAGCTCACTAAGGTAATTCTGTATTCCTACATTTTTTTCTTCCCGTATTGCTTCTCTCAGAGTTTTAATAGCTCTATTTAATTTCCATTTATGCAAAGGAGATTGGTGAAGCTGCCATAGCCGCCGTATTGCCCGCTTCTCTGCCAATAACTTTTGAATGTTACTTGTAAGCTTATTACTTTTTTCTGAATTTTTGATCTCCGGAGTAGCTTTTTTTGCAGCCATTTCCATTATTTGTCTTAAATTTTCTATCGCGGCATCAATATCTTCTGGTGTGCGAAGTGGGACATCCAGATGACAATTTACATCTACTATGTTTCTATAGAGAGCCCATTTCGTTAGTTTGTTAATTAAACGTTAGGGTGGTGCAGTTTTTAATGCTTGGGTACTGAGTGTTACTATTATTGGTGAGTGATCTGATGATAAATCATAACAGTTAACGACTTGGGCATTGGTGCGTGCTATTCCTCGAGTTACACAGAAATCTATTAAATCAGGAATTTTCTTTCTATCTGTAGGCCAATATCTGGGATGTCCAGATGATAAATAATCTAGGTTTTTCTCGTTCATTGCTTCGTAGAGTTGCTTGCCCTTTGGTCACGTCAACCTCGAACCCCATTGCACATGTTTCGCGTTGTAATTAAGATACTAGATGATGTTGATGCCTACATATATCGGGTAACACTCAGCCGATGTTCTAACATTTACATGTGCTTAAAAGGTAACACTTCAGTTTCTATTGTTTTATTATTCCATGCTTAAAAAGTTATATTGATTGGAAAATGAGTGTCATATCAGAAGAAAGACGCTACAAGAAGAATCCCGAAGTGGTTTGGTCGATTCCATTTCGGAAATTTGTATATCAAAGATGTTCTGGTTGGCAAGTCACTGAATTTTGCGATAGGTGGAGCAAAACCGACACGCAAGGTATCAGAAAACAACAGAGACATTAAACATCAACCACATGACAGTTTTTAATCATTTGAAATAGAGCTCGTTGTTTGGGTGCCACATTAATTAATTGAAGATTAATTAATTGTAGCCGTTTACATTAAACAATAGATAACAATAGAAAGGTATGTTTGTTAAGACAGAACGATCCGGTTAAAGACACCTTTACTAAATTACTGTTAATACAAAACAATCACAAATCAGCAATCATCAATCCGCAATATCCTATCTGCACTCTTCCTTTTAGATTAAAATTAAAACAATTCAAAATTATGGAATAAATTTATTATTTTGTGGCTCAGGAATCTGTAACAATTAATTTAATAAATCTATTTTTTATTTAATCCAAATAAAATAGATTTAGAGTTAACTTTATAACCCTACGAAACATATTACTAATCTACTAAACTATAGAAACCACAAGTATTAATTTACCATCTGCGGCCACTGATCAAGAATTCTTAATCAGCAATAGACAGTTTTGAAATAAATTCGACCTTCACTTCAAAGCCACCACAACTCTGCATAGCACATCTAGGCAGAAATCATCTGGCTAGACACGTGCAGCCCACATAAATAATAGAAATTATCATCGAGCCAAAAGACACCTCTGAGTAGAAGCCGAAACAACAACTAGTTCAGGCTACTAGTAAAACCATTTACAAACACTGAAAAACATACAGATTTAAATCAGTTCAACTTGCTAATAACAGCAAGATTAACTAACTTAAACGAGCAATCCTTAATTCTCCAATGCAGTCCTAACAAAAATGATTCTTACTATCTAAATCCAAAACTAAAAATTGCTTTCTCCTCCACCAGTCATCTCCCGTATTAGGCTAAACAGGTAATACTGTTATTTAGAGTAGGTATGTTACAAACGATTTTGCAAAATATCCGTGTAGAAATTAAAGAATTCACCACAAAAACCATCCGTAGCCACCGCCTTAAGTTCCCATCAAACCACTCACACAAACTAGTCCGGTTAGTTAAACATTCATACCACCACATTCATAACACGTCTGTATGAACAACCCACGTACCTTCAACAACAAAGAAACCGGATCACATTTTCAAGGCTACATCCACGAGATGATGCTTCCTAATCCCAACAACGTTTCATAATCCACCGCGAGAGATATTACGTATCGCCTGACATACAACACAATCATCTAGTAAGCAAGAACGTTGTCCTTAAGCAAACAAATCAACAGTCACACCCATTCAACCTGAGCAACACACCACGAGCCAATGAGATAAATCATAAAAAAACTGTATACCTATGGAAGTGATACATAAAGATCGTATCATGTACGATCACGATGTACGAGATCATTTTGCATTGTTTCACAACATTGATCCATCACTGTTATGAAATATACACCGAAGATCAAAGAACAGTGAATTTCTACTAGCGAATTTTCACTGAAGAAGGCTAAGGCGGTTTTATCAGCCCACAAGATCATACACACTGTTTTTTGTTCCACATCGATTATCTATAAAAGGGTAGAACAGTCAACGGCAAAAATTACAACTTATTGGACCGTTTCGACGTTTTGAAAGAAAAACGACTACAGACTTAGCCCCTTCAACTGTTTCCTGTTTCCGAACTTGAAGAAATAGCTCGGTGGGACGAGATTCGGCGCTAATCAGGCTACAAATACCTATTTTGAAAAAATTTTCGATCCCTTCCGAATAATATGATTTCTCTCGGGATCGAATCATTGAAAAAACGTTGGACTAGATGTATCGAAGTAAAAGGCAACTGTGATCAAAAGTAAATGTTTTTGGCCAAACATATTATCTGGATTGACGGCAAACATCTTTGTATTGAGTGTTTTTGTGATTTAAAAGGAATTGTCCATTATGAGCTGCAGCAATGTGGAACAACCATCAATACGGTTCTGTACTGTGCACAACTCGACCGTTTGAACGAAGCAATCCAGAAACAGCTACCATAATTGGCATACAGAAAGATAGTTGTGTTCCATCATGACACACATCTTTGATGACTCGGCACTTAGAAGTTTTGGTGCATCCACTGTATAGTCCGGATCTTGCAACATATGACTTGACTATTTGTTTCGGTCACTGCAAAACTCTCTTGATGGTTAAATATTGGCAGACGCTGAAAACCACTAGGCTAAGTTTTTCGATGATATTCAAAACTACCCGAAAATTGACAAAAGGTCATCGATAATAATGGTCAACAGGTACTTAATGAAAATTTATTTTCAACAAAGAAAATTTTTATTCAAAAATGTACCAAAAAACCGCGGAGGCGTTTTATATTACCTATATATTATAATTGGTTGGTTGCCTTTTTGAATTGACATATTTAATAGTTCGATATGCTTACCTTCCATAACAAGACTGTCAAAAAAACTAATTAATCTTCTCTGGTTTGCGGTCAAACAATTTTCTTATACTTATACTCTCAAGGAAAATCAATTAATTTGCTAATCTATCGGTTTTATTGATAAATTCTGTCTCCCTCTCATTATGATGAGCTTTTTTTTAAAATCTAAATACATAAAGATTGATTATGTCGTATAACGAACATCAATAACCTCATCAAATCCAATATATTTCTTTCAGAATTCACTGAAACGTGTATAAGTGATTCGTCGCTGATGAATGAAGGGGGATGAGATGATAATGATGGAAATTTATATGGAATGAATTTAGCACATGCACATCGCACAACACGTACCTAAAAGCTATAACAATACCCCCTCACTAACCTCGCTTTCACCAATCCGCCTGCAAAAAAGTTGAATTTAAATTTTATATTTAACTTTTCGTTCGAACAAGAAAAAACTAAAAAGTTTTTCGAGCTTTTTTATTTGAGCTTCTTCAAGATGTTTTTCTGCTGTACTTTGTTTTCAATTTTTTGTTTTTTGTTTTGTTTTATTAGAGCTGCGATATGAAGATGTTAGTTGTTAGAATGAGAATTTTGCCTTTTTTTTTGTTATAGTTTGAAACATGATAAAATACCAGCGCTGTTTTCCATTAATTTTAATCCTTCCATCGAGAGGGATTTTCGTACAATAATTCGTTTATTTCATTTAATTTGAGATGCTGAGTTTAGAATTTGTTTTTGTAGCAAACTTTTTAAACTTTATTGATCGATGGATTAAACAAAAACGTGAATATCACGATAAAATGTTGGAAAAACTTGGTGTACTGTGAACGGAGGATGTAAATTAGCGAATGGATATTATCACACATAACAACCTATTACATCCTCTGTCTCTCATTTATGTGTACGTGGATGTACCGGATGGTCCATCATTTGGACATCGACTGATAAATGAAAGATGGAGTAAAAGCTATCCTGAATAAGAAAATGCCCACCTCGTTGGAATAGTGTTATGAGTATTATCGACGATTGAACCTGAGATGTTTTCAAGATCAATCAAGGAGAGCTTTAGATCCTTAATTGATCTTGAAAACCGTTCTGAAATATAATGTAATGACTATATCCTCCAGAATATTTTAATTAATTGTTGCAGCCAGTCAAGAGGTAAGAGATGGCGAATTACATTCAAAAGCACTTTAAAGATGGGCTACTCAGTAAATGATTTCTTCTGATTGGTTGAACATGCCAATCCGACCATCCAAAGTATTTTTCATATTTGTATCTGAATAAACGTTTTAGCTATACATACTAAACGGACTGAATGTACCCACAAAAGCGGAAGATACACCCAAGTGCCAAGCAATTGTTCAACGCGTTTGTTTTGCTATTATATTAATACTGGGGATTGTGTGGAGGTGGAGGCTGACTTCATAACGATTATTTAATCGATTTATGGTAGTTACTGTCTACCAAAGATGGTTTGAGGAAACAGTAACAACCCATAGGAGCAATAGCCCATAAAGCGGCCGGGCTGTAAGAAAACTTGCAAATACGGCATAAGTCAGATTACAGACTACCATATCTCCTTCAGAGAGGTAATGTGTTATTGAAATACTTTTCGGTTTCAATAATACTATGTATAATTTTGCAAAGAAGTCATAGGACTCCATATAGCGCCCAAGTGCATATGGGAACCTGAATCCTACCCTCGCTCCATATTTGACTGTACCCAACACCACATACTGGAATAATTATCTCTGTCTCACAGGCGTACGCCTGTAAAAATCAAGCAACAAAAAATCCAGCCGTCTCGAGTGCATATAGCTCACAAAACTGCAGGTAAGTAAAGAGGATAGGCTTGTACACAACTCGAAAACGTATGACCTGGTTATGTTCATCGTTGCACACGAACACTACCCTTAGCTTCCTTCACGATTTTGAAATGTATCCCAGTGCCAAACCGGCTAACAGATGTGAAAAGTAGTCCAGGACAATTTCCAGTCCCACCTGTAGGCTCCTCAGTAAATGCTCGTCTTGTGAGCGGTATATTAAAAAGTCTTTGGGTTCTAATTAATACTCATGATTTTTCAGTCACTCAGGCTCAATTGGCGCATTATGACATCCTTTTCCAGACGAACACTCTCAGTCCCGGAATCTGTTTGTTCTTATAATGAAATCACAGATATCTGGTATCCTCAAGGTCGTCAATTGATCCTCAAATAGAAATTGTGAGAAACAACAGTGCAGTCTATGGGAAGAGTATGAAAAACAGGAGCACAAAAATTGCTTAACAATTGTTCGCAGTATGAGATGTTTCGAATTTCCATTCGAAACACATGACTATTCAGTGAGCAAGATCCTTAACGTGCGTCTCTCATAATTTAAGAAAGACTAGAATCTTTGCTGGTTTACTGATCCAAAGAAGATTTTGGATAAACGCCAAGAGATGAGATTATGCCATCTCTCTTGATGCAGATATCCAAGAAGTGATAATCAATTTCTTGTTAAAGGGATGAAGTCTAAGTTTATTCAGCCTGCCTAGTCGATTTAAGGCACTTGTCGTTTCCAAAACAAGTTTCGTAACAGTATTGAAACCAATCACCTTCAGGGCAGCCTGGCTGTCAGAAAGAATGCGAGAAGATACGACGATCTCTGCAATTTATTCCTTTTACAAAGAGTTGTGCTTTCAAAATTGCAGCAGTTTCTGCCAGAAAAACAGTAGCGTCCCTGTAAAGCGGGATAGATAATTCGACCTCAGGATTTTGTGTGTATAACGCGGCACCAGCTAGATTACGGCATACTGATCTGTCAATAAAGATTAAAATATCGTTACCGGAAGGGCAGGATGAGCTGTTATAGTCCCATATGCGATTTTAGGTAATAGTAACATGAAATAATTTTCCGATGACGTGCTTCGTTACCATAGTGTCTGAGGGCATGTGGGCAGATGTGTGACGACCCACCTCCCTCTTGCATTATAGGCCAGTGACTGTTTACGCTGCACACCTTCTGATCCAAAGATTAAGCGGCAGCAAACCCACAGCCACCTCAAGAACTGCAGTAGGTGTGGTGTGCATAGCTTCTACTATACCAAAACCAACAAGTCTTTTAAGGCCGTTTAGAGGTTTCCCTCCAATCACGCTCAAGGTTCTAGGCCACCAAATAATAAAAGAACCATTTCAGTTTTCCTAGGGTTGACTGATAGAACCCATACACTACACCAGTCTACAACTATGTTAATTGCACTTTACATGCGGTCACAGATTACATCCGTTTATTTACCTACCAGTGTTATGGCGAATACTCGTGTTAGTCCAATCTTGCTTTTCTAGAATTACTCTTTCGTCTAGTGGTTGCTGAGACAGCCTTTACGACTACAATTCTTTTACTCTCATTAAAAGGAGTTGTGCTAATCTTTCATTTTATCGGATTTCATGATTTTTTTAAGAATTTCTTTATTTCCTCAAATCCTTTGTCCTACTTCTCTTAAGTTTACTAAAAGTGCAGCTCTTATCTTTTGCAACAACATCAGCTGTCCTTCCCACTATAAGATTTTCATTGCTAAGCTTTGAAGTTAAAGTATCTCATTTAAGACACTTCAGTTGGAAACTGTCCCACTTAGACTACGTGAGCCAATAGTAAAGTTCAGTTACTTTCTGCCTCGAGGATATCAGTAATGTTTGTCTATTTCTCACATTTAAAATTATCAGGTCAGATTCAGATAAATATTTTAAGAGGGAAATGCCTCTTCAATTTATATCCGAGCTGATTACAAGAGGAGAGTTTGTATTATATCTATGACCAGAATTCATGGGCCAAACTATCTTCCATGGCAGTACTATAGGCTGGTATGGAGCTATGCAATGTGAAGAAGGCTCAACGTAAATCGGACCT
The DNA here is from genome assembly GCA_963932295.1 of Tipula lateralis. Lineage (NCBI taxonomy): Eukaryota > Metazoa > Arthropoda > Insecta > Diptera > Tipulidae > Tipula > Tipula lateralis. Next base: position 124,740,861 of record OZ010737.1, read on the forward strand.
ATAGTCATAAGTCCTAGATTTGATTGTACTGGTATAAAGTAGAACGTTAATAAGCGAACCGAGGAAGAGTTGAGAGAGCCTTGAGTTCCAAACCAGGTTGCAAAGATAAAAGACAGGTCTAAAGTTTATAGCATTTACCAGGATAGACAGTCCAGGACAGTCTCTGGATGGAAGAGTCTGATTTTATTCCCGTGAATCCATAGTTCTTGAATAAAGAAGACATGTTTTGAAAAACTACATACATTCATCATGGATCGTTCGACAAGGTCCATTTGTCGTTAGCCTTATTAAGCTCTTTTTGAATTACGTTTAAAGTGACCATCATCAGATCAGTCAAAAGTTAATATTTCAAACCTTTATGCTTCTAAGTTAAGTACAGATGGCACGTCCAACCCAAGGTGTAGAAGAAGACCAAGGATGATCCATCTGCTTAGACTGTTGGTGATTCATCTGTCGGTTGTAAGTTTCGAGATTTTTGTTCTGCAGCTCCTTCAAAATATCTGAAACTGTATCTCCGTACATGTCAAGGTATAAGATGAACGCCAATTCTGTTCTTTCCAGCTATCTAGAGCGGGAATAGCATTCAAAACCCAAAGGGCGATCAGAAGCACAGGTTGAAGCTAAAGCACATTTTCAGTGCTCTGTTTTGTTTACCAAGTAGCATAAGCGGATAGTTAAGACCGTCTTCTTAATTATTTTATTGCTTCAAGTTGGGTCACCGAAGGTCTTCGACGAGATGGTTTTGAGTATGATAGAAGATTAAACAACCTAGCTATTCCTCGATCGTCTAACAAGTGAAACATAAAATTACTAATTTGTCCGATTCATGTTGTTAGAACCACCCTGTATATATAATACAAAATCTTTATATAATTATTACCAAAATTAGAATTATTCACCCAAAATTTATCCATTTGAAATTAATTATTTCCGTAAACTATCTTATGGTTACGTATACAGAAATTTATGAGCATGTGTAGGATTTATGTGTGTTTAGAAAAAAGTTTTCTAATTAAAACATAAAATTATGTAGACGGTCGTATGTACATATACATATTTATAATATGCTAATATAAATTTATGGGTTCTGAAAGGGTAACAGTCACAAGAACTGGGTTAAGTCGTTAAGTACATTCGATTGTAGTTTAAAGCTTATGTCGACAGTAACCTGAATCTCTGAGTCGTTTTAATCTTGCCTGTGATCAGGTTCGCAATGGGTGCGAACGATTTGTTTGTTCTTGATAAGATTAAATAGTAATAAAACGACATCTGTTGATGAGCACGAGAACCAGCTTGTTAATATGTTATAGAACTGTAGGCCGCATGCAGTTTAAAAGCTGCTCTGAAATATATGTATGGCTTTTTTGATTAAACATATATAAAGATGGTCTGTTCGTTCTCGATCCTCAATATATAAAGAGATGCGTGGTCATAAAGAAGCTGCGTGGTCATAAAGAAGCTGCGTATTCAGGTATAGATAGAAAATTGGTCATGAGGTTTTTGTTTTACACATGAGTTGTATAAAGCACAACAAGAATTTTATAACAGTACCACCCCGTATGTAACAAAAGCACAGCTGATTATTTTTCAAATTATATTACTTGTTTATACATTGACCAGCGTCTTCAGGGTTTAAGTCTATACAAAGAGAGATAGAATAACACTACTACAGCAAGCTGGTTGTGATAAATCTAGGAACCCATTCCCCGCACTCTTGGCTTATGAAAAATAATACGCCGAAATGAATTGTAAGGCAATACTCAAATTTTAGACCGCTATTGTTTCTGCTTCCGCACCTACGAGCAACAAATCTCCAGACAGACTAGCTACGATAATGATTCTATTCTCCCAGTACCGGGTTCCCGGAGAAGCCTTAAACGGCGATATTGACCTTTTAAATTTCTACCTTCAAGTTTCTATGCGGCCAGGGTGTCGAGTTATACCAGCAATGTTTCATCACCGGAATATAAATCCACTCCAGCACAACAAAAAATATTAATGGCTAAACATTAGTATTCCCAGCGTGTCTCTCTTTTTTGCTTCCCAGTCTCATTTTTCCATCCCTTCGAACTCTTTTTTAAATTATGTGAAACCTTTGATGGAAAACGGCATTTGTTTTAGTACAAAAGTATATCTTGGTGCATGCGGCGTTTTCCAAAGTTCTATTTTATCATTTTGTTTTCAGGAATGTCAACATCGGAAGAGTTGGCTCGAGGACTGGCGATATTTAATATTTTGAAATGAGAGGCTTACTTTTATTGGCAGCCAGGACTAACCAGTGTTTCTATTCTAACCAGTTCTGTTCTAACCGGGAGCAGTGCCCATCTGCTATTTGGGAAAGAATCCTCGATTATCACAATGAGCCTGTTTATGGGATTGAGTACGAAGCCGTTTCGGGTTCCAGATCATTTTATAAATAAAAAAATTATCTTAAGAGTTTTGTAGTGTTATAATATACACACTTTAACGGTCAGCATCTCAACAACAGTAACCTGAATATCTGACCACTCGTATGACCTTTCAACGGTACCAATACTTAAATTACTTCTTCAGATTAACATTGTAACAGCTCATTACACACCTTACATAATACAAGCGAAGTCCTTGTCTATTCGAAAGTATAAGTTCCTACTAGTGAGCTGATCATCTTGGTTCACCTCACTAGTAGGAACTAGAGAAATAGTTTTTAGAGAAAAAGTTGCACCTTCTAAAACTAATCTACCACAAAATGCCGATTATATAGGGATACCGATAGGCCCCTTACAGTTAACAAGATAGAATCTACGACAAAATCGACTTTTTCACTTTCATCTTACTAAGCTTTTCTGTTGACCTTTATTTCAGTGAATGCTACCTGAGGATGCCTCCAGAGGGTATACTTTTACCGTTTTTGTGGCTTTTGGCCATTGACCAACTTCTTGGCATTTTTTTGTAACTCCAGTTTCGTCACTCAAAGTTACGCTGACGATCAGGTTCTGATTGTGCCAGGCAAGCACCTGAATACGTTAACACCCTTTTCTCATTATAGAAGAATGGTTTCAAGATAAGAGTACACATTTATGAAACCCTTGGTATTTTTCTGAATAATGAACTTTCTTGGAAGTATCATCTGGAATCAAACCACTGCTGTTTTCTGGCAATACCACAAGAGCTTTCAAATGATATCATTTATTTACAAATCATTGATAGTACCAAGACTTGTTTTACTGGGGTGGTTCAACTTAACGATTTGCAAAATATCGCATGTCGAACTTCTTCAGACCATAAACCAATTCTTAATAAATTTAAACGAGCAGTCCCAAAAATCGACATGGTTAGTGATAGGTGTCCGCCAGTTTTTAATTTCCGCAAATCATTTGAGTTGGTTTATCGATCGAGCAATAAGTGGTTCCCACCAGACTTGTCTAATCATTTATACAAATCGCTTGAATTTTTTTCAGATGGCTCTCTTTCTTTCTCTCTCTTTCTCGCTCTCTCTCTCTCTCTCTTACTTAACAGGGTGCTGACTTAGGTATCTATATTGTCCATCGCAAGTTCTAAGAACATCTGGCAGTTCGCGATTCCATCTTTAAATCTCGTTGCTGACGAGAAAGAGATTATATTCTCTACGGATAGTAAAACTGTCCTTAACTCCTTGAACAGTCCTGTAACCAGTTTTAAATAATTTATTTAACGATACGGATAATACGTCACAATTTTTCCACCAAACGCAGTTGGTTAAGTTAGTTACGTGCAATAATTGATTGGAACTCCTAAGGCACTGTTGGTTTTATTTGCTTCTTGAATTATCTGTGACACCGTGTGTTGCTTCTTTCAGATTCAAACCTCTTATTATACCTCATCCATTGCCAAGACAGATCGTATCGGTTAACAAGATTCGTAGATAACGATCATTATCTGGTCATTGCAGAGATACGATGAATGTTTTCATACAATTCAGGCCAGGCAGAGGAATATAGGGTGCGATGTGGTCTGATAAATGAAAAAACGAAACAGAAATATGGAATTTTATTAATAACTTCGAGTGTTCGTCTCGATATAGCGCAACTAAGTCCTAAAATAATTGGTTTAATAAGTATTGTCTTCTTGATGTTGTGCAACGAAATACAAATTATTAGGAAAGTCCTAACTCGGTTTACAATTCCAAGGAAGGAATAATATTGCGATTCTTACTATCAAGTGCAAGACTATAAGGTTTTAAGAGTACAAGAACTCAGCAAGGATTGCAATTCAAGTCGTTCCTTCAAAAGAGTCACCGGATTTGACTATACCTCAAGACAACTTCCATTCGGAATCAAGATGGGAATCTAAGGCCATGCAGAGATTAAAGAAAAATCGTTCACAAAAAGGACGAGAGCTATCACGTTAAAGATCTTCGATGCATAGCATATAAGTTACTGTCGTACCTGAAGTACTACCGATAAGCTGAAGTTGTAGAGAGTGTTGATTAGATCCGTTGAAATGTATGGATATGAGGCTTTGTTCTTGATGGATGAGTACGAGAAATGGCTTGGTCCAAACGCTACGTTCATGCCACATACCGAGTGTTTTTCCATCACAAGATCAGAAATTTATTCTAAATATCTAAGTACGCTGGCTCGGCTCCATGACGTAGAGAGCGTTTGGCATTTGTTACGTGCTTACAACAATATGAGGCGGAGCTTGATTATTGACTTAGTTTTTGGGCCATTATTGGCCTTTAACAAACAAAATATATTAGCTATATATTTGCTATTTTTGTCTAAAACCGCTCAATGTCCCGTTTGTCGTAGCTATGTGAATGTTGACGTAGTTAATTTTTTTTTCTGTTAACCGCGACCCATGAGTTCTCAATCGAATTTACTTTTCCTTCTGGTTTCATTCTTGTCGATTCACAATGTTAGACTAGGTTCCATTCTCGTAAACAGTTTGCATAATGGTACGAGTTCTGCTCTCCACGATAGTGTCGTAATCTTTCTATGTAATAGAATACAATGAATGTGAGTTCTATACTGATAAAAGTTGCTGACTCAATTGTTAAACAGCTAAATACAATTAACTAATGTACAATCCAAAATTTGGATTCTATTCCTTCGGCAACGAATTCATTCAAAAATCCAACATAAATAAATTAGCAACACCAGCAACATTTATATTTTTTTGTGATAAATCAACAACGAACAAAAAAGCTACATTAAACGTCCAACGAGTAAAATTTATCATCCAGCTGATAGCGGACGTAGGAATAACACACACACACACATACACAAAAAACGAACGACGTTACTCGTCTCCTTTACTAATTTCATTTTTCCTTATGAACGGAGCAGCAGCAGCAACAAAAAAAACACGTAAATGGGATAACCTCCTTGCAAAATGGAATGAATTTTCTCATGTGGAAAAATCGTTTTCCCAAGACGTATAAATTTAAGCAAACTAAACCAACAAACACACGACGCACCACAACCAAAACGATTGTGTACAGCTGAGTGGTTTTATGTGGACGCGCCTTCAAAATGTTTATTTAACATTCTAATCGGGGAAAAACGAAGGAAATTTATGTACGTGCATAACGGAAAAGAAGGGCAAATATGAGATGCTGCTGCAGTAACATTGAAATTAGTAATGTAAATGAAGGTTTTAATGATTGTAAGGGCCGCACCGAGATCTATTAAGCACTGTTTGATATTTAAACATTCCCTAACGGGTTCTTCAGAGCGTTAACGATATACTATTTCAACAATTTTGCTTCATCAAAGATACCAAGTCCATATGAGATCGTTGCACAATTTTAAGTCAGGACGTGACCGGGCAAACCTATTCGCTGTTTTGGACTCGTCGATTATGAACCCAATAAAGCTGAATACTTTATCTCTTCACTTTCTTGAGATTTTATCCAATCGAACAGATCGGTAAGAACTTGTCGAAACAGTATGTGGTTCTGAGTTGTATCTTGGACGAAAAGTGTATTCTAACACGAGATTGAAATGTTTCAGGACAGCGTATCTTAGCCTACAGTTAATAAGTCTCAACTTTGACACAGCATCGATATAAGTCACCGATAATTTCCCACGACACAGGAGTGATTATTTTCCAACCTGATATCGAGCAGCAGTTAACGAAGGTATTAAGGTGTGGTGCGATCCGACAATGGCGTTCTATGCCAATATGTTATACTGTGAAGACTTCAGCTTCTCACCAATCACGTTTTTTACGATTACGCAAATTTGTTAAGGTGTCCTATACTCTATAAAAAACGGACACTAACAAATGCGAAACAATTGCAGATATTGGATCACTCATAACCTCCTTTGGGTGCTTTGACTTTGAAATAAGTGAACTTGCGACCTGGAGATCATATGAGTGACCACTGACAATCGAGAATAACTTACATTTAATATTCACACTCACAGCTCACTAATATAATATAACATATAATATCTCCATTTTGGATCATTTCAGATTCATCTGTCCGTTGCCTTTATCTTAGCAATTGTTTTATGAATCATTATTTAACAATCGATTGCATGGAAGTTCAACAGTTTTTTTGACCTGTGTTGTATACAACTCAAAGAGGTCATCTCCACTGTATACCAATGCATCGTCTTGGGGTTTCTAAGTGACTGCACGTTGCACGTGCACCAATATATGTTTAATCTTGTGTCTGTGTTCTTAAGCAGGGTTTCAGTGTTATATTGGCTGTAACCTATTGTAAAATGGAGTTACTGATGCATGTTCTTAACCAAGCGATCCAACTAGTTTAGTCGCTTCTTACAACAAACTCTAGATACCATGTCGTATGAACGGGGCTAATATTGTTGAGATACAATTTAATTTTCAAAATAAACCAAAAGAGGGTACAAATTTATTCGTTAGTCAGTTTTCGTAAAGATGTTAAGATTCCATCGGCCAAAATGGAACCGTTTTGTTTACTAACAATATCATCGATGCCTATAGTTACATTCAGTCATAACTCATAGCTTCTATTGAGGCGTATCAGATCATAGTATAAATTCTCTCGAATTTATACACAAAACGAAAGCCACACGAAAGTTACACTCACACAGTAAACATATGCTGATTTTTGGAAAGTTAACATTCTTATCGTGTTAATGAGACCTATAACAGACACGAACATTTTAGGAACAGTTAGTCACATGGGAGAAAGAGTTAGCAACAGTTTGTGATTATATTTGCCAGGGTTACAAAGCAGAGCTAAACTGCGTCTATTCCCGCATTCCAAGCGACTAAATTTTTTTAAAACGAGTTAACGTGGCCAATTTGCATCCTTCAGGTATACTTTATGCCCCAATAATAATTGCTCTGCGAAATATTGCAAGGGATGCTCAATGAACATTGCAGCTGTCCGTATTTTAAGATTTTGAATCATACTCTGTGACACATGCAGAACATTAAGTAGATCAGAGCGATGACCGTATCGATGTTAAGGTCTGGTACAATCCGACAATTCACTTAAAGAAACTATACTGTTTTACTGTTTGGGTATCAGCTTCTCACCGTTTATGCCTAATACGTCTGCACGAAGACTAGTTTTCCACATAATGAGTCTTCTGGGCGGCATATATTTTTTTTACTGTTATCCGTCACTCAGCCTATGTTACCTAACGTTCCAGCTATAGGTTCGATTTACGTAGAAACCATCTGCACATTGCATAGCTCTATGTCAGCCTATAATACTGAGGTGGAGGTGGGACGGCACACGAATTGTAACCACAACTGAGTTTCAGATGAGTTCATTCGCACCACCGATCGCACCACCCAAACCGATCGATGGTGAAAAATCTCTTTTCGCATCCTGGAGCGGTATAGACAATCGACGTTTAAATTACGATAAATTGTTCAGTCCTGATTAGATCTTTATTGCTCACGCTTTGACTAGCATAAGCCCACATTTTCAAATGAACACATTACGAAATATTTCAACTCGGTAATGTTTTATGGATAAAGAATATTCTTGTCACTTTGAGATCGATCATTAAGTTCAAGTTTTTCTCCATTTTTGGTGCTTTCGTGTAAAATTTGTCAGGTTGATTTATGTCTGTCCTTAATTTCTGTCCAGTAAAAATTTCAACATCAAGAATGCCAAAGTTATCTCCACTGTGCAGCAAGACATTGTCAGGGCTTTTCTCTGTTCCCGCGAATTTTACTTATTAACAAAATCGTTGAATGGAAGTGTCGTAAATTCGTAAAGCTGGTTTTTTCGAAAACCCTTCTCTTGTTGCACAGCCATAGCTTCGATTGAGGCAAGTAGACCCAGCAGCGCCAAAACTGAGATAATCCTACCACATGTCAAATTCAAGCAGTGATTCTGTTATAAGATAAGACATACTTTGAAATGACACGCACTGTGGAGTGTATTAAATTCGGGTTAAATTAGGAAGTTATAAAGATCTTTAGGACTTCCGAAACAACCATAAGTCCTATATTTTATACTGTTTATTTGAATTCGATTTTACAGCAATTGAATTGCCTCAAACTTTATAGAAGTTATGAAACTTTATCTACAAAACTAAACACATACATATATACGAAGAGTATAGTTAAGGATGAACGAACAAACTTATATCCACATCAAACGAGACGAGAACAAACTAGAATAATTTATTCTTTGTACGAGTTCCATAAATAATTATATCTATACTTTATGGGTTTAGTTTCGTCTCTCCAGTTCTTCGAAATTTGTGTATGTAGATTGTAAATTTATCTTGTCTTTCGTCTTTCGTTTGCTCCGATTTGTTTTTTATGAGCTTGGAAAAGTTTGGGACACCCTCAAGCTATTTTTGTTTAATCTGCATCTACAAACAAAACGTGTATAAATATGTTACTACAGTATGTTGAATACCTAATTGTTGTTTGTTGGGGTGAGCCGTAACACGAATAAATTAGACAAGCGAATGTTTTAGAAGATTTTGCAGGTTTCCGCAAGTAACGGAGTGGAAAATAATTTAGGTAACTTACATACAAAATGAAAGAGTATCACACAAAGGAACTTTCTTTCGTATACTCCTGGCCGGGTGTTGATTTCAAATAACAATACTTGTTCGAAACGAAAGATCGTGTCAGCAGTGCTCGGATATTATCCGAGCACTGCTGGCTAAGTATCGAAACTTTCGGTTCTCAGTTTTATCCAGCTACAAAATGCTATCATATTGCTATATCGCGCTTTAAACCATTATTGATGTTTCTCAAGAATATTTAAAGGCATCGTACTCAACCGCAAAGATTAAACTCTCACTCGTGATATGTTGCGACATTCCGAGGATTTCAAGTTCTGTTTTCACCTAATGTTTAGATAACATGATGAACTGGCTTAAATGCTTCCAAGATGATGAACTGGCTTAAATGCTTATGCCGATTACTTTCTTTTATTTGAAATGCTGTTGCAGGGATGTACCGATGGCAAATAGTACCGATGGCAGGGATGTACTATTTGATAATGTGGTATCGAAGTTTAAGCGTTCGACATTCCAGAAAATCATGTTTGTTTTTCAGTCTTTTCGATTTTGGTAGAACAAAATTCGATTGAAAGTAGAAAGTTGTCGCAAATTTTTTTTGTTACTCATATAACCGGTGGCAGGGATGCACTATTTGATAATCTGGTGTTGAAGTTTATGCTTTAGGCTTTGACCATTTTGTTGTTTTTTGTTGAAATTTAATGGGGTCTTTTGTAGTTGACTAATTTATAAGCAACTTCTGTTGCATAGCTTTGTCGCCTAAATGTTGTTTTATTTTGTATAAACACACACTTGTTCATATTTTGTTATTTGTTAGTTCTTCACTTTGGTGTTTTTTATGGTTTACATAATCGTCCTCCTGAATATACTATTAATCGAATTGTTGTTTACCAATATGACAAAGGAATGTACTTACCAATATGACAAAGGAATGCACTAAGTGAAGGAAACATTGTATTTTATATGAAGACATGGGTTTTAAGATCCAACTAGTCTAAGAACTGAAGCCTTAGAACCATATTCGTTGAGGAGCCTCATTTCTGGTTAAATGGCTACGTTCATTTCAACAAACAAAATTGCAGAATATGGAGCAAAACCACCCAGAAATCATTATTCAAAGTCGATTGCATCCAGAAAAAATAACAGAATATGACGTGCTTTTCATGCTGGAGATGTCATAGCATACCGGTTTTACCGGTAAAACACTTTTACGATTTAACTCATTGCATGGTTTATACTTGTGATTTGATAGAGAATTTTCTCACGATGGTATAGTGTGGTGACAGTTCCTGGAAGTATAGACTAATTCTATCTGCGGTTATTTTTTACAAAAGAATCTTGTAATTTTACAAAGGTCGAGTAATGGTCCCTAATATGTTTTTGGCCAATGATTGGTCTTGTGAGGAATATTGTACTAACCACTATGAGATTATGAACGATCGCAAAGTACATCATTTCCTCTTAATTTTCAGTTTCAATTTTCGAGATCAGCTACAATAGTCTTAGGACACAGCGCCTCTACATTTGGGCACAATGAATTTTAGGGAGCAACGAATTCCAACCGATACTTAATTTCGCATTCGGTTCCTGTCGTCGGCTACGACTAGGTCTGGATAATAGGCTGGAAGCCTGGAACTATGTGTGAACTATATTTTGTGAGATATTTTTCGGCACTATTCCAATGGTATAGGAGTCATATTTCACCCGTTACATTGCTAGAATCGTTCTTTCATTGCCTTTGATATCCTAAAAAGGCTTAATCAAAGACTTACTATTCTGCTCCTTTAAGTTCTTATTTTCCTTTTTACTCATTTTCCTTTTTTGTCAAAATTCATTCTACAATTTTCTCCACATATTTACGACAATCATTATTACCTCAAGTAAACATCTCAATTTTGCAATCATATCAATTCCTTCATTGTCTTCAAATTGTAGGTGTAAATGTATCAATTGAACAATAACCTCACTCCCACAAAATTGAAGGTACTCATACAGTATTTCTATATTTCCTTCAAGTACCCGCTCTCCGTTTTATAAAATCGTATCCACTTGGGAAGTAGGAGACTTCTCTCCTCATTTCTTCATTCATAGCTAACTTGAGTTCATAAATTATTCCAATAGAGTCGGCATTCATTACAGATACTCTCATTTAGTTTCAAAACTTTTTCTCTTTTCAATGATCGAATGTATATTCAAAACCCACTCGATCTACTCTTACACTAGGATTATGTATCGATCTTCACCTAAAATTCTCATTAGTAATATCCCAACAGACATGCACTGCCAGTCCGCTGGACACCAAAATGATTTGTAACGCACTAGTTCTAGTCCTGACATTCGCCATCCTTATTTGCCTTCCATCGTTTAGTATTACGAGGTTGCAATCTATTACTAGCTCGGCTAATAAATTTCCACTGTCATTATTTCAATCACACCCTCACATTTTGACCACTATATCATGTAACCACTCAACCATTGACTTCTAGGACATTTACTTAATTGACATAGGTATATTTGTTACATACTTCCTATTCTACCTCTTCCTATTTCTAGTGCTGAGAGATGCACATTCTGATCTTCGGTCCTTTATATACTGATATCTCACATCGTCAGCATCATTGGTCCTATATATATCACCCAATAACACATTTTGACTTAAGCAAGTGTCTCATTAACTTACAGGTGACGCCCGTCTCGTTATCCAAATATAACGAGTCACAGTGCACCGAATAGCACTTAACCTTTGTACTTAAAGTTGCTACTCCTTTCCAAGCTGGTTTTCGATGGTAGACACATTCACCATCTAGCCCTTAACTGACCCACTTCTTTGCGACTTGCAAATTGGATCTGCATTACCACTGGTTTGTTAATCATATTCTCATTCTTGAATCCTGCAGTACCCACAATCACTCGTGGTTTATTTGGGACTTCTTTATACCGATTGATATTTGACTTGGCTAGTTTGCAATTTCATTGAAAATGTTTCAGCTTCCCCCTTCTCCAACTTATAATCCTCCCAGGTGACAACTTTATCTGATAAATCTAAGTAGAGAATGCCAAGTAAAGATGTCGGCTTCCAACTCTTGCAATGACTTCGTAGATCCTTTTTTCCTTGTTTTGAGCTGTGTGCGATGGAGAGGACCATGTATACGATTATCGCCGTATCTTAGCTCAAAGGCTTTCATCAATTTTGCGTAGCTCTGCTTGGCCGTAGATAGGGCCTGCAAGAATCCGGTGGCAGTACCTCGCAATGCCAATGTCAGCGCATTCCTTCGTTACTGACGATCGACTCCTTCAAATGCAGTTTTAAACTGCATACTGAATGTCTGGTACGATGCAGTTCCATCGAAGGTAGGTGGTTTTAACTGAACAGATGCGGCTGCTGCTATTTGTAAAAATACACCACCAGCTTTCAGCTTGTCGACTACTTTGCGAAAGTTGATGGCTATTCTATACACTTTGATTTGATTTTTCCATCTATTTTTTCCTGCAAACTCTATACTTTTTCTTTAGTGTCAGATAAACTTGTCTCATCTCGAAACTCACCTAGCCGGTTCTCCATTCCCTGCATTAGTTCATGTTTCAGAGACTTTTGTTGTTTCTCTTGTCATTGTACTAGCTCTTCTTTGAGCGACTTCTGCTACTCCTTTTGGCTGTATAATAGCTCTTCATGTAGTTCTTGCTGATGTTCTTGCTGATAAGCAAAGATGCCCACCAATTGCTGTTGTTCCCGCTTCTTCCATTAAGAAATGCAACATTCTCACCAGTTCTGCTTTTGAGCCAACTATATACCAACATTCCATTGACGAACATGGCTAAGCTCATTAATTTTGACCATTATCAACAATCAATAATCCCACTTCTTACACCAATTCTTTCCACTCTCTACGGCTCCTCTAACGCTTGTCACTCATGAGGGCTATGACACTTTTCTTCACTTCACTTTTATACACATCATCGGCATAACTGCTTATATACAAATCAGTTGGATTCTCGGTCCTTCCATTTCAAACGCAACAGCCAAAGACGTGCACAAATTTCAGTGTTGCAATAGATCACTTAAAAGCTCTCCGCGGTTTTTTGGTACATTTTTGAACAAAAATGTTTTAATCAATTGGTGTACAACTTCTGTGATTAATGATCGAAAAACTTAGGCAAATGGTTTTTAACGGCGCTTCGGTCAATTTGTTTCGAGACATCAAAGTTGTCTGTAGCCACGCATTATCATTATGGAACACAACTCTCCTTCTATTTGCCAATTCAGGACTTTCTGGATTAATTCGTTTTAAGCGATTAATTTGTGCGTTGTACAGGACAGATTGTACAGCAGCTCATGATGGATAATTCCCTTCCAATCCCAACAAAAATTTAACATAACCTTGTTGGCCGTCAAAACAACCTTTGAAGTCGATTGTGGAAGATCTGAGCGCTTACGTTCACTAATTTCAATTCGGTCATCAAATTTTCTAGCGTAAATTTACGTGACTCAAATATCGAGCTTCTTGTAACCATATCTTTCCAAATGATTCCAAACTGTCATGTAGTTGATGTATAATGCATCCGCTATTTTCTGACAGCTTGCGCCATCAATTGCTAAAATTTCATTGACTTTTTGAGTTACCGACCAACCAGAGTGAATTTCATCTTTGACATTTAAAACTCCGGAACGGAAATGAGCAAAACAATAGATGCAGAAATATCATTTTTTAAGCACATGTACATTTGTGACATTCGAGTTTGGGTTGCCCGATATATGTAAGCATCAGCACCATCTAGTGACAAAAACCACAGAGACTTTTTGTATGACCTTTTATATACATATTTCGAGACATTTATCTTCTGCGTCCTTCTCTGTAAAGAGAACGACTGCTTCATGATGATCGAATCGCAAAATTACCCTACAGTAAATTCGTCAAAATGTACTTTCATAAACTAAAATGCAAATTTTATACATTCTCACAATAAATTAGTGGTGCCGTATCGCATGTTTAATATCACACACACATGAAGTATATTATGTAAACCACCAAAGCAAATAACTGTTTATACTCGTACGAGTATGTACACAAAATATAATGAAATTTCCTCTTCAATCAAAAAAAAAAAAAATGTTCCATCGCGGAAATTCCATAAATTTTTATTACACAAATATCCAAGTCAGTAAGTGTGTAACGATATAAAAATAACGAAACCGTTTAATTTTTTATTCACGCGATTTTTATTGATCCCGCGCACATTAGTTTATACTATATAGTGGTTTGGTGTATTATGTATACCTCATTTTTATGCTACCTGTGAACATGTGTATGTTTATGATATACAGCAAGCATATATCCTTTAAGCACTTTTCTTTTGCTATTTTTTATTTTCTCAAATTTTCCGAAATATGAAAATTGTTATGCTCTAAAAATAACGAACGTTTTTTTTGTTTTGCTGAGCGATGATAAATTTTCCGCTTTTCGGCAAAAATTTATTTGTTTTGTATACCGGAAAGATATACAGATAAAGCAAATTACGAAACGACATTTTACAGTGATATGATTAGACGACAAAAAGCGATTTGTCGTCACAACAATTTAAGGAACAACTTTATGCATATGAATTATGTATACAACTGTGCCATATACCGTGGTGTGTTGTAGAGGGGTGGCCTAATGTGCCACATCATTCATCTGGGCGAATTACACCAAAATCAGTGAGCTTGTTATAAAACTCATGTGGTTGATGTTTAATGCCTCCGCTATTTTCTGATTGCTTGCGTGTCAGTTTTCCTCCATCAATTGCAAAATTTCATCGACTTTTACAGTGACTGGCCGATTAAACTCAGAGCAATTTAAATCTTTGACATCCAAATTTCCGGAATGGAATCGAGCAAACCACTGCTGTAGGTATCTTGCTATTCAAATTGTGAATCAACATATTTAAATGGATGATAAAATGAACCAGATTTTCGGGAATATATTTACCATCGTGGGCTGAGGAAATATTTGGTAAACCAAAACATTTAAATTCTAAATTATATCATGTATAGCCAAACTGTACCATGATGGATGAACATCATGATTTGGAAGAACACAGAATAACTGTAAGAGATTGTACTTACTGCTACCTACTGCGAACAAATTGGAGGAGGAGAAGAAAGAATTCTTAAGAACTTCTTGTGTTTATGTCATTTACATTTCAGTATTTATCCAAAATCTTGATTGGATCAGTAGGCCACCAAAGATTCCACTCTTTCTTAAATTATGGTAGACGCACTTTGAGGATCTTGCTGGGCATTCTCACAGGTCACTGCTCCCTGAATAGTCATATGTTTCGAATGCGAATTCGTAACATCTCAAATTGCGAACAGTGTAGGGACGGCGATACACAATTCCTATTTGAGGACCAATTGACGAGCTTGAGGAAACCACATATCTTGCAATTCATTAGAAGAACAAACAGATTACGGTACTGAGAGGGTTCGTCTGGGAAGGGTTGTCACAATCGGTCAATCGAGCCTGAGTGACTGGGGGAAAAATGTCTTTTATACGTCCTCCATAGACGGCAGTGCTTGGGGTCACAATTCCTTTTTAAGGAACAACTGATGACCTTGAAAGAAGGTAAGGAGATACTTTGGCCAGACAGTTTGCTGACAATGACGTCACACCCTGCTGACAACAATATAATACATTTGGGAGAACTTCCGCTAACTGGTTGGTATCTCAGCTAATTTATAGTATACATTCGGGAGGAATATTCATGAGCTTTAATGTGTTTTTGCTGAATTGCTGAAAAATGGTTTGTTTTTGTGCTTTTTACAACTAAATTTGTTTGATCTGCCAATCTCTACCAACTATTTACAACACCATCTGTTGGTAATGCCGAATAGCTTCATTTAAAGAAAAAATAAGATTTCAGGACGCCATAAAAGAGTACGCCATAAAAGAGATTGTAATATGAATCAGATTTTTGAATAGTATAACTTCGTTGAACTTCTTGATTATGCAGAATTAACAACTCCAGGAATCAACAGGATTACTAATATATAAACATCATCACTAAGCCAGTTGGATCTTGTAAATATATCTCTCAGATTCTTATTTTTGACAAAAACAGAGAAGGTGAGCCAACATCGTCTACTCTTACACGTCCTCACACATTAAACCACGTAGTTTTATCTTCCTCATATTTCCCTGATATCTTATCCTACAGTGGTCCCGTAACAACTTCTACGATTATTTGTATCTGATGTCGTCTTAGGTGGCAACAGTAGTCCAGACCTTTGCCAATCGAACCAATCTGATCCATATATCATTCATAAATCTCCAAGTTGGTTCCTTTACATGAGACAAGCGATATTTCACTGTTCGCTCTACTTGGCATATTGTACCCTAACGATCAAATCAGTTATCATCACGTTCATGAGAGACAACTCTGAGCGACCTTCAACGTAAGAGAGTTTAATTATAGCGTTTTATTGGAAGCTTCACTATCCTTTCAATGCAATACAGAAAACTCCCCCCACACATACAGACACACACACAAAAGCCTCTCCCTTTGTAAGTGGGAATACTCCTGTTGCGTAGGATAGATGAGTTTATTATTACACGTTTGATGAGTTATAACAGAATTGCTTCATGTACACATGAAATCGGCGTTGTGCGTAATGGCTGTACTCGTTGAAATTTGTTTACCTGGAATAACAAGGGAAGCATGACGATAAATGACATCATATACAAGTCTTACAAGTGTAGAGAGCTATATTAGTCTCTTCTCCTTATATTAGGTTCCCAGTTTAGCTGCTATCCGAGACACAAGTCACATTACCTAAAAAGGTGAAGTTTAATCACCTTTCAAAAGATAATCTGAGGAAGTATGCATTCCCTAGAGAATAGGAATAACTCAGTTTTATGTGTTGAGAGAGTATTAAGCGCGCATTGCATTTGTTCACTTAATAATTAGGTTAATTTATCGAACATTGAAATAGCAACGGCATTCGCATGAACTACCATATAAAGCTGTGTTTCCTCAGATCGAGTAACAGGTCATTAATGAAAGAAAAAGCAAAACTTCACCTTGCAACGTTTCTCCTTTCACAAATCTGAAATGCCCTCTAGCATCTAAATCCCGATTAACCCATCCACCCAGAATAGCCCATTGGTCTACGTCAACCAGATTCTGACAGCCTAAAAGACGTATACTAACTGCTTCATTGTCAAGTAAGATTAGAATGCTCTGTTTAAAATTCAAAATAGATCCGAATTAATTTTAGTGGCCAACATTGTGATTCATGACCTCTCAAAATTATAAACTGTAATTTAAACCATCAGAATAATATTATAATCACTTTATCGTTTCAGAAACCTATTGATGTCTTCAAGATTGGTAAGTCCTTTATTCTTAACTATTTTATTGAGATAAGTTTGCTTAAATTTTCGAACTCGATTGTTTCAAACAATCATACTTTTGGTAGCCAGATGTGATGATCTCGAATCTTGCCTAGAGGTGACAAAACAAACAAGAACACTTTCTAAACAAGTTCAATCTTTTAGCACTGTTCAAACGAATAAATGTAAATAGCCTCCAAATAAGAGTATGCCTTTTGTTCCAAGAGTATGCATGTAAGATAATTCGAAAATTGATTCCAAATGCTTGTTGACAGGAAATTTGCAAACATAACGTTTTTAGGAAGTCATCATTCATTACTTAATACTGAGATGAAGTTTTCTCAACAATCACGGAAGCCATTTCAACTTTACAACTGGCTGTAGCATCAATGAACTAAAAAATCAGAACTGTTATCAACATTATCACAACAATGCACAACTTATGTCAACCAAATAACATTCTTGTAAGAACATCAAACGACTTTTAAATCAATATTGCCGACAGCATTGATTCATATTCAATCCAGCATCGGAAAACTATTTCTTGCCAGTGCACTACTCGATTTAATTACGACCACCCGGTCAGCCATATCTCAGTAAAAATGTCTTCAGACAGGACACTCAACAATAATAAGATCGCTAAGGAAGGTTACGTTACACCAACTTTGTGCTTCGAGAAAAGGTTCTGAACTTCCTGCCACTCAAGAGAATCGCGAGTCGGAGCGTTGTTTACGGATGGCTTGAAGCTTCACAATAAAATAGGAGCTGGAGTCTTTTGTGAGAATTGGAACTAAATATATCTGTTTGTCTCCCTGATCACTGCAGCGTGTACCAGGCAGAGGTGATAACTATTGAGGAGATCCTGAATTTGTTGAGACATAATGTGGTATCCTCGACTGCTATCGCAATTTATGTGAACATCAGGTGGCAATCAAGTCGCTGGACTCTGTTTCTCTGACGTCAAGTGTGGCGTTGGGTTGCCAGTTGTCTCTGAATGAAATGAGTGAGCATTTCAACATTCAGATAGACTGGGCCCCGGCCACTCGAACGTCTTGGAGAACTGCAGGGTGGACGAACAAGCTAAACATGGTACAACTCTCCAACTGCTACTGGAGAGGGCAAAGTTGAGGAGGCTCATTCAAGACTGTGCTTAAACAAGGAGGCAGTAGCCTCAGCGAATAAAAGGTGGACGAACGCCCTCTCAAGTAGTGTAGCAAGGCTAGTCTGGCCAAACCTGGACTTGAAACGCTCAAAGACACTTATCCCCACAGAAGACGTGTACTAAAAACGATCGTGGGGATAGTAGCAGGACACTACTACAAACAAAAGACATGAATATTTGGGTAAATTCTTAATGGACTCTGAAATCGAAAACTGTAAAGTGTGAGTCTTATCACGCTACATAAGTCGCTCAAACTGGGTGGTATCACAACGGAACGTCGCCAGTCTAGCTGTGCTCTAGCAGCCACTCAACCTACCCTAACCTAACCACAACAAAAATCCCTTGGTGTTGTTATTGATGAACATTTAGATTCCAACGATCCTCCTTACATTGACTACTGTTCATCAGTGTTATAAACTTCATATCTCAAATACAGCGTCTTACAAAATTAAATTTTACGAGCCCAAAATAGAACATATAAAAAGCGAATGGGAATCTACCCATTCCACGAATTTGAGTTCTAAACAATATGTAGTATGCTGCAATATCCTTGTTTTTCGAATAAGCATTTTTCCGTAATAGCTGCCATTAAGATTCGCGTTAACGTACCAGAATTTAATCAATATAATATAATTAAAAAAAATTTAAACTTATATGAAAATTTAATTTTCCAACCCTCCCACAACATAACCAACAAAAACAAAACAATTTATTCGATTATCGTTGAAGCGTACACAAAAATATAAATTACAATTAATTAAGCGAATCAACAATTAAAAATTTATGTACGAAAGCAACACTCCCTCATCCACATTACCACCAAATGAAAAATCAATAAGATTTTCAATTCTAATTTAGACACCAAATCCAACAACAATAACAACAACTTGTAATCTTATTCTTGTGTACACAATGTCGAACATCTCGCACCCCTTTATTTTTTTTTTGCGCTTAAACAATTATTGTCACATCGTACTGTGGTGATTAAAAATGTAAATTATTAAACTTTGGTGATAGTGAAATGATTAAATTTTAACGCCTTTTAGCGAAATCAATTTGTAATTGTCGCGACTGTCACGCGTTCACTTCTTGATGCGTATCATTTTTTTTACCCTCCACACAGTCACAAGATTTATATCGTCTAATTTGTTAAATTGGATATGGCAACACACAGTAGTAAACGTAATTTATAATTTAATTTATTCATTGTTTTTGTTTTCGAGTGAAATTATAATTTTTATGACGTGTACACTTTCACAGTTTCTTCTTCGGGGAAATGGAAATTTTAGTTACAGTGTTCTCAGTAATCCTTCACACAGAACAAGGGTTGCTATTTTCTCTAGATCGCTGTGGTTGTATAATGTTTTCGTTAGCTTTATATAGAGAAACGCCTAAATGACAGCTAAATTTTTGCTGCCTACTATATATGGGACCTTATATATGATGATGTTACTGAACAAGTTAATAAGATTGTTAGACTGCTAATCGGTTTTGACCGAAGTGTTTTGAGAGAACTACTCTCAGAGAGGTTTAACCGACGTTTCTAAGAAATTCTTGTTTTTGGAAAGCCTGACACTTTTGCCAATATTATCATGAAAATTGGATCAATACTTTGACTGAAAACGCAACCATTTCATTACTACTAAATGCTCATTTGGATTCATGTCTGAACTAGGAGCCGACCACTTCATCATCTCGAGCACGTTATCCATGAACTGCCGAGTAGTTCGAGCTGTGTGACAACGGACATTGGCATGCACGAATCAAATTTCCCAAGAAAATGTTCCCGATAGATCGTTCAGTATTCGACCTTCTGTGCGGCGTCCATCAGGTACAAAAACAAGATGTTTTCCTCTTAAGCAATATGCCAGCCCACACCATGCATGAACCTCGCCATAAGAGATTATTTATGCAAAAAAATACTGTGAAAATTGTTCTACTGGACTCCAGAGAGAAACACCCTATTCTATCACTAACTCGTCAGTGAATAGAACCGACCTTCATTGATCAAAGCTCCAAATGATGTTTTGCAGTGAATTTTTAATTTTGCGTTTAAGTGTGATTGGCTTCTTTTAAGCGTCTTCGTACTGTCCATTAACTTAAAGCTACATCTCAAACTTGTCTCAGTTCCTGCTACACACCGACGCCAGTTAAAATACCGGCTACGGCATGTGGTTTACGATTGTAGGTATCAGGTTCCTTAAACCTTTTGGATACTCTTAGGACAGCAGATTGGCTCATGTTTAGCTGACGAGTAAATTCTCAATAAACAAGAAGTTGTGTGGACGAGTAGTATCCATGATTTATGGAAACAGCGAATGATACTGGTAGAGGTTTGATCATGTCAAAGTCTGATAAGTGATTGATGGTAAATATCGGCCAACGTGGTACGATTAAAGAATTTAATGACAGACGTATCCTTGAAAAGATAAAATACCAAGCTGTCAAAAAAGTTGTTATACAAAAACCGGTTAAGCCATTTTTAAAAAATATGCAATTTTCTGATAATCTGGTGAGAGAATATTGTGAAAAAGCAACAAGCAAACGGAAAACTACCTCACACTACTACATGAGAATTTTCTTAAACAAAATTGGTTTAAAAAGAAATCTAGGACAAATCCAAATAAATGTCAAATAAAAAAAGTTTCTCTTCAAGGACAACCGGTCATAATTGTGCAAATAATGATAACCATATTCTCGATTAAAGCGATACATTTCTTTAACTCTTTCATTGATGAATCTGAGTAGTATAGCAGCTTTCCCAAATCGGTAAATCAAGCTCAAAATAATAGATTAAGGTTTTGGGCTTCATGCACAAATTCAAGTACATAATGAGCTACGAAAAATCGCATATCTCATTTAATATGGTCGCCATATGGTGATAGTCGATATTAATCTGGATGTCTCTATCTAGCTCTCAAATACTAGTCTACCGAGGCAATAGGCTTGGTACAATCCTGAAGTAGAATAACCAGATAAATTGCACCCATTGCTGGAGTTGTACTATTTAAAAGTATAAAATTCACTTCTAAGTATCAAATGACTAGTAGATTTTGCGATTCACAAGAATGAGAGAGAGAGAAACAGATGCAAATCTTATCTCGCCCAACACAATAATACATAACTCTTCCTCCATGTACTTATTTTAATCAGCGTCCTATCTCTACGGTTTTCCGATATTTGAACAGACCGTTAGAAAATACAGGCTACTCATCGACTCTGCTGAATGATCCCAGAAAAAAACGATTGCAATACTAATCTAAACTATCATGACACTTTTTACTCTCAGCCCATACAAATTAGCTGTCATGATAGTTTTCATATACT
Organism: Tipula lateralis; assembly: GCA_963932295.1. Lineage (NCBI taxonomy): Eukaryota > Metazoa > Arthropoda > Insecta > Diptera > Tipulidae > Tipula > Tipula lateralis. The sequence goes on from OZ010737.1 coordinate 124,762,673, forward strand.
CAGCCCAAAAACATTTACTCTCATGGTAGTTTCATATGCTCAGCCCAGAAAAATTCTCAGACAGAAATCGATTGTCACTATAGGTTAACTACTTTAAATAATGGCTATAGTGACTAATATAAACACAAAAAAGTCAGTTTTGTGCACGTAATGTTAGTGACTACTTTAAGAACACGTACGATTTTTTTAAGAATCTATCTATGTATAGGAATTGAGATATAGTCCATAGAAATCGGGAACCATTCGTTGGTGAAAAATCACCAACATGTTCTCGATACTACACTCTAGAGCTGTCCAATGCTTCTCTTTAAAATTTACTTCTTACAAATCTCGCACTTTTATACCACATTCCCGTTTGCTATATCATAATTTGGCTTCTATTTCACAGATCTTCCAAGATATTTAAAACCCAACAACTCAAGGATGATCTTCGTGTAGCAATCATAGTGCAATCATATGCAGTCCATCAGTAAAATCTAGTCGTGGGCAGTTCTTCTCCGCTTAAACCTGCGCTTACTGCTATATGGTTGGCAACGTATAAGAGAAAGTTATATTTTCCATCACAAATAATGAACCAACATCGGAATGAACTGGCCATACAAATAAACTATGCAGTACTAACACCTTTATCGGTGACAATGTGGCACATTTTAAGGTATTACAGCTTTTTTAATATATTTTATTATTAATAAAGTTGGTTGGAACCCTATAAGATTCCGCACTCAATGCCACAAAAGGCCCATGGTCCAAACCTAGGATTTCATCAAAGCGCACAGACGTTCTGCAACCTTAGCAAACTGAAGCAGTTTGAACCAGAGCAGAGAAGACAGTAGATTTGCAGGAATATACCTGCAGTTAAACACAAGAGATCGCATGCGGTCGAAAGCTGAACAACTGCTGATGAATTGTAAACTATCATAAACCTCTTCCAGACATTAGTCCCATACGATGAAGGTGACTATTGAAACGGCCATGGCCAGTAAGTATAGAGAATAAAATTCTCAAGTTGTCCTTTTTCAATGAAAGAACGTAATTTGTCAGGTTAGAGTTAATCCCTCTGACAAAGTATTTCGCCTTACGACAAGTACCGGTAGCTGACCACGTCCGCTTTAGATTCGATAGGGTAACTGTTTTAATTGTTTTTTTACCATATAAGTAGGTAAAGGCGCAGCTAGTTCAGGACCGACGAAATATAGGTGAGAACCATTTTTAGCCAAACAGTCGGCAATTTCGTTGCCCTCAATGTCACAATGGGCAGGAACTCACATGACCGTTACCTTGTTGTTACGACCAAGGAGATTCAGAAATTTCTTACAATCCAGTACCAGTTTAGAGCTGGTTAGAGGGTTGTTCAAGGAGTTAAGGAGTTTTACTATCCGTACAAAATATAATCTCTTTGTCGTCGGGAACGAGATTAAAAGCTGACATCACACATTGAGTAATCGAAATTAATCCCACTTGATGAATAGTACAGTCGATCCCCAGACTTCCAGAGATTCTCAGGTCATGCGACCCTGTTCAGTGACAGAGCAATCTGAAAAGAATACAATCGATTCGGATATCTGTTTGAGAAAATCTGAGAGAACCACATATCCCTGAATAGATGTAACACCTCAAATGATCTATGGAAATTAAAAACAGGCAGAAGCCTATCAATAACCATGTCAAGTTCTGGCATAGCCAGTTTAAATTCATTAAGAATAGATCTATGGCCTGAAAAAGTGCCGAGAGCATTACCCGCCCCAACACTCCTCAAGCGAAAGGCAGCCGAACAAGCTGTACTTAAAATGAAGGATTGTAACTGGGGTAGGGAGAGAATTAGCTCCACAGCTAGGAGTGGAGTTGCAGCCATGGCTCCAGTTACAACCCGACAAGCGAAGTTTTGCAAACAATTCAGTTTAACAATTGAAGATCTAACTTTAACCAATGGCCACCAAACAACAGATGCATAAGTTAGCATTGGGAGAACCAATGATTTGTAGATAAAATATACCATTTTGGGGGATAATCCCCAAGAATTACCAAAAGCTCTGCAGAATTGCCAAAAAATTGCAGTGGCTTTTTGTAGTTTAAAGTCCAGATGATACTTCCAAGAAAGTTTGTTATCCAGAAACACTCCAAGGTGTTTACGTAGGCTGAGCTATAAACCTTACAACCGAAAAGTGATGGTACAGAAAAAGCTGCAGTGTTCCTACGCCTTGTTATTATAACCAAGTCGGTCTTAGATGGGTTCACATGTAAACCCTTATTCAGACACCACTGTTCTATAATGAGAAAAGCGTGCTGAGTTAAATCTGATAAGACATTCAGATGCTTGTCTGAAACTGTCAGTACCACATCATCAGGACTCACAAAGAACAACAAGAAGTTCGTCAATGACCAGAAGCCACAACAGGGGCACAGCATTCCTCCCTGCGGGCATCCTCTGACAGTCATGGCCGACATAAAGATATCCTCAACCTCGCATGCGAGGGTATGCTTGAATCTCACATTGTGATATGCATATCACAATGTGAGATTCAAGCATACATTTAATCCACCTGATAACGTAGGGTTCGATACCAAATTTAATACATGCATTCGTAATCGAGACGAATGAAGTATTATAAAACGCTCCTGCAATATCCAGAAAAGTGCCCACAAGAAACTGGTTGCTGTGCATAGATCTCTCAATCCTAGTTACGAGTTCATATAAGGCAGTCTCACAGGATTTGCCAACTCTGTAAGCATGTTGACTATTACTGAGCGGAGCGGTAACTAAATGTTGGTCTGTAATAAATCTATCAACAATCCTTTCTAAAGATTTCAGAAAGGTTGATGACAAACAAATAGGCCGAAACGAGTTGGGGCCGGTGTAGTCCGACTTGCCAATTTTAGGAATAAAAATTACTTTACTTCTGCTCCAAGATTGTGGAAAAGAACTAAAAGCGATACATGCCTGGAACAAATGTAGTAAATGTTCCTTAATGAGAGGAAATCCATGCTGTAATACAGCATTAAATACACCGGCAGGACCGGCAGATTTGTAGGGTTCAAAAGAGAACACGCTCTCACGTAGGACCTCATTTGATTAATCTGCAGGATAAGTCCCAATCGGGACTTACATCCAAATTGTTAATGACTACACCAGAATTGTCGGTAGTAATGGTTTTACATCCCAGGAAATGGGTAGTGAGAAGTAAATCACCTACTTCCTTTTTCGTGGAAGTAAGCTTGCCATTAGGTAGACGAAGTGAATCAAGTCTACAAGTATTATTCCTGCTCAGTGACTTGTTAAGTCTAATTACAACAAGTAAGCTATTAATCTCCTCACAGAAGATTACCCAGACAGATCTTTGCGATGCTCTTAGTTCTTTTTTTGTACACCTTTTGTGCAGGTAGGAAGCTATCCCAATCAGACTGAAGATTAGATCTTCTTGCCTTATTCTTCAGATTTCTTGTAATCTTCCTTAACCTTTTTAAAGTGCAGCACAAGAAAGGTTTATTCTGAGTTTTTGGTTCGAGACCAGTGGACACGAAGTCTCAAACGCTGTTGTAATAGCTTTAGACAGACCAGAAGCTTGCAAGTCCACAGACGAACAAATCTTCATAGGTGGTTCGAGTAAGGAAACACGCTCTTGAGAGAATGTTTCCCAGTTGGTTAACTTCCGATTACGGTAAGGTTTAAGCGCAATTCTTTTAAGATTAATATTAAAAGAAATACACCTGTGATCGGAGGTGAGAACAACATTCGTGCGAATGAGTCTTTAATTCTACAGAAGCTGACTTGCTATGTTGCAAGTTAATCTGTTAAATTACATGCATGGATGCCATGATAACACCGGCAAGATATAAAAAAAAATAGAAATAATAAAATTGCACACTACGGGCATGAGATGATCTTAATAGAGATCCTCTCAAGTACGTATTGTAGAGAAGAGCCGGAACCAATAATGTGCTCAATAGACTTCGAGTCAACCCGGAACACAATCGATTGACGGTTAGCCTATAGTCTGTGTCGGACGATTTTCCATCCAATGATGTTAACCATTAAATTCTTTCTCTTCGATGTTTCTGACTGAAAAGGAATGCACTCTCACTTTGGGATCATGAGTGGGCACAAAGTGTTCGTGCTGGGAGTGTAAGGAATTATATTATTGTATAAGTAGATCTGATTCCTGCCAACTCTAGCATTAAAACCACATATCATCTTTGTGCCGACATCGTGTTCAGGTACAGATCATACCAGATTATTGTAAAATCAGTTTATACAATTGATTGGGATATTTATTTCATACATAAGCCGAACCGATCTATTCAATAATTGGCGGCTACTCATCTAAAACCAACTCGTACGGAACGTCATTTGCAATTATTCCAGGATTGTAGGATCAATGATAACTGCCTGTGTTAAATCTCACTTAACTCCAAGTCGTAAATTTGGAAAGGTGTTGATTCACAATTTTGATTAAGCTAAAGAACTTGCCAGTGTAGGGGAACTTTAGCTGGGAATGAAATTGACTCGGTTGAATGTCTGATTATAACTCCTGTTTTGATGTTAATATTCACCTTAAATTCAAATGTATCGGTTCCTGGATTCCAAATTAAACCTAGTGTTTTTACTGACTTTGATTCATCATTAAATATGATAGGCTCGAAGGCTCTCGATTCTGGATCTACACCTTCTAAGAGTTGGGAACAATTAGAAGCCCATTTTCTCAGGTTAAATCCTCCAGATTGCAATAATTTTATCAGTTGGGTTTGTGCTGTCTGAGCTTCGTCTATATTGTTATTTCCTGATAATAAATCATCTACGTAGAAATCACTCTTAATTATCTTTGCCGCTATTGGATAGTTTTTCTCCTCATCAGCCGCTATAGCTGTTGTAATGTTTTGATGGCCAAATATGGCGCCGATGCCATTCCAAACGTCACAGTTATCAGCTGGTATGACTTTATCATATTGTCGGATGATGTTCTCCACAATATCTTTTGATATTTTTGATCTTCCGGTTGTATTCTTATTTGTCGGTACATTTGTTCTATATCCGCTATGTATGCTACCTTGTATTTTCTCAATAGTAGTAGAATTGACATCAGATACTCTTGTAATTTAGGTCCCACTAGTTGTATTTGATTTAAACTGATATCGTTGCTTGTCTTAGCTGATGCATCAAATACAACTCTTAATTTGGTTGTGGTACTGGTTGTTTTAAGCACCGCGTGATGAGGAATGTAATATTCGTTGTCGTTATATTCTTTACTTTCAATCATATGTCCTTTATTATAGTATCCTTCTATACACTCCTGATATTGTTTGTGAAATTCATTTGCCACTGCAAAACATCGTTCCAGTTGAATGAATCTTGCCAAAGCCCTTTGTTTGGATGATCCGAGAGATGGTAAATTTTGATTGAAAGGAATTCGTACTGTGTAACGACCGTCCGTATCTCGACAGAAATTCTGATGATAATGTTTTTCACATAGAATCTCTTCTTCTGTCATCAGCTTCTTGGGTTGAATCTCATCTACTTCCCAAAATTTCTTTAATTGGTCATCGATGTCCAATAAGGTTACTAATGACTTGATCCTGGATGGTTTATTGTTGGTAGTATTTCCAAATATAATCCAACCTAGTTCTGTATCTTGGGCGATTGGTTCTCCTTCCTTTCCTTTTACAACCTGGTTCATGATAATATTTGGATAATAATCGGCACCCAATAAGATGTCGATTTGGTTTGGTTGATTGTAATTCGGATTGGCCCACATCAAGTTATTTAAATGACTCCATCTTCTACTGTTAAAATGTTGGTCATGCAGTGGTCTGGTTATATTTGGCAGCTGTAAAGCTTCCATTTCCATGGAGAAATTCGATGAAAATCGCGCTTGTACACGGAAGGTGATTGATTTTGTGGCAGTTGTGATTTCACTTTCGTTTATACCTCCAATTTCTACATATGTTTTCTTCGTTCGTGGTTTAATTAGCTTCAGGATCTATTAACATCCGTAATAGTTTTGGTTGTTGTTGTTCAGTCTGTATTTCAACCAAGGCTGTGGCCAATAATGTGGAAGTTAATTGGTCATACTGGTATACCAGATGATTCGTTATTTGTAACTGATCTTCTGTCTGACCTTTTGGAGCGTCATCGGTCTTCGTGGTGAGCATCGTTTGTGTGACAGGTTTTTCTACTTTGTGTTCGACATGTGTTGACCCTTGCTATCTGTGGAGCGGGTGTTCCAAAACTGCGACTTATAGGTTTGGGTTTTGTCGCTTCTAAGGCTTGGAAACGCCGTTCTAGGAATTTGAGAAATTCCTCGAGTGTTGGCATTTCCTTAGGATCCGGTATTGACATCTCGAATAGTTTGGATGTTTCATTATCCAATTTTTTTATAATGATTGGAATTATAATGTAATTCCAAGACACTGTCAATATGCCTAAGTTTTTAATGGCATATAGGCTCTCGGTCAATAAATCATGTAATGATTTAATTGATGCTGCTGATTCCGTGTGTATTGCTGGAAAATTCAGCATCGCGTTCACATGGTTGGACGTCATTTGTATTTTATTTTGGTATCGGTTTACCAGCAGTTGCCATGCGTCTCTGTAGTTATCTCCGGTAGTTTCAAGGTGGCTTATTAGCCTGCCCGCGCTCCCGAGCACCGTAGTTTTAAGTTGGTGCATTTTTATGGTTTCACTTATTTCGTCGTTTTCATGAATAATTCTTCTAAATAGGCCATGAAATGATGCCCATTTTAAAGGATCTCAATGAAAATGTGGAATTTCAATCGGCTTCAGTTTGACTTCATGTTCCTTTGATTTGGGTTTGTTCAGCACGTTGGTGATTCTGGATCTCAGTATCTCAAACTTGTTAATTAAGGTTGAGTAATAATCCTCGCTGAAGTATGCAATCCCAACTTCATCATCAGGAGTAGCATCCACTAACAGTTCCTCATAAAGTTGCTCGATTTTTGCAACTCTGGCATCGATTTGGGCTTGTTTATGTTGCAGTTGATCTTTGCTGCCTTCAGCTTCTAACAATTGTGCAGCATCTGCCATCAATCTATAGCACAGACGCATTTTAACGTATTGTTCCTTATATTTGCGTGATTGCTCGCTGTTTTGCATTGCCGAATTTTGTACATTGATGACATGTGAAGTTCCGTTTTCGTGCTGCATGCTTGCCATGTTGTTGTTGGCCGCGGTGTTCGAAAGATTTGGTAAACTATTCATTGACTGCAGCCTTGTTGGTTTTGGTTTTGTGCATAGAAAATGTTCATCATTTACTGGCATTCCTAATACTGCTTTCAACTTCTCGTTTATCTGGAGTTGAAAGTTCGAGTAGAACGTCTCGAACGTTTTTCGTTCCTCCCAATACCTATGAGACGGATTCTCATCGAAGTGTTTATCCCTCATCTCAGTATCGGTCACGATGAATTCTTCCCAGATGGCCTTTATTTGTTTGAGTTTCTTCTGCAGGTAATCCTTTGTTTTCATGCTCTCGCCATCTTTAGTGAAGTTCGTTTTGATTTGTTGAATGTCATCAAAACGAGCATTTTGTTGATTATACAGATCCTCCATTGCCTATTGTTTTTATGCGGCACTAATGTGGATCTTTGATCTTCGAGAATTGTTTGAAATATTCTCGCACTTTTGTTTTTATTTACTTCTTAGCTGGAATCCGGCTCGAAGGACCAATGTATGAGAATATTTCAAACAATTCTCGAAAATCAAAGATCCACATTAGTGCCGCATAAAAACAACACCTTTCCAAATTTACGACTTGGAGTTAAGTGAGATTTAACATCGGTCCTTCGAGCCGGATTCCAGCTAAGAAGTAAATAAAAACTCCAAGTCGTAAATTTGGAAAGGTGTTGATTCACAGCTTGTTCAGAAAAAAATTCTCAAATTCGAAATTATATTTATAGAGCAGTATCAGCTGAGAAGAGTACCATAAAAATTTACTAATACTTAAATCATCCTTTCAAACCACCCATGTGGCGCAGTGGTTAAAGCTGCGGCAGTTCGAATCCCGATAGGGGCAAGATGCAAAATTTTTCATTATCGATCGTTTGGGCGGTGCGATCGGTGGTGTGAATGAACACATCTGGATCTCCAGTTGTGTTTAGAATCCATGTGCCGTCTCATCGTCCATGTCAGTACTATAGGCTGACATGGAGCTATGCAAAGCGCAGATGGTTCTACGTAAATCAGACCAATAGCCGTACCGATAGTGGTATCACAACGAACTAACAAAAAAAACATCCTTACATGTGTTACATTTTAAAGATTAGATCTTACACCATTTACGCTTATTGAAATTTTCGCCTGAGTTTGCTATTGATTTTATGTTTAGACATTCGATTACTCATTCGAAGCTCGACGGCTTGGAAGAAAAACCAAGCCATTTTTACCAGTAGCCCTATGAGAAGATATACAATTCCAGGATTGCCGAAGTCATTTACGCCGAGGTTTTGTAGTTGGCTGCATATACTACGTGCCGTTCCTTAATCTCAGAATGTGGCCACTTGTGAACTCACTCTCTTTTGATTTCATGCACAATATGAGGGATTTGCATTGAACTCTTGATCACGTGATTCAAAAGAACACGATTTTTCCATCAACTCACGTTTTGGGCCACATAACACACACATAATATCGAATGGTAGAAACCATCTATCGTACTAATCCATCAATGTTCAAATCTCACATCCATACATGGCATTGGGTCTGATCAACACTGTATAATTTTAACTGGATAAAGATATTGTAAGGCACGACTAACAGTAGCAAGGTGAACCTTGATTTTCCACACTTTAATCCAACATACTTGAACCGTATAACTAGTTCTAAGGTGTGGTTAGCAATTGCGTCTTGATTAGAGGTCAACAGATATCAACTAACTAAATATACTGTCCTAGTGGATCAAGTCTCCCTTTCACTCCGATGACATTTAATCCAACCACATTGGATATTATCTGCATTGTTCAACGATATCATAGAGGTTTCCATCGTGGCCACGAATGGCAGTTGAACTAAATCTTAAAGTATTATGCAATTTGGTGACTCTTTTAAGGAAATAACGCGAAACGAATCTGTGGACAATCCGAGCCCGGTCTTTTTAAATCAACACATGGCTTGAGTTCGGGATGTTTTACGTGAGGAAAGAATGTAGTTACCTTTCCACATTGAGAGAATAAGAATACATCTTTCTTTCCCCAATTTCGATGGCAATTTCGTATTACAGGTCGATATTACCAACTATATAGTCGGTTTGCTTTGGTTGGCTAATCTTATGTGCAAGCGTAGCTTACACATTAGGTTATAGGTTGCTTGGAAAGTCCGTTTTTACTTGTAGTCCAATAAGAAATTCAAATAAAAATTCCCAAGGTCATCTTCACTTTCAAGCAATATATAGCCTTGGGGCATATTGTCACTACTTTTAGGGCATCGAGTCTCTTGGAGAACCATGAGTTCCAAACGGTTCTAATTCATACATGTAAACGCGCTAGGTTTTTTAAGTGACTGCCCGTTCCATGTGCCAACTCTTAATCTCGTGTTCGTTTTGTCGGAATTTGACACACTTAAACTTTTTTATGGATCCGAGTCGTCAGACTAGCGATCCAACTAGATTTAATAGTGCGGCAGTATTGTATGGATCTTATTTATGAATCATGGCTGCCTCACCATCAAGGCACTTTAACTCTTTATGTAGAATAGCTGGCTGTATGTACTACGTGCTGTTCCTTAATATCCCGCGTCCGGGTACTTAAGATGATGTGTTCGGGGATGCCGGTCGCCACTCCCGTACAAATCGAACCAAATTGAGTAGTCTCTCAGTATACAAACCCTGGTTACTATGGTGTTCTATTCTACGCCACCGGCATACATGTACGTCACAGACGAATCATTTAATTCAATCTCGTATAGCATTACAAAATCCATTAAATAAAAACCATCTGCTTCTATATGGTTTTGAAATTCTGCTCAACTGTTACAACAGAAGAGCAAACAATTTTCAGAAAAACTTTGAATTTTTGTTGTTGCAACGTAACCACAGTTAATTAGAATTTTATTCAGTTGGTTTTTGGTTATCACACAAATGCACAACAAACAAGAGTGGGGTTTGGTACGGGTGTTCTCATTTGCATGTACATACAGCATATATAGAGCAAACAATTTCATGTTAAAAACAAAATTGTGTATAGATGTGACAGTGACATCTTTAAGTACCATTCAACTCTTCTGCTTTATATGAACGTACGAGCCTATCTCGGTATTATCGGTATAATTGAATTGTCATTTCCTTAACGACACCATTCGATATTATTGATATTAGTGACAAAAAGACTTTCAAAAAAACAGTAGTAGTAGTATGTAGTAATGATAATAATTTCCCATTTTCTCATCTTCTCGTCTTCATGACGTGTATACACACACACAGGCACTTAATATAATAAACAGACATTACTTACTTTATCTTCGTTATTGTTATGTGTCAATTATTTATTTACGGAAGATACGAGTACGAAAATTTTTCTCGTGACAAAATAAACAGTTTGTTCGAGGAAGTGATCGTTTTTGCAGCATCAATTTTGATGTTGTCATACATTCAGATACATATAATTGTTGCCTTATCATTCATATATATGTACATACATCATATATGTGTAATAATATTTTGTTTGTTATCGGGTATTCTGAATTCGACAATGTTTCGAACATATACATACATGTACGAGTATATATCTACCCATTTCCAAGAAATCGACAGATATGTTTGTCATTATATGGTATGTGTATGGGAGAACAAACACACCGAAAGTGAATTCTAAGAAACGTACTCAGCCAAAGGGGTGATGAAGATGATTCTATTGTACTGTGTAATGTGTCGACGTCGACGACAAGAGTGTTTCTATTGTACAAACTTATAAAGTATAAAATGTAACGGATACTTTTAGAAGACGGAAAATTTATCAAGACGGTGATAAGAAGAACGAAGCTATTTCCGGAATGGAAAACAAACATATGTACATACATTTCGATTGATTGAATGGAAAATTGTACCGGAGGGTTGATATTAGTTGCACATTTGTCTTTGAATTCAGGAACATCCTATCAGATTGACATTTTAATATATTATATGTAACCTGGGGAGGGTAAGGCGCATCCATACTGATAAACAATCGGACTTTATATCCTCTACGTCCACTTCTGAAATCAAAATATCTTGCCAATACGGTACAGAGTGTTGATCAGACCCGTTGTCATGTATGGGTGTGAGTGTTGGACCTTGACGGATGAGTACGAAAGTTGATGGCACATACTGAGTTCTGTTCCAACACGAGATCAACAATTTAATGCGAATTTCTAATATCGTGCATAAAATCAAAGGATATAGAGTACGCTGGCTTGGTTACGTTCTGCGTGCTGATCCAAACAGCACGAGGACGTTGTCGGCGACGACGGCTCCTCGGCGTAGAGAGCGATCTGGCAGCTTCTAGTTGCTTGCAACAGTATGCAGAACTGACTCACGATTGAAGCCGATGGAGTCAGATTGTTGACTCGGTACGGGCCGACATTTTTTTTTTTTAATTTAGCTTTATGGTGCAGGATGAACATTTAGACTGTCCTAGCTCCTTGTAACTGTCAGAGCTCCTGCACCCAACATAAAGGTTGATAGCTGCCTTAAACTTGTGCATTTCGTATTCAAACGGAAATTAAAAACCGAATAACGAATTCCACTTCCAAGATGTCCGATAAATGAATCAGTTCCCTGTTTCGGCAGTTCCTAGTCGGCTCCCGTCTTGGCGTAACAAATGGTGGTATTTTCTCCTTAAGTTTTGCAGACCATTTACGATTTATTAATCTATAGAACACGCAGAGTTCTGCAACATCTTTCGTTATTCTGGAGTTTCGTATTATTCGGATGGCACGCCGCTGAACTTTACCAGCAACTACAGAGCAATGCCATATGCTCCACCCCAAACCTGACAGCAATTTTCTATACACGGTCTTTTAAAGGTTTTATATATCTTGAGAACCTGTGCTGATTTTTTACTTCCCCACTCAAATATTGTACTCAAAACGGAACTAAGCGAAGTGACAACTTCCAGCCGTTTACTGTTTAACTCTGAAGGAGTAGGCTCGACCTCGAATGAAATAGAAGAGTGCAATGTTGCATCATCGGCAAAATTGTGGATAGGGTTCACAGTGCTATCCAACAAGTCATTGACGTAAAAGAAAAACTAGGTTGGTGACAAAACTGATCCCGCAGGGACTTCGGGAATTGTGGAGTATTTCGTTGACGATCTCCCATTTAGCACAACGTTGATCTTTCGATCTTTGAGAAAGGTTTTTATACACTTGATGGTCATCGAATCCAATCCTTATATACCAAAAGCCTTGGATATATACAAAGCAATTGCAAAGGCTTCTCCATGGTGCTCATGGACGAGATTCCATTTGGTTACATCATACGTCAAGAGATCGGTTATGCGGACTTTTAGGATTGGTTAATGCAAGTCTCAAAAACTTTAGCCACGGCTGACACAATCAATAATAGCCGGTAGTTTGAGGGGTCAGTCTTATCACAACCACGTTTAAGGACCGGTTGCACCATCGCACTCTCCCAGGCGTTCGGGTCCTGACCTTCTTTATAAGAAAGGAGAAATATTTTAGTAAATATTTAAGCCAAGTGGCAAACTCTTTCAATATTCGAACAGGACTTCCGTCCAGTCCGGTAACCTTATGTCCATTGGCTTCAGGTTCCTGAAGACAATTTCCTCCGAGATGTTGACATGATCCATTTTGGAACCACAATACGGAATTGGCGGAGGCGTAACTCCATCGGAGACAACTAAGGTCGAGTTCGAAGTGAAGACGTTTGCCAGTAGGTCGGCCTGCAAATATGAATCCCCCACCAACGCACCGTCTGCACATTTCAATGCTGAAATAGATGTTTTAGAAATATTGGCAACCGATGCGACCATCTGGTAAAAGTTGCGATCGGAGATTTTCAACTCGGAAGCCTTAGCGGCTTTCTTGTTGCCCGTTTTTTTCAGTCACCAACCATAATTAATTCGCAGTAGGGATGTTGATTGCGAATGTTTGTTCATCACATTTGTCTGACAAAATATTGAAGAAATTCATGGTTTCGGAATCCGTTTAATTGGGAGATCTATATAAATTAATTTAAAAAAATGGCATATGTAAAAACCGTGTCTCAAGACACAGAAAAGTGTTTCTAAACGTCCCTCCATCGAATAACCTTTAAGAATCAGAAGGATTAACAGAAAGAGGATTCTAATATAAACAATTGCTAAGGAAATGTTACTGTTTCGTAGATACTTAACCAAAGAATGCAATAACTTCCTGGAAGACACCTGCCTTAAACCAGAATAGTGGCGTTTGAGAAAATTAGTAAGATAACCTTAAAATAGAACTAAGAGGCTTAAGACTACGAATATTACAACTTCAAATTAAACAAAGAGTTATCAAAGCTAAAAAAATTCTGGAGACACCCTGTGATATTATGGAAGGAATATTTTATTAGATCCGAATGGATTGTGGACTTCAAGTGGAGAATTCCTAGAACTTTTCATAGGAACTCCTTTTCTGGTAAGTTTGGAAGTACAACGAGACAGCATTTATCATCCATCCTAATTCTAAGATACGAGACATATAATTGCCAAACAACGGGTCCAGTATGGAGACCTCAACCCTTATAAATCACGGCCCACACTAGACCATAGCAACAGAACTACTCAGAGAATATCCCTCACTGTCTAAATCTGCCTACATATTGCAGACAAACTAAATATGAACTTTTTTTCCGAAAGCCAGGAAAAGGTCACATGACTACGCAAAAGTCGCAGTACGTTGCCATCGTCCTAGCCATTGTTTCTTGTCAAAACTTAAGAAAGTGTGATAGATCTACACATTACGGAAAAGGCTCAAGCACGATAACTGGGTGTGTCGCAGCATGCTTACTCAAAGTGGAGGTCAGTATATACTGCTCATCATACCGTGGTGTGTTTAGAAAAGAAACGATCATAGAGGGATTGTCTCTATAGAACTAGCTTCAAAGAATGATGGTCAGCTCTGAGTTTAAGGGTTCCACAGTGATAAGAACGGTTGCGAAGTGGTTAAAATGATGTGGCTTAGAGCGGGAGGTACCGAGTTACAATTCCGATAGGGGCAGGATCCGTAAAGGTATTTTCACCATCGATCGTTTGGGCGGTGCTATCGGTGGTGCGAATGAGCTCATCTGAGACCCTGTTGAGTTTAGAATCCGTGTGCCGTTTCATTTTCCATGTCAGTACTATAAGCTGGCATGGAGCTATGCAATGTGCGGAGGGTTACTACGTAAAATCGGACCTATAACCGGAACGTCAAATAAAAAGTGGGATGTCACAGTGGGCCAATTGAGCCTGAGTGACTGATATCACAAAAAAATCAAAAATAACGGTTACAGAGGAACGCCCCAAGGTAGTGTGCTATCATCTCTACTCTGGAATGAAATAATCAATGGAATACTGTTCAAACTAGAAATACTAGAAATAACCAGGATCTTTGCGTACGATGTAGTGTAAGCTGTCTCAAGTAAAAACCTGGAAATTATCAAACAGGTAATCCAAAACGATCTGTCAACTGTTATGTAATGGGCTTGATGTTGTTTAGGAATAAACCTATACAAACCTCAGCTAGTCCGATTTGCCATGAAATGTAAAATTCCGTTATCTGTGCTGACAGGTAAAGCACAGTGGAAATAAGTTCAATTTCAAAACACTCACGCACATAATTGGGCCGCTTAATTTTAAACTGGTGAATCTTGAGTACGCTACATCTGTTTAATGGTGACACCTGTTTGATATCCCTCAAGGTTATCTGGGTCTCAGGTCACTTCAAAAAATTAGTCAGAAATGGCTCTACTCTTCAATCGAAAAGGTCAGAAATCGATGACCGATGGCAGGGACCACCTTAACGAGCAGTATAACTAGACAAATTAGGCCAAAAAAGATCTTTACCTATACATACCTACATTATCGATTGAGTTGTTGAAACACATGTTCTGAATTCAGAGACTACCAATTTTGTCAATTTTTTAAGGACTTTATCAACTGTATAAATCATGAACATTTATATAAAATACTTTAGCTGATATATACCATCGATGCCCAGAGTTTTACAGACGTAACAGTTCCCACGAGTTTTCTGGAAAGACTTACTCCAACTCAACTTTATCTGTACTCTTTTTCATAAATCGCTTGGAGTGGCTCGGAACAACGTTTCGACTGTTTTTTATCATGGCATCTCAAGTCAAAGATATATCCTGATATCATCAATCAGCTGCTTCTTTTCATGCTTCTCTCCTTATTTGCTCTCTTATCTAACAAAGCTCTTGCTCTACTATTATAACTGGCCATTAGTAAATAGGATTTCAGTCGTGTCGTTCACTGTCTTGTGGTTAAAATGAATTACATGCATTCATTTTTTAGTGTCTCCCAAAATACTGCACATTTTTCTATAAGCCAGCCTTATTGTGTTCTCTCCCATTTTAATACAAACAATATATTGATCGGTGTTTCGAGGTAGCTCATTCACTCAGCCTAGTTGTTTCAGTATAAATTGTGGCATATATGAAGTTTTACTTAATTTAATGCAAGATTTAGATATGGGGACGATCTCCTCCGTGAAATCGTCTGTTTGGCCGGGCATTGTTGTTATACGCTTTGGATAAAAAAATTCATAAATGAATCAGTCAACAGAAATTTTCGAATATAGATATATTGCTTGTGACAAGAAGAGCAAACTGTTGTTGTATAAAATTGGCGCCGTCTAATTTAATCTTATTTTTTACCCACGTCTGCATTCCTGCTGCCCACATATAGTTTTGGCAAAACCTTAATACTCTTACTACACACATATGCACAAGGTGAGTCCAAAACAAACCCCATTTCTTATACATATTGCTCATCACTATATTCGATGTATAGACAACATATGAACTGCATTTTACTATAGGCACACCCTGTATGAATCGAAAAAAGTTGCAAATAGTTTAAATTTCAAATTGGCTCAACTCCAATAATATTTAACACTTAAACCGTAATCCCTGCAAATCAATGATGCATTCAGTTTATTTGTATATCGGTCCATATGTATTACCACCCACTCCTCTTTAAATCTAATAGAATTCGGTTAAATTGAATCGAATAAAATGAAAATTGAAATAAAAACAAAGACGTGTGTTTGATTGGAAATCAATAATTTAACACAAAAACTGAATCGAGAGATTTTCAAGCATTATACAACCATAAATTCTTTTATATCAGCTATGGAGGATATGTCTATGGTATCGACAAAATTAGATGCTTGTAAGCATTATCCTGGTGCAATTGAAGGTCGGTGGTTTACCACAAGCAACCCATACACTTATTATCATCAGCTATGAGTCATTCGTTCAGGACTGGATTCACGTTGTCTTCATTGAGCACTGGTTTCATCTAAACGTTATTTAGAGGGTTTTCGAATTCCTACTATGGGTGTTTCAGAAATTGATTGACTGTTTGTTTCAGAACGATTTGAGTTGAAACTGAATTTGTCTTCTGTAACTCGTGGTGGATGAAACCTGTTATGTACCTGTTCGGCGCAGAAGGAGTATGCACTGTAGTTACACGATAAAATGCCTCTGCGGATCACGAAAACAATAAATAGATGCAAAACTCCTTCTGCTTGATCACCCAATCATGATTCAGTGGTGGGACCTCTTCAACCTTAAATTATATAACCTTAGATTTATACAATCGGATGTTCTTAGTAACGGAGAGTACATAATCAGGTTTATATTGTATCTAATAAACATTCAAATACAAAAGTCTTGATTTTTCTAGTTTCTTACTGTTAAATGAGCTGTTAAGTATGAGCAAGAAAGAGTTCGCGCCTCAAGCGCCTCAAGCTCGGTCAGAATTAAACTTCTGAGATAAGCTAGTTGAAATAATTGGTTCTCGGTTCTCGCAGGAATCGAAATCTGGTATATACTGATAGTTTATACAAGTATAAAGATCTGACTCGTGATCGACCGATAGAAAAGTATCGAGGTGACAGATGTAAGGTAATTGTTGTCACGTTATGAGTCAGCTATTGTCTGAAAAAACAATATATTGTTCAAATATGTAACAGTTGTTAAAACTGCGGTGATGTTAGTGGCAGGTACACATTTCGGATCGCGCTAAGGTTTGGAAACAAATCCAACTTTTTATTATTCCATTATGATCGTTAATGTGGGATGATTACAGCTACGAATCTGTCTTGGAGTGCAAATCTGATTACTGCCTATTTTTCATGGCAGGCCACCAAAGCTTATTTTTTATACGCTCTGGAACATTTGTTATGAGGCTGGTACTCAGATCGATTTCGCTTGAAATTTCCATACGATTTTACCAAAGTGAACTCAGAAATGAAAACTTTCATTTCTGTTTTCACTAAGCAGTACACAGTTCATTAGCGCAAACACTATAGTTATCTCAATACACCAGAGATGGCGCGCATAAACTCTACAAATTTGTTTCACGAAAATAAGGATTCGAACTATATTGTTACGATTTCGCCGAGTGGTTATTCTAATAGTTTATCCGGTTCGATCACTGAATTGTGAATATTAAACTCGCAAAGATTAATTTTTACAATAAATTCCACAAATATTTCACTAATAATTATTACAACACTAATTTTACACAATAATTATCACTATAATTATTTCAACACTTCACTTTCACTTTGTATCACTTCCCGATATTAACACTTCGAAATTCAAAATTGAACTGTATCGTAACTCAAATGTCTACACCTATTTATACGACGCAAATACTTGTAGAACATTCCATTATTTTTCATCTCTACACTTCGCGAATGTTCTTTTCGTCGTATTTTGTTCGCTCAGCCTATTTCATTATTTATTTTTATTCTATTCATGTAAACAGTTGGTTACAGGGTAACCCCTACTGCTACAATTTACAACTCTTTTTAGTTATGACTGGTGACATCTGTGATTCGTCACAATATTTTTCACGTGAAATTTGAACATTTGAACATTTTTTGGAGACCGCGGTAAAATTTCATTTCACTTTGAAATGAGTACTAGCCTGTAAAGGAGAGGCTAAAGAATATTAAACTTTATATTAAACAAAGAGTTATGAAAGCCTGAAAGAAGTTCTTAGGACGCCCTGTGATATTATGCAAGGAATATTTAATCAGCGACATCAAGTGGAGAGTTCCTAGAACTTCTCATGGAAACTCCTTTCCTTGAAAGTTTGGAGGTACAAAGAGACTTGAAATTTATCATCTATCATAATACCGAGAAACAGTATATAGTTAGTATGCCAAACAACGGGTTCAGTGGATGATAGGAGGCTTTAAGCCTTATAAAGGAAACGGATCACACTGGACCATACCAGCAGAACTACTTAAAGACTATCCTTCGGTGTCTAAATCTGCTATACATATTTTAGATAAATGAAAGAAAGTCGGTGTGATCTTCATCTCGAAAGTCAAGAAAAGGTATTATTGTTATCCAAAAGACTTAAAACCTGTTACACTGTAATCATTTTTTCTTAAAACTTTAGAAAGTGTGATAGAGCTAAGGGCAATAAGGGCAAAGGCAAAGCACGATAACTAGGTGCGGTCTCACGATGACTAGTGGATACTGCTCATCATACCTTGGTGCTTTTAGTATAGAAACGACCATAGAGTAATTTTCTCTAATAAAGATAGCTTCACAGAACGAGTGTCAGCTCCGAGTTTAAGGATTCCAAAGTAAGAAGAACGGTTACAGAGGAACACCGAAAGGTAGTGTTATATCATCTCTACTCTGGAATAAAGTTATCAATAGATTATTATCAGAACAAGAAATAATAGGGATAAGAATAGTGAATTTCGCGAACGATGTTGTGTAAGCTGTCTCAGGTCAACACCTGGAAATTATATCAAGGAGGTAATACAAAATGCTCTGTCAATTGTTATAAAATAGGTTAGTAGATGTTGTTTGCGGGAATAACTTATCTAAACCTAAACTGGTCTGCTTTGCTATGCACTACAAAATTTTGTTAGGTGCCCTTTTGTTCCCTGTCAGCAAATAATAGGGTCCGATTGCAGGTTAAGATTAACGCTTAAGTACAACAAAACAAGTTAGACCAAAATTCCCTTAGTTACCAGTCTAAGTATTCGTATACATTATCGGGTGAGTAGTTGCAATACTTTTCCGTGTCAATTTTTTACGGACCATATGTCAGTTGTATAAAACCTGCACATTTATATAAAATACTTCATCTGATATATGCCATGCGGTGATGTTAGTGGAAGGTACTAATTTCGAATCCCTTTAAGGTTTGGAAACAACTGCAATTTTTTATTATTCCATTATGATCGTTAATGTGGGATAGTTACAGCTACCACCCTCTCTTGGAGTGCAAATCTGATTACTGACCTGTTTTCATGTCAGGACTATTTGTAGCTACCACGCGGATATAATTGAACAATCTAACGAAAAAATTTCACATTCGAGAACGGTTTTGGTGGTTTTATCGAAAACTCCCCATATCATTAGCTCCAATGATCCTTATTTAGGATTCTATAATAAAAAAAAACCATTTTATAAAACTGGACAGTTTCAGATCAGAGGAAAGAAGATACATGATCCTGACTTAAATATAAAGAACTCGGTCAAAAGCTAGAAGAATATAAATTAAATGAATCTATAGCGGTCAAACCCCTTCTAGACAACCTTCAAATATGTCATCCTGAGATAATCCAATGTAATGGGGATAATCTTAAAAGAGACCGTGATCAGTATAAAAATCATCACCGCAGGCACTTCATTTGAATCTGTTTAAAGTCAGAGCATAGTAAGATGAGATCTTGCGCCAAATCAGGTTCACTAACCAATTGCGGTTTGATTTACAGTACGTAAAGAAGGCTTTTCAGTAATAATTGTGTCAGTGGAAATTTCTTTGGTACTTTTTTACACAAAGATAAAGATAGAGTGGTTTAAGACTAATCAAGGCTTTTCGTGAACAAGAACTGGGGAAATAATGGATTCGATTACAAAATAGTTACAGGCATTAAAAATCGCATTGAGTGAAATTATTTATCATTAAGGACGAATACGGAAAGTTTAATAACAAATCATCTAGGACATTTTACAGGTACTTTAAAAGGATATTGCGCAGTACTTAGAGGGGAATCATAGACCAAATCAGGTTTGAATCTGTATAATCACATCTGTATACTTAATCCAGCATTGTCGATAATGACAGTCCTTCTTCTGTCTAAAATTAAAGAATAGTACTCAGCAAAAAAAAAACTAGTTTCATGGGTACTATTCGTCTTATACAGTGCAACTGCAGCACAGTACGCCCCAATTTGGATAATCCACAAAAATGTCCTTTGACTTTGTGGTAACATGATCTGGTCGTGTCCCAACCACGACAGGTAATTAACAGAAAAAAACTCAAACACTCTTTTTAACAAAGTAGACTGAGCAACAAGAAGATAAAGAAGTCCCAGTCTCGGCCTCATTGTCCTTCTACAAAAAGCCAATATATCTGGTATCTTCACAGTCAAGATTTAAAGATACCAGATATAAATATTATTTTGGGGTGGTAATATGCTGCACACAAGTACATAGAACGATTCGGCATCTCTGCGCTCCTCCTCCCCTGCAGATCACTTGGTATTGTTCCGTATTTTTATTCAGAATGGATTCAAAGTTCATGGGCATACGTAGTACCTTTATCTATGGTTCAAGAAGAGATGTGATCTTTGATCTCTCTTAAAAGATAGAAACGCCACACCTAGGGCTGGCTCAATTTCTAAAACAGTGAAAAATGCTCGACCCAAATTATACTCCAACATGGATCATTTTTCTTTGCTTTGATACCCATGTGACTGAGTATACAGTAAAATCGATTCCAAGTCGATTCAAGGTAGTTATTATTTCGAGGAAACAGTATTGAAATCAATTACTCTTAAGACTCTGTACAGCAGATACGACGTCTTTGATTCAAAAAGTTACCTTTATGTAGTCTTTTGAGATTTTTTGTCAGATTTTGAGACTCAAAAGTGGTTTACATGACCAACTGGTTTACGTCTAATATGATTCAAGTTTATTCTAGAGTACTTCAGTGTTCTCACCTAAGACCTTGTCTGTTTATTATTTTCTACCATGTATACACTCCCGCTGAACAATTTCAGTGGAACTGGTATCAAATGATCCCAAATTACAATTTTCTCAAAAGAGGCACAAATGTGGCGTTATGGAATTATAGCGGCTATTTTTCATTGCAAAATGTTAAAATGTGTCGAACTATTTTTTTTTAAATTTTTAAAAGCCGTTTATAAACATTTAAACTAGCTTTATTACAATTTAATTTGATTAAATTAATAATGAGTATTTCCCCCCCATGCCCTTATTGCATACTAAGTAGAATGCTTTGTATCATTTCTTGCGGAATGAGATTCCACTCTTCTTGCACTGCAGCTCTCAGCTCTGCTGTGGAATCTGATGCAGGGTTTCTAGCTCTAATACGGCGTTTTAGAATGTCCCACACGTGTTCAATCGGATTAAGATCAGGACTCATTGGTGGCCACTTAAGTGCACGAATGCCAATATCTTGGAGATATTGTCATACCGTTGCTGCAACGTTGACTGGAGCGTTATCATGCATTAACACAAAACTGTCATAACCTATGAAGCCCACATATGGCCAAACGTGATCGCCAAAAATGTTCCGAGCATACCAGTCTGCATTCATCCTCAAACCTATCTCCACCAGCTCCGTACGGCCATCCCAACTGATTCCACCCCAAAATATCATTGAACCTCCACCAAAGCTTACAGTTTGCACCATGTTACACGGTGTGTAGCGTTCTCCAACTCTTCTGTATACAAGATTACGTCCATCTGGTTTCCATAATTGAATTCTGGTCTCATCTGAAAAGAGAACAGAACAGTGGCCCATTGATCAGTTCCCCAATTTGCATGAGTATGAGCAAATTCTAAACGGCTGAATTTGTGGCGGGGAAGAAGTTGTGGAACGTTTACGGGCCGTTTTGGAGTTAGGTTCAGTTCTTTTAATCTTCGTCTAACTCTTCTGACACTAATATTCACTTGACGCGCACTAAGTAACTCATTTTTGAGTTGAGTAGAAGTTCGCTTTCGATCTCGTAACGAATTCATTTTTAAAAATCGATCGTCATGCTCGGTTGTGCACCTGCTTAAGTATACTACTTATGAATACTGCTTAAGTATTCGCGAAACCAAAGACTGATTAATTCCTAATTTTCGTGCGATCTGTACTTGTGTATAATCTTCCTGATACAATGTGACCACTTTAACCGCCTCCAGCTCTTGAACGGGTGCCATATTACAATGGATTTTATATTAGGTGTTTGCCTTAGAACACATTTACAAGAACTAGTGGTACTGCATTTAAAAATAATTGATATGCAATGAAACAAATGCCGGTCGTTGCGTTGGATTTCAAACACAATGCACTTTTGATTAAGCATTTTTGAAAAATTTAATTGATTGGCTTGCAGTTAACTTTATTCAAGGTGGTTTCTGATAAAAATATAAATGTGCTATCATTTGACACTAGTAGTATTAAAATTGACCAGCGGGATTATGTTTTTATTACAATATGCGTTAATTTTGTCCGCGTATCACAAAGGATTTTCGTAATCCAAGATCAATTAAAACTTTTTATTGTTTGGTCTGATTTGGAATATAGTTAAAGATAGTGAACTTGGTTTGGAATTTTAACAGCATTATATGGATCTAGAAGCAATTTATTATTTACTATCTTCATTCATCTACCTCTTTATATGTGAGGCTGAGCGATGAGTAGGCTGATTTGCTTTAAACTATTTGCAACGATTAGGAACTTGCGCGTTTCGGAAACGTTATTATGCATTTTAACAAATAAATCTACCTCACTGTCATAATTCATGAGTATCCACCCTAGGACTAAATTAAAACAGCTGGTTAACATACATTTAAAACATGAGACATATTGATGCCCTTCTTTCACTATATTCCCAAAACTCAAAACGCGAGATACCGAAATGGTATATATTTACGTACATGAAGTCATGGGGATTTATCATATTTCAAAAATCAGGATAAAACAAATTCTCAGTAATTACAACAAGTACCAAAAAGAAAAACAAGGAAAAATTATAATTTTCCACACATCCGTTCGTATTACACATGTACGATGCACAGATTCCCAACCAAAGCAAAAAAAAGTTGTGATGTAATACGAGAGCATATGAACGGAGTCGAATGTGGAGTCGAATGAAAATGGGTTTGAAAAATTTTTATTTTTAATTTCAAAATTAAGAAAATAAAATTAATTAATTTTTTTTTATTCATTTCGGGTTTTCTTGTTCTAGATTGGTATTCCACAAAGAACATTGATTAATTAAGTCTTGTGTTGAACTTTGTTCTTCTATTGGTGTATGTGTGTGTGTTTGTGTGTGTGTATAGGTGAAAATTCTTTTGTTTCGTGAACAAATAGAATAAATTAAATTTTAATTAAATTATACACAAACGTATACGTGCTTTTCCGAAAATAAATAATTTTTCCTCTCATTGTTTGGATCCACCTTCGAATCGTCTCATGTACATACGCTTTGTATGAATGTTCCTTTTGGGTACTAAGTATTATTTTTGGTCTGTGTCTGTCTGCTTCTCTGTACGTATCTGTACGTATGCGTACACGTATATGTACATAAATGGAAAATAATGACGGGCATTTAGATGTAATTGTTGGTATTCGCAACCATTTGTTTTATTTGTAAAAAATAAGTGACTGACTTATAATGAAACCTTCTCAGCTACTCTGGAACCTGGATGTGACCCAATAGACTAATTTTTTATTAGTCCGAAATAAAAATAATTACAAAACCGAATACTATAGTAGGAATAATATCATCAGAACTATAACAGAAGCATCAACATTCAAAAATCCTAGGCCTCACCATTGATATGGAAGAACTGTAGAATTTGACACAGCTAGGTCGCTGAATCAACCAGCCGTTGAAGACGTTTGTGTGATCTGTAATAAAGTTCGTTCGGCTATACCGGTTTCGATCTGATGACGTCATTGATTTGTTGTGTGATCGAAAAGATCAAATCCATCTCATCAAGCATACGCAACTGGAGTTGATGTATGTTGCATTTTGTTTCTATATATGTTGTGAGGCTTTGTTGCAACAGTTCTAGGGAATTTGTTTGTGGCGTGACTGTTCATTGTATTTCAATGATATAATTTTTGTACTGTTTGTGCTATGTTGTGAACGCCACAGAACAGCGATGAAACAAAGGCAGGCAAATAAGGAAATTACCTGTTATTTTCTTAACAAGATGATACACATGAACAAGGCGTGGGCGTATTAAGTACAGCAAAGAAGACAGTATTGTTTCTTTGTTTGTTTGGTTTTATCTCTACAATCTGTTTTGGGGCTCGAGGCACTTCCAACTCTTTCGCGGTTTGCTTATTTACGTCCTTACCTTACACCATTACAGCGAAATCGAGGACGTACGGCTATAGGTCCGATTTACGTAGAACCATCTGCATAGCTCGATGACAGCCTATAGTACTGACATGGAAGATGGGTTGGCCCATGTGTTCTGCACTCCAACAGGGGGTCATAGATGAGTTCAATCGCACCACCGATCGTAATCGTATGATGAAAAATCCTCTTTGCATCCTGCCCCTATCGGGATTCGAACCCGGTGGCTCCAGCTCCAACTGCCGCAGCTTTAATCACTGGGCTTGTGGAAACATTGTTATAATAGCAGAATAATCGTAGTGAGATGAAACAACCAACAATGAGCATTTTTCTATTTATCTCCAATTTTGAAGCATTAGTCATTCCCTAGACTGGACCATCTGGCTATATTGGGCCTACTCAGGGGCTATCCTACTCAGTGTTTCACCGTTTCAACTCCACTTGCGCTTTATGATTTCGGTTCAAATGTTTGTTTGTTTTGTTCGCCACAGAAATTCTTCATTTTCGATCTTATCTGACCAGAAGGATTATATTCTTATTAACGTACATTTGTATACAAACACCTGTGATATTTAAATGATCTTCCATGTTATTATGTGGCACAGCCATACTGCAGAAGTGATTTCACACACACATTGAACAATCGTAGAATTGTTTTACTCAACTGGGGGGATGCATTCCAAGCCTTGTAAAACATTTGTACCGTATTCCTGCTTTTTTGATGCGTTTATTTCTTAACCTCTTCGATTGACGTATTAGTGATGTCAATATTATATATTTATAGCCTTATGATTTTGGGTTTACTGATGTTAATTTTGGGACCAACTACATTTGCGTGGTCTGACCGCCTCTGTTCTATCTATTGCATATCGGAATATCTATGTGTTAGCAGGCAAATACTTCGAATGGTCCCCATCGAACACAATGATGCTTTTAAGCATTATTAGGAATTGAAGTGGGGATAATACACAGCCTTCAATTATTCCTCGCGAGTTGAATTGTTCACTTGGTTTTCTTGACACCCCGAATCATTTTCTTAATATCCCGTACCTTCTAGATTGTGTTTGGACTGATTGAGTGTATGTCTGTTCAAAACGTATACGTTTAAAGTTTACAAAGAGTAGATACAGTGAAGTTATAACTCCTTCCTGGCCTAACGCCATCTTGTTTAATTGTTAGTTGATTGGGATGAACTATTTCAATCCATAATAGCAATACAATTGAACAGATAACAGCGACCTGGCAAAACCAAACAAGATTGTGTGTAGTAACAATAGGAAGGTGCGCAGACATTCATAGTAACCACCAATTTGATTGTTGAAGACAAAAGAAACATACCGTGCGAAGCACTTAAGCTTAGTCTCCAAAGCAACGAAGAAACCATTAAAATAGAGCAACTGTGGGAAGAAATTGAGATCGTCTTCATATAAATAGCTAAACCTTCACAGTAGAGTACTAATTATAGTCACAAACCTTAGATCAGTGATACTATAGATGGATGATGAACGACAACTCAATTTGCTAATGTCGTACAAAACTTGTCTTACTTAAGAACAATCACAACTACAACAATCAGGAACATGAAATCACTACATTCAAAATTAAAATTTACCAACATGCCATCAATTTGAATCGTCTGGTCTGAACTACAAGACATCTGGAATGAGCAACTCAGCTGATATATTTATGGGAAACGTATCCATGCAAAAGCAACTGGCGTGGTATACCCCCCTCTACACAAGGAAAGAGGCATTATCGAATGATCACGATATTTTGAGTTTCACCTATAAAAATTAGAATTTACACTTCACATTATCAACGAGGAGTTCAGCAAATCGAATTCGTCACTTTATGTTAGTATACTTCGAATGGGCATCCAATATAACATACAGAAACGCAGTATGGAAGCCGCTTCGTGAAATGGACATAAAGAAATGAATCGACCTTATATAAGAAATGTACAGGTGTTCATACTATAGCAGTCAATAAGTGAGACAAGGATATACACTCTTACCACTTAAACTTAGAATTACATCTGTACCGTCAAGGTCAACAGTTATGTGCCACCGATTGTCTTCTCTTGAAAATAACTCGGTATGTCATTGTCGTGTTTTGTGCGTATGATTCAACCCCTATAACCCTATATTCATTGAATTTATATATAGGTACTTAAATTCCTCATAAGATGATTTCTATAGACATCTCACTGGTCCATATCTAAAAATATTAAATCACAGCTAGGATACATGTGGCACATTAAGTGTATATCAGAAAATTGTTGAGAGTGATAAATATCGCATCGATATTGACATAAAGGTACCCATTCAAGTCCTGAATGCCAATTGATTGAGGTATGGAGCTATTACGTAGCTGGAGACACTAGATTTGACGACACAAATCCTGTGTCTTCAGCTACGTAGCACGAATGGTAGAAAACTGTTGTCTTTCGACCAACACTTCAGTTTTCTACCATTCGTGATATTAAAGTCAGGAAATTTCAGTACGTCCCAACAACAGTTTACTTCATCAGACTGGTAGCAATACATCCTGAATTGTTGTTGCATTTTGATTACAGACTTTGACATAAAAATATAGTTATATGCTCTCACTGGCTTGCACGAAAATGTCCATCGTAGATTTGCTATAGATGAGGACTGCATGAGCGCATGTACTCATATATTTGACAGGTTGCAGCTAATCTCATATACATGTAGAGCTTACATTTTATTCCACTATCGCTTGGTAGAAAGTTTTATACCCGCACCCACTCATCCATCTTCCATGTGGAACTATCGTGAGACATAACTTCGCATGGAGGTGACTATTAATGTTTCTATGATTGAGATTACCACCGCAATCTAGTCAGAGCATGCTATTCTACTCTAGCACGGTCTACACGCTTAAACTTCTTCAGTACTACTGCTGCCGTGTGACTAACAGCATTCCACTGTTTTATTCAGATACTAAGAAAAATATAGAAAAAATTAAAGAAAAATATATTCCACATATTCTTGAGATCCTTTGCAGTCGGGACATTCAAGAGTGTCGGCATGTTTAAATCTGTTCAGGTATGCACTAACAGAGCCATGTCCACATATAGCAACTGTGTCAGGTATAGTAATTTACTTCGCCATGCCGCCTATTTATCCACTACTTATGATAAATGGTATCATACGATAAGTCCACCGGCTTTTTTCCGGAGTATCCCAGTGCCTTTGCTGTTCTGTTATGGTTCCAATGCGTTGTGATGCTCTACTTCCCAGTTTTTCTCGGTATAGATACATTTCTTCCTATCCTTTGCTTTGAAAGTAAGTCGATGGGAATCATTCCTGAAATAACAAGTTTCGGGTTATTGGATATTGTGCGCTGACAAATATCACTCTAAAAGCACCTAGGCGGTAAACCGATTGCAACCTGCATCTATAGGATCATATAGGATGATGGATTCTACCACATGTTCTACCAGCATCCTTCGACTCTGTCTTGTCCTTCCAATGTTACACATAATGCGGGAGAAGACTCCAGCTACGTTAACAGCTTTTCTACTCACTATCCTTATGTGCTCCATAAAGTTTATGCGTACATACATTAATTTTCACTCTGAGATATCGTAATGAAGGCTGCGAGGGGATTAAGATTCCACCAACATCGATTTTTACAGTTTCTATGACCTTTCTACTGGTAATTAAGGCTACTTCGGTTTTATGGTCAGTCAGCTGGAGTCCAAATTATATCAGCCAGTTTTTATGGTTAGCCCCCACAACAACGGCAATGTCATCTAAAAAAACCCACGGTTTAAACATCATTCCAAAACAAACGTCCCAATATTGACCCTTTGAGGTACTCCACTCATAATTTTGTATTTCATGATACCATCGTCTGTATTATTCATTATGATTCTATTGCGAGTCTGAAATGATCTTCCTCATGTTCTTCAGTACTTGCAGTCCATGCATAGTATTTGAAATATAGTCCCATTTGGCCGAGTTGAACGCATTCCTGCTATCCAGATCCAGTGTAATCCAGTGTAGCATTCCTGCTATCCAGATCCAGTTCTACCCTCTGTTGTTTCCTTTGCCATTTTAATGACATGTGATCGAGTCTTTCTAAATCCGAGTTGTCAGACCTAGCTTGAATGGCGGCCTTTAAAGCAATATTTGGAATATTGTCAGGGCCAGGAGACTTTGAATTCACAAATTGTTGATATGTACTAATAAATTCTTCTGTGGATACCAAGGCTACTTTCGATATTACATGAATTGTATATCATATTTATTTTATATCATTTTATTTTATTTTATATCATTGGCTTTTCTTATGATTTATATTTGGACAGATCTTTCCGGCCTAACAGTGATATGTGCCATTCGATAATATCAATCAAACAGTTTATGTCTTCAGACACTAATTGTCATGTGAAACAATTAAATAATTAACACAAATACCGTTTACAAAACTATATATAGTCATAAGTCTAAGATCGGTAAAGGCTGCTCAAACTGACTATACTCGCCACTTCTGGCTTACCTTACGAAACATAAACGTGACTTGAAGAACCAATCGTATATACTTCGTACTTTCATACTTCGGCTATAGATCCAACTCTCACATCAAAACATGACACACACGTATCATCAGTACATGAAGCTTCTATCCAGATTTCGAATCGTAGTTGGTCAAAATATTATGCTGGCAGTCTTCAACTACAAAATGGATTAGCTGCCCTCCATATGATATAAAGTGGCTTGCAGACTTAAATCTTATATATAAAAAAACACACTGTTTATTTTTGTATAAACTTCCTTATAGTAACGATTTTTTTAAGATTTTATTTGGTGAAGATCGATTTCGATATTTAATCATCATCAGTTCACTTTATACTAGTTACATTTTTCTTAAACTATGTTCTTATATTCTATTATCTATGAGTTATTTATTGTTTTATTGCTATTGTTATTAATTATTAAGTCGTAAATTTTGTTGGTTTTTGTGTTTAATTTTTCATTCAGTATATTTATATTATTTTTGTGGGTGTATATTTCAAGTTCTTCTAGTCGGTCTAAAATTGGTCCTTTATTACATTTGTGCATTATGGTTAAATTTGTGTTGAAGTCGGTGTAATTGTGTTTTTCGTTTTTTATGTGTAATGCATAATTTGATTTTGTGTCTTTGTTGGTTATGTCTTTTATGTGTTCTTTAAATCTAATTTGGAATGATCTACCCGTTTGTCCAATGTAATATTTTGGGCAGTCATTACAAGTTATTTTATATACGCCTGTATCCGTTTCTTGCTGGTTTGTTTTATTTTTGAGCTTTGTTTCTAATTTGTTGTTGTTTTTATATGCAGCTGTGTAACCGAAGTTTTTAAAGGTTTTTTGTATTAATTTGTGGGTTGTTTTATTGTATTCTATACTGATGTATTTTTGGTTATTATTGATTTCATTGCTATTTAAAGTGGTCATAAGTTTCTGTTGTTTTTTTGCTATGTGTTTATTGTTAATTTTGTCTATTAGCGTTGTGGAAAAACCGTTTTTTGTAGCTATGTGTTTTATGTTTGCTAGTTCTTCATCATAATTAATTTTGTTCATAGGTATGGTGTTAAGTCTGTTGATCATATGATTATATGCTGACATTTTATGTTGGTATGGATGGTGTGAATTGTTGTGTATGGTTTGGTCAGTTTGTGTAGGTTTTCTATATATTTTAAATTTGTGTTCGGAATTGTCATTTGTAATTGTAAGGTCTAAAAAATTGATTTTTTTATTCGTTTCTATTTCTAATGTAAATTTGATGTTTGTTTTTCTACTGTTTATGTATTGGTGTAAGTTGTCTAATTGTCTTTTTGTTCCTTTGAATAGTGTTATTATATCGTCTACATATCTGTACCAATAAATGATATTTTTTCGGTATTTGTTATTATTGTTTATTATATATCTGTTTTCGAAGTCATTCAAGTATATTTCGGCTAATGTACCTGATAGTGGGCTTCCCATTGGTAAACCTTCTCTTTGTTTATAATATTCATTATTGTGCGTAAAATAATTTTGGTTTGTTATTTCAGTTATTAATTCTATTATTTCTGTTATTTCTATTGTTTTTAGTCCGTTTTTTATTAGTAGGTTTTTTGTTATTTCTATTGTTTCGCTAATTGGTATGTTCGTGTACATGTTGGTGATGTCAAATGAAGCTAAGTATGCGTTATGTGGTATGGTTATTGATTCTATTTTGTTAACTAATTCTATGTTATTTTTTAACGTAAAGTTATTATTGTCTAATTTTATATATTGTTTTAACATTTTATTAATATGACTAGCTATTCTATAAGTAGGTGCCGTTGTGAAATTTATTAATGGTCTTATTGGCATACCTTCTTTGTGTAATTTTGGTAATCCTTTTATGCTCGGTGCTGCTGGTTTAATTACTTTGTTGTATCTTATGTTCTTGTCGCTTAATACGTTGTTTGATTTGTTGATTATTTGTTTGATGTTCTTGTTGAATTCACTTGTAGGGTCAGTTTCCAATTTTTCTATGTTGTTGTTTTCTATATACTGGTCTATTTTGTTTATATATTCATCTGTTTTCATAATAACTATGGTGTTTCCTTTATCTGCTTTGGTTATTGTTGCATTGTTTTGTTTTATTTTATTTTTAATGGTTTTTATTGTTTTTATTTCATTGTTAATATTAAAGTCTTTATTGTTTTTTATCACATTTTTATTTTGAACTTTGTTATTATTTGTAATTTCATTGATGATTATTGCTCTTATTTCTTGTTGGTCATTAAAATTTGTTTTTAATATAGCATTTTCAATATGTAATAAGTGTTTATTTTGTTCATTGATTTTGTTTGTTGGATGTGTACAATATTTTAAACCTTTTTCTAATAAACTAATTTCTTGGTTATTGAATGGTATGTTTGCATGGTTTTCAAATCTTTTATTAAATTGTTGTGTTTTATTTATTTCACTGATATTATGGTTATTTTTATTTGGCTTTATGATTTGTTTTAATTTGTTTAATTTTTTCTTTATTATGACACTTTTCTTTTTAATCACTGTTTCTATTTTTTTGTTAATAAAATTTAAAATTAATTCATATTCTAATTTGTGGTATATTTTGGATATAAGTAATTGTAAGTTGTACACTTGTAATGTGATATTATTTATTTTTGTGTATGTTTGTTTAATGATTTTTGTTAACCATATATGTTCTGCCTTAGATTTTGCCTTTTGTGCGATTTTAGATTTGTCTTTGATATTCACTTTGATGTATTTTGGCGTTATTTTTAAACATACA
Source organism: Tipula lateralis (assembly GCA_963932295.1). NCBI lineage: Eukaryota > Metazoa > Arthropoda > Insecta > Diptera > Tipulidae > Tipula > Tipula lateralis. The sequence goes on from OZ010737.1 coordinate 124,794,522, forward strand.
CAAAAATAAATAATATCACATTACAAGTGTACAACTTACAATTACTTATATCCAAAATATACCACAAATTAGAATATGAATTAATTTTAAATTTTATTAACAAAAAAATAGAAACAGTGATTAAAAAGAAAAGTGTCATAATAAAGAAAAAATTAAACAAATTAAAACAAATCATAAAGCCAAATAAAAATAACCATAATATCAGTGAAATAAATAAAACACAACAATTTAATAAAAGATTTGAAAACCATGCAAACATACCATTCAATAACCAAGAAATTAGTTTATTAGAAAAAGGTTTAAAATATTGTACACATCCAACAAACAAAATCAATGAACAAAATAAACACTTATTACATATTGAAAATGCTATATTAAAAACAAATTTTAATGACCAACAAGAAATAAGAGCAATAATCATCAATGAAATTACAAATAATAACAAAGTTCAAAATAAAAATGTGATAAAAAACAATAAAGACTTTAATATTAACAATGAAATAAAAACAATAAAAACCATTAAAAATAAAATAAAACAAAACAATGCAACAATAACCAAAGCAGATAAAGGAAACACCATAGTTATTATGAAAACAGATGAATATATAAACAAAATAGACCAGTATATAGAAAACAACAACATAGAAAAATTGGAAACTGACCCTACAAGTGAATTCAACAAGAACATCAAACAAATAATCAACAAATCAAACAACGTATTAAGCGACAAGAACATAAGATACAACAAAGTAATTAAACCAGCAGCACCGAGCATAAAAGGATTACCAAAATTACACAAAGAAGGTATGCCAATAAGACCATTAATAAATTTCACAACGGCACCTACTTATAGAATAGCTAGTCATATTAATAAAATGTTAAAACAATATATAAAATTAGACAATAATAACTTTACGTTAAAAAATAACATAGAATTAGTTAACAAAATAGAATCAATAACCATACCACATAACGCATACTTAGCTTCATTTGACATCACCAACATGTACACGAACATACCAATTAGCGAAACAATAGAAATAACAAAAAACCTACTAATAAAAAACGGACTAAAAACAATAGAAATAACAGAAATAATAGAATTAATAACTGAAATAACAAACCAAAATTATTTTACGCACAATAATGAATATTATAAACAAAGAGAAGGTTTACCAATGGGAAGCCCACTATCAGGTACATTAGCCGAAATATACTTGAATGACTTCGAAAACAGATATATAATAAACAATAATAACAAATACCGAAAAAATATCATTTATTGGTACAGATATGTAGACGATATAATAACACTATTCAAAGGAACAAAAAGACAATTAGACAACTTACACCAATACATAAACAGTAGAAAAACAAACATCAAATTTACATTAGAAATAGAAACGAATAAAAAAATCAATTTTTTAGACCTTACAATTACAAATGACAATTCCGAACACAAATTTAAAATATATAGAAAACCTACACAAACTGACCAAACCATACACAACAATTCACACCATCCATACCAACATAAAATGTCAGCATATAATCATATGATCAACAGACTTAACACCATACCTATGAACAAAATTAATTATGATGAAGAACTAGCAAACATAAAACACATAGCTACAAAAAACGGTTTTTCCACAACGCTAATAGACAAAATTAACAATAAACACATAGCAAAAAAACAACAGAAACTTATGACCACTTTAAATAGCAATGAAATCAATAATAACCAAAAATACATCAGTATAGAATACAATAAAACAACCCACAAATTAATACAAAAAACCTTTAAAAACTTCGGTTACACAGCTGCATATAAAAACAACAACAAATTAGAAACAAAGCTCAAAAATAAAACAAACCAGCAAGAAACGGATACAGGCGTATATAAAATAACTTGTAATGACTGCCCAAAATATTACATTGGACAAACGGGTAGATCATTCCAAATTAGATTTAAAGAACACATAAAAGACATAACCAACAAAGACACAAAATCAAATTATGCATTACACATAAAAAACGAAAAACACAATTACACCGACTTCAACACAAATTTAACCATAATGCACAAATGTAATAAAGGACCAATTTTAGACCGACTAGAAGAACTTGAAATATACACCCACAAAAATAATATAAATATACTGAATGAAAAATTAAACACAAAAACCAACAAAATTTACGACTTAATAATTAATAACAATAGCAATAAAACAATAAATAACTCATAGATAATAGAATATAAGAACATAGTTTAAGAAAAATGTAACTAGTATAAAGTGAACTGATGATGATTAAATATCGAAATCGATCTTCACCAAATAAAATCTTAAAAAAATCGTTACTATAAGGAAGTTTATACAAAAATAAACAGTGTGTTTTTTTATATTTAAAACCAGTGACGAAAGTACACAAAAAGGGAAAAAAATGGAAATCCATTTAACCACAAAAAAATTAAATCTTATGTTTCTCTATCTTACTATCTTAAGTCCAACTGTCAATTGTCTGAGATATTGGTTTGAGTTGGATTTTATACTGGCGTTGAAGAAAGTCATTCACCAGTTTTTTTTTTAATAAAGCTTTAATTGGGTGCAGGGCGGACTTTAAGACTGTCCTAGCAATTATATATTTAATACTCAAACGGAAACTGAAAACCGGATAACGAATTCCACTTCTTCGATAAATAAATTCGCGCTTTGCATCTTCAGTTCTAGGTTTTGGCAGCTTCACCGTGCACCTTTGCCGTTCCTCGTGTTTCCCGTCCTGGTGTAACAAATTGTGGTATTTTCTCCTTCAATTCTGCAGAACATTTACCATTTATTAATCTATAGAACACGCAGAGTTCTGCAACATCTCTGCGGTGTTGCAGACTGTCTAGATCTTTCGTAAGTCTGGAGTTTCGTATTATTCGGATGGCACGCCACTGAACTCTATCCAGCTACTGGAGAGCAATGCCATATGCTCCACCCCAAACCTGACACTCTAGTATTTTTTACACGGTCAAGGTTTTATATATTTGGAGAACCTGATGCGATCTAAAAAACAGTCTGCATCTATTGAGGAACCCGAGTTTGCTTATTTAGCCAAAGCGATAATGTGTTCAATTCATTTGAATTGATAAATTGAGTCACAACCCTCAAGAACGTGGTCTTTTACAACAAAAGGGTATTCGTTGCGACTTCTTCTACGCGAGAACGTGAATACTTGTGATGTTTTCTCGGTAAATTAGACCTGATTTTTAATCCTCCACTCAAATATTGTACTCAAATCGGATTAAAGCAAAGCGACAACTTCCAGCTGTTTACCGTTTAACTCTAAAAGAGTAGACTCGACCTCGAATGAAATAGAAGAGTGCAATGTTGCAACATCAGCAAACATGTGGATAGAGTTCGCAGTGCTATCTAACAAGTCATTAATGTATAACAACAACAAAGTTGGTGACAAAACTGATCCCTGAAGGTCTCCGGCATTTGGGGAGTGTGTCGTTGATGATCTTCCATTTAGCAGAACGTTGATCTTTCGGTCTTTGAGAAAGCTTTTTATCCACTTGATGGTCATCGAATCCAAGCCGTATGCCACAAGTTTAAAAATGAAATTTTCAAGCGAAATACGTCAAGAGAACGGTTGTGGAGCAGCTTTCGCGTAAGCCATATTGTTTATCTGAAATTATTTTGTTAATCTCAAAATAATTCATCAGTTGTTGGCTAATGCATTTCTCAAAAACTTTAGCCACGGCTGACACAATTGGTATTCGCCGGTAGTTTGAGACGTCAGTTTTATCTCAACCACGTTTAAGAACCTGTTGCACCATCGCACTCTTCCAGGCGTTATTATAAGAAAGGCAGAAAAATTTTAGTTTATATTTGAGCCAAGTCAATTTTAGAAATTTTGGCAACCGAAGCGAACATCTTGTAAAAGTTGCGAGCGGAGAATTTCAACTCGGAAGCCTTAGCGGCTTTCTTGTTGTCAGCTCTTTTCGCTTCCGTAGCACAGACTTTTTTACTTCAAACGAATTTTTTTTTATTTATTCATTCCATGCAGAACGGTTTTGGTGAAGTTGTAAACGGTGTCAGGGATATCTTGACTCTCCCACGGGAAATGTTGGAAAAATGACCGTAACCTATCATTGTCAGCCTCGTTGAAATGTCGCCTTGGCTGCTGTCTAAATTCTGGTGGTATTTTGACAAATATTTTTACGGTTATCTGGTTGTCGACACGCGCTTCTATTGGAGGATCTATATAAACTAATTAAAAAATGGATTTTATTAGGAAGTGATATTTTAAGTACAATAGTTTGAGCGGTCTTTAGGAAAATTTCGTATTTCTGCTGTCGACGTACGGTATGGGGTCTGCGTGATTCGAATTGTTGATGTGCGCAATTTTTATTAGTCACGAGTCAACGGATATTAGCAAAATGGATTGTAAGGCTATCAGTTTTATCTTTACGAGCATTATGCTTCACCCTGTATCTATTTCAAGGATTTACACCTATCATAGCTGGTAACCGGACATGGATTTGATCCTCTCGATTATATCGATTGAGGCGCTAAGCGAAACTGGCGCAACAATACCAACAACTGGTATACAACAACTGGATGGATTGAGATTTCGACTAGATTATCTGCGTCGATATTTCATAATAATGGTTAAGAATTCGCGCAAAGTTAAATGTTAACATAAAGTTCATCTGCAGACTAATGTTACCAGCTATACAATAAGACGGGTGTAGACTTTAAAAACTTAAATAAGAACTCAAAGACTTACATATATAAATATATTATTTTTACAGATTCAAAACTTTTTATTTTACATTTCGTCTTGGGTTGGGAAAAGGGCGGAGGGGGGTTTTGAATAATTATCACTATATACACACAGCACAGTACTAAGTGCAGAGTCGTGGAAACCCAAGTAATTAAAATTTAATGTTTCTATACTTTGTGCTGCTGTTATATGTTGTTGTGCTTCCTCAGAATTTTTTTTTATGCTTTTGGGATACAAAACAAGATAATTAGCTATGATTCAGCCAAAAAGAAAATTTCTTTCAAAAAATCTTAAAAGCTGAGATGCTTAATCTTTATGTTATATTTAAATTAAGTTGTCTAACTGTTCGAGCGAACCAAAACCTGTTCAAAATAGCTCACAACATGGTTGCACCCACACTCCCAATTTCATATGAAAGCGGTGTTATCGATCTGTTGACTATCATGTGTTATAAATAATTTATGGTTCGTGGACGAAAACCGTTGAACTATGATGATTCATTGTGTACATGGTACGAGTATGTATATTGTTAACAAAAGCATTATTTACTAATTAAATAGTTTAATTATATTATTACAGTTAATTTATTTCGATTTGTTGATATCGTTAATTCGATGAAAATATTAAATAGTTTTGGGTTGAGGTGAAAAATAATTAGCAAATATTTGATTTTTAATAGGAACTAATTAGCACACAAATAGGGGATTACATGTTTATAGAGGGATCGACGAAATGTTAAACCCTAGCAACTCTCTCTATTCTGCGGTTTGAATCAACGACCTAACGCCATACTATAGATTCAATTTCAGTAGCTATTCTACATATTTTATGTAGCACTTGGATTGCGAGTACAGTTGTCTCACCGTGAGTTGAGTTTGCTAGCACGAAATGTTGTTCGACCAAGAAATAAATCATGAAGTTATTGAGTACAACGAAACTACTATATGGCATATAGCTTGTGATGAAACCATTTGTTGTCCTAATCCATAACTTCCAAATTAGGGGCAAAAACGATGATTACCATATCGTACTATGACCACCCAGATTGCGAAGTGGTTAAAACGCTGCGGAGTGGAGCGAAAGATACCGGGTTCAATACTGATAGGAGCAGGATGCGAAAAGGGATGCTCACCATCGATCGTTTGGGCAATACGATCGGTGGTGCGAATAAACTCATCTAAGATCCAGTTGATATTACAATCCGTGTCCCGTCCCCTCTTCCATGTCAGTACTATAGGCTGGTATGCAATGTGCAGCTATGCAATGTGCAGATGGTTTCTACGTAAATCGGACCTATAGCCGGAACGAAAAGTAATATAGTGGGACATTGGGCCAAAATAGCCTAAGTGACAGATAACACTGAACTAGTCACTCAGGCTCGATTGGGTCATTGTGACATCCCTTCCCGACGTATACTCTCAGTCAATAAATATATTTGTTTTTCTTATAAAGTTCAAGATATCCGGTATCCTCAAGGTCGTCAGTTGATAAACAAATAGGAATTATGACCAAAAGCATTTAAGTCTATGGGAAGAGTATGAAGAACAGGAGTACAAGACGTACTCAACAGAATTTTCATTCGGAATAAATAACTATTTAGGGAACAATGCCCTGTGAGAATATCCCGCAAGATCCTGAAATTGCCTCCATCATAATATGACTGGGATATTTGCTGATTTATTGATTTAAAGGACAGTCGACTTTTGGATAGTCGACAATAAATGAGGTTATCCCATCTCTTATGGTGCAGATCACCAAAGTAATAGTCAATAGCTCTTTTAAGTGATAATGACGTCATTCCTTCGGTGGACTCACGTCTTACCAAAGTGGAACGTGCGCCAAAACGGGCTAATTTATCAGTCAATATATTTCCTTTGAAAAAAATGACTGAGATTCCAATGAAGTCTAACTTCATAGACTGCCTTGTCGATTTAGAGTAATTATCGTGCTCAAAACAAGTTTTGATGAAACAGTATTGGAACCAATCTCTGTTAGAGCAGCCTGGCGATAAGGAAGGATGCAGATATACGTTGATCTTTGCTAAGAGTAATGCTTTCAAAACTGCAGAAATTTCTGCTGAAAGACAGTAGCGTCCCTACCAAGGGGGATAAATATTTCGACCTCAGGATTTAGCATGCATAACCCGACACATTGTCACCGGAGAGTAGGATGGGCCCTTGTAGTCCCATATGTGGTTTTCGGTAAGAATTACACAAAATAATTTCCCGAAGACGTATTTCGTCACCATAGTGTCCGAAGACATGTGGGCAATTGTGTGTTGGACCACCTCCCTCGATATTTGGCAGTGCCCAGAAAGACAAAATAGATTGTCTCTGCCTTGTAGGCGAGTGGCTGTTTGCACTGCATACCTACTGATCCAAAGATCAAGTGGCAGCAGATCCTCAGCCATCTCAAGAGCTGCAGTAGGTGTTGTGCGCATAGGTCCTGCAATGCCCAGGCAAACAAATCTTTGAATGCGATTTAAAGGTCTTCCTCCAACCCCACTGTTTGTTCTAGGCCACCAAATAAGTGCGACAAACGAGATTATGGATTTAATTACCGAAACGTATAACCAGTACACGCGTCTGGGTTTCAGGCCGCATGATTTATGTCTGCATTTCTAGTAAATGTTACGTGCTTTGTATAAAGCATATGTTAACCAACACTGTTAACTTGTGGCGTTCAGAGTAACTCAAAATAAATCGCAAATTATCTCACGCCACAATCAATTAATAAAAATCGATATTTTCGAGTTAGTTCTTGTAATTCACTAGTACTGTCGCGTCACGACTGAACGTATATTTACGAATATATATACTGATGAGATGGATTTGCTTTTTTCGATCACACAACGAAACAATGACGTCATCAGAACGAAATCGGCCTAGTGAGTTATAAGCAACAACTCTCAACTTATAAAAAGCTACACTTTTCATGGGCGACCCTTCCGATGGCCCTGTTTTCATAGGGAACATTTACACGTCAATATCTTCTAACCACCCGATAATTTCATCCTACCTCCTGCCTTAACAGACACGGCAAAAAGTTAACTTCCCATAATGGAATTATGATAATCTTCTTCTTTCAATGGTGTTTCGTGTCGGGCTTTCAAGGCTCAAGACAATAGATTGTTCCAGGAAGTTAGTTTTATGTTGCAACAAACCCAAACACAAATAAGATGGGCGAACGCGGGCAGCCACAAATACAGCATGCAGTCAGGTAAGGTATGTGGTTCGGTTCGTTTCATGTCGCAACAGCGTAATCACACGTATAATCATAATCAAACGGAGCGGGAAGGAGAATTCACTTTCGGGGGGAAGTTTTGTTGGCGTTCAGAGCAACTCAAATAAATAGCAAATTATCTCACGCCCCAAAATCAATTAATAAAATCGATATTTCGAGTAAGTTCTTGTTATTCATGAGTCGCGTCACGACTGGAATCTATACGAATGGCACAGTGTTGAACTAAACATCAAGTCCGGTAACATATATGCATTATGCCTGATAAGATGGAGACAGTCATACAATGACGTCATCATCATCAGATCGAAACTGACCTAGTGGATTACAAGATAGATACAAACAACAACTCTCGACGAAGTACAATAATATTCAAAATTACTTAAACAACACGCTATTTTCGTATTTTCTGTCCAACAGTCCTTTATATTCTGTGTTTAGTATTTTCTGTCCAACAGTCCTTTATATTCTCTTCACATACTGCACTCCAATCGAAGAACAACAAGATTTGAGAAACTACCGATTGTTTCGAAATGAATGCTATGATAGGTCCTCAGTGACGGGGAAAAAATAGGTCCTGCTAAACCCTGTCCTTCATTTGTCTTGACTTAATCTACCGTAATTTGATACCAGAATTCTGGCCAACTTTTCGTGTTTGACATTCACGTCGACCAAATTCCGTATAACATCGAAAGGTTCATCGTAAGAAGTGTGCTGGTTCGAAGTTAAACTGAGTCGGCATGAGGCTATAATGTAAGAAATTCCAAAAACTAACCGATTAGATTGATAGTGTATCGATAAATGATTTCTGATTGTGAGCACTTCAGATTTTCTTTAACAATTGGGCATAGACCAAGTAAAGTGATTCGAAGTTCGAAATTGCAATGAATCGCCTTACTTTTCACCATTAGAGAAATTTTGAGTTGATCCGTATCCTATATGAGCCGTTCAATTTTGTTTACCCTGCGATGAAGTTGGATGAGTCAAACTCTGCACGCTGATTCGAAATTAATAGTGCAGTGATCTGAAGACCACTTCACGACATGGAGTGGTTTATGATTAAAACCGATTTTTGAACAAACAATGGTCTGTTACTGATAGTAGTAACCCCTTTGTTGTAAATTTTTAGCGAGCACCTCCACCAGTATGGTTCACCAACAAAAAATAGAAAGTTCAAGAAAATTCGTAGATGCTTAATCGCTTATGGTTCTTGTACTAATAAATCCCAAAGCCGTTTTTTCTTTTATTTCATTCTCTTCATTTACATAATTTGACAGTTTTGTTTAATACTGCCATCTTAAACTAATAGTGCAACTAAAATTAAATGTTTCGTGCAACTAAAATTAAATGTTTCGTTTTGATACAAAATATTACAACACCTTTTAATCTACAATTTTTGGTCCAGCCCAGCAGGCAGCACTAGCTTGAACTGTTTTGGTATCTCTCTGAAGTCTCAAGTAAATTAATCTGACCTATACTACTAATATATAAATGTTTAAGAGATCACAGCCGCGTGATGATCACATCACCGATCCCGTCCATACTGATATTTGAACCATCTCCGTTCGAATTATATGTAATCGTATTTGAAAACCACACACAAACCCTTTACTCGTACAACAATAGTTGACCGCAATTTGAACGCGATTAACCTACATACATTTATATGTGCGGACATACTCGACCAATAGAAAATTTTCTTTTGTAAATCGCGTACGTGTATACTCGTTCAATAGCTAAGTAGTTAGGGTTTGTGTTATGCTGATTCTAAAACGAGATTAGAAAACTGGATAAAACACAAAAATAATAATTAAGTAAGTCAAAATGTGTTAAGTTAAATGCTGTTTGTTGTGTACGGTCAAGTGTTAATTTAAAAATATAATAAAGTTGTGTCTGTGTGTGTGTGTGTACAAGGCTAAAAGTTCAACAGTGGTTTTGTGGCACGATATATGGCAAGTATAAAATACAATTTCGGTAGACGACCTGTCATTTGTACATAGTATTGTGACGAATCGGATACGTGCGTTGAATCTTGTACCGACATTTAACACCATTTCTGATCATTTGCCATCAAAACTAAAGATTTCATCAGAGGCTGTTGCGACGTGACTTTCATGGTACCCAGCTGTTACTTTCAGGTTGGAATACCGGTCTTAATACATTATTTGGAACCCAGTTTGAAGTAAACTTCCTTATTTCTAGATTTGGCCCTGATGTGGATCGGGTCACAAACAACCCAATTTTTAAGTCATTTTACATTTTATTTTATTTCCATCTTCCTAAAGAGGTAAAAGGTTAGGTTAGGTTAGGTTGAGTGGCTGCTACAGCACACTTAGACCGGCAACGGTCCGTTGTAATACCACAGGATCTTACTCCCCTTTTACTCCTATGAGAACCAGTTAGAGCTGCTTACGTTGCGTAATAAGTCTCAGAATAAGTAGCTTCATTTTCTAATTTAATTAGACAACGCCACTCTAGACGTAAGAGAAACAGAAACCAGCGACTTGATTGCCGCCTGACTGTCCACATAAATTGCGATATCAGTCGAGGATACCACATTATGTCTCAACCAGTTCAGGACCTCTTCAATCGCTATCATCTCTGCCTGGTACACACTGCAGTGATCAAGAAGGCGAACTGCTATATCTTCCTCTAGTTTATCACAGAAGACTCCAGTTTCTACTTTACCGTGTAGCTTGGAGCCATCCGTAAAGAACTGCAATGCTTCCGTTTCAGCTGCCAACCCGCTCTTCCAGGATTCCCTTGAGGGGCAGGTAGTTCCGAACCTTTTCTCGAAGCACAGAGTTGGTGTAACATAGTCAAGATTCGCCAGTTCTTACTTCAGCGATCTGACTATCGTCGAGTGTCCTATTTGAAGACATTTCCACTGAGATATGGCTGATAGTCGAGTGGCCGTAATCGACGCCATCTGCTTACTATAAATGTCCACGGAGAGAAGGTGAAACAAGACCTCTAGGGCACTTGTAGGTGTTGTCCTCAGCGCCCCGCTTATAAGCATGCAGGCCGTTCTTTGTACCTTCTCAATCTTTTTCCTGTATGTTACTTTATCAAGAGCTGGCCACCACACGCTCACCACATACATAAGTACAGGTCTTACTACGGAAGTGTAAAGACAGTGTACCAGCTCCGGCGTCAGGCCCCATCTCTTTCCGATGGCGTTCCTACACGAGTACAAAGCTATATTGGCCTTGTTTACTCTTTCCAGAATTTTGGGCTTCCAGCTTAGCTTACTGTCCAAGATTACGCCTAGAAATCTTGCCTTGTCCGTAAAAGCTAGTCTGTTGCCATTTAGGAAAGGTGGATCTACTACAGGGATTTTATATTTCCTCGTAAATAGTACCAATTCAGTTTTAGACGCGCTAATTGCCAGTCCACATTTGGTGGCCCACCTCGTTATAATTAGGAGGTCATTTTGGATTACCTCCGCCACTGTGCTTATGTATTTCACAGAGACAGCTATCGCTACATCATCTGCATAAGCAATCACTCCGATCCCTTCTCTCTCCAGCTTTAACAGCAGCTCATTGATTGCTATGTTCCAGAGGAGAGGAGACAGAACACCTCCCTGTGGGGTTCCCCTAGTCACCCGTCTCCTGATGGTGGATTCCCCCAGCTCTGAGTTAATCATCCTGCACCCAAGCATGTGATTGATTAACCCACTTATAGGCTAATCCACCCCTAGTAGCGACAATCCCTCTAGAATTGCCTCCTTCTTTACATTGTTAAAGGCGCCTTCAATGTCAAGAAACGCCACCATACAAAACTCTTACGAGAATAATGATTTCTCATTTGTACTTACCAGGGCATGCAGAGCTGTGTCTACAGATTTCCCTTTACAGTAAGCGTGTTGAGTCTGAGCCCAGTCACTAGGCCTTATTTTTGAGCGTATGTATATATCCATCAGTATTTCCAAAGTTTTCAATAGAAAGGATGAAACAGTTATGGGTCTTAAGTCTTTTGGGTAGCCCTGCGAGCATTTACCCGCTTTCGGAATAAAAATCACTCTGACCTCCATCCACTCCCGCGGAGTACAGACTAGTTTTAAACACCCTTTGAAGATTACCTCCAACCAGGGGAGCATAATCCTCGAGTTGTTCTGAAGCTCTGCGGGAATAATTCGGTCAGGACCCGCCGATTTATAGGGTTTGAACCCTTTAATTACCCATAGGATCCGTTCTTTGGTTACGATATCTTCTATGCGCAGTGAGTGTGCTTCTTGATGAGTACCAGTTCCTGTCGAGTCATCGAAGAGGTAAAAACTATCTCTCGAAAATATTTATCACGATCTTCCTATTGGATACTTTTTGAACTTTCTACTCATTCTGATCATGTTCCGGTGTGTCATCTCCAACTAAAGATTTCGACAGTTGAGAATTTGCTTGCTGGTGCCCTACAGCCGGTAAAGGGTTTTTAACTGTAAAATAAAAACCAATGAAATTACACCAATGACGCCAGCTTAGTAGGACCCGAAGCGGTTCTATGTCAAAGTGATTGTAGTGGTCCGAGAATAATTGCATACGGGCATCGCAGCTTAAGTGATCGCGAACGAAAATATCACATAACAGAAAAAGAAGCGATGGCTCTCGTCTGGGCTGTGGAACATTTCCATAGGTATTTGTGCGGAAGAAAATTTGATTTGATCACGGATATAAACCGTTAGAGTTTATTTTCAACCCGAAACAGTCTATGATTTCCGAGTAGTACATAAACCGGGGAAATACAACATAGCGAAGCTTCTTTCTCGCTTGCCAGTGTCTTCGATAAAATCAAAAGATCTTTTTGATGAACCAAAGGAATGTTTCATAAACACAATTGTTGAAGCACAGTCTAAAGCAATATCGATCTACAAAATCGATAAATTTTCTCGGGATGATTCAGAAATTCATCTAATAAGAAAATGTTTAAGTGACGATAAAAATATATCTAAATATATTATTACGAGGAACAAAGATTGTTGTTCCTTCCGTTAACAGAAAGCAGTTGCTGAAAATTGGTCACGAACGACATCCAGGAATAGAAAACATCAAACGACTTATGAAGTAGAATGTATGGTGGCCGAAAATAGATGGTGATATAAAGGATTACGTAAAGAGTTGTCATAGGTGCAGTCTAGTAACGTCTGTTGATATTCCTGAGCTCATGAAAATGAGAAAATATCCAACAGCCCTGGAGCGAAATAGCTATTGATTATGGTCCGTTTCCTTCTGGACATTATCTTTTAGTAGTCATTAACTAGTGAATATACAGTAGATTAAAGAATTCCTTAAAAAGAATCACGGCTAAAGAAACAATTGGATATCTGGGCAAACTATTCTCTTTATTGGTTCTTCCGAAAACAATAACGGCTGACAATGGAAGACAGTTCGTCAGTTGTGAATTCAAGAATTTTTACGATGAATATGGAATCAGGCTTTACTCCACCCTATACCGTACTGGCCACAAGACAATGGCCTTGTTGAGAGACAAAATCGATCAATTCTAAAAATATATCAGCGCGAACTCTCAAAATAGTAATTGGTGAAAAGACTTACAAACCTATCTCTTAATGAATAGAAACACACCACATCCGACAACAGAGGTGTCTCCTGCGGAATTGCTGTTTAGAAGAACGACTCGAACTAAGCTTCCATCAATTACTGAAGGTTTGCAAGGAGAGAATGATGAGATGGTACGTGACAACGATTTAATCTACAAAAATCAAATCAAAGAATACGCAGACAGTTAACGTAAAGTAAGGTTTTTCCGAGATAAGTATAGGTGATGTGGTGTGGACTTAAAAAAGAACGGACAGATAAGTTAAGTACTCCATACAGTGTGAGAAATACAAAGTACTCAAAACACGGAGAAATATAACTTATTTAAAGTTGTGCCCTTCAACTGATCCCAGTAATGTAACGTTGTCGAATGAAGAAGACATTGACATAACAATGATCCGTCAATTAAGCAAACCGTCAGCACTTGTTGATAACTGTGATCATCCTGAAGTGCCGCAGTGTAATGGCCAAGATGGTCAATCGCCAATACCAAAACTTAGAATTTTTGTCGCTCTCGTGGCAGAGAAGGTAACGTACTTGCTCTGTCATTCGGAGGTCTCGGGTTCCATTCCCGAGGTGGTGACGATTCATCAACACGATTGGGTGTTTTTAATCTGTAGGTGTATGTGGGTTGAACCGTGGGCCTCTAGTGGCATTGAGTTCTGGAATTATTTCCGCCTTCTTTAATTATTATTATTATTAGAATTAATATGAAACCATTTCCAAGCTGTACTGCCGTAAGTCTTAAAACAAGAAGAGATATGTAGTGGTTTACTGGGATAATTGTTACTATGGTAACTCTAAAATATATAGAAGGGTAATGGAGAAACAATAATAAGCTAGATGCTAGAGAGTACGACTTGATAGTTTCATTTTTGCTCCAAGGGTTTTGCAACAGATCTTGTATGACATACTTCAGGATGGTATAGGTCCAGAATAGGGCTTGTATTATCGGTAAACGGTTAATCGATTTACTGGCTTTACTGTCCAAATTTTTTTACCGAATTATCGGTAAAAATCAAATATTTACCAATAAATTTAAGTTTAACAATTTTGAAACAACTGATAATTCACTACCGGCTTTAATTTCAAGAATAGTAGCCAAAGAAAGTCTACCATTCGTAAAATTTGTTCCTCTTATGATTTAAGAATGTTACTAACCGCCAAAGGATATTCCGTTCCAAAATCGTCAATTGAATAAGAAATATTGTAATGGCTAATACCATAGACACATATCTAGTTTCATAAACATGATTATGAAATTATGATTTTCAAAATGAGAATACATGAGAGACTACAGTTCTCATTTCATTTGACAGTTTATCATAATTCATTAAAATCTTACGTTAACTGTATGGTTTAAAAATATTTTTGTTTCGCCCTCCACCTAAATTATCGAATTCTGTATTAATTTTATTTTAAAACTTCTATTTTTATAAGAATAAATATAATTTTCGCTATTCACTAACTGTATAACTTGGCACTGTCGTCGCCAAAATGCCATGGAATGAGAAAAATAGCTCATTCCGAAACCATGTTTAAGCCAAGTTGCAAACCATGGTTAGCAGTGGCACATTACAACGAAATCATGGTTAACTCAAAACTGTAGTTACGAAACCAGATATATGTCTATAGTATTAAGGAGGAAAAACTCCTGATGAAATTCGTATATCAATTACAAGCCAGATAAAAAATAGTTTAGCCTCACACTCGACGCATGGAGGTCAAGTCAATCGAAAACCGCCATGAATATCAATATTCATAGTCAAACAAAATTTCAGAAATTATGACTCGCACTGCTACATGAAAATTTACCTGAAACAAGTGCATCGAAATTCTAGAAAACGAATTGCAAGAATCAATTTTAGTAACATTGTTGCAATAAAACAGAAGGTACAGCAGTTATGAAAAGATGGGATCTTGTTTAAGTACTCATCATCAGCTATGTTTTACGCATGGTATCCAACTGGCGGTAGTTAAAGTTGTGTACAAGAAAAATGTTGCGTGATTTAAATTAGAAAATGAAGCTACTTATTCTGAATATGTAGTCTTTGAAGAAGATGAGGGATCATGATTTCTCTGAGCGTTTGATCGTAATAATAACAGATGATTCGCAAGTTGATGACTTATATTCAGTAATCAATAAAATACTACGAGCTGTACAAATATTTGTCATTCATCTATTTCTGGATAGCAAAATCCGTTGTTACAGCTTATTGATTATGCTGGAACAGTTTTTGCAAAATGAATTAAACTTAACTAATAACCTAACCTAAAGGCACTGGAACCTGTAAAATTGGCAGTAGTTAATCATATCAGATTTTACATTATTAAGTGTAGATGTCACACCTGAATTTATGTTAGATGAATTATTTGCACAGAATCCACTACTACAGTGTGGAATTACAGCGTGAATTAATAATTAAAATAAAATAGCGAAGAATCAATTATTCAGATGTATTCTCGTTTCTACAAAATCCGATGGATCATGGCAGAACAACTGATAATAAACACAACTGCAATAGTTAAAAGTATTGTGAGCATTATTGAGCGTTTAAGTATTAAAATTGCAGATTGTATAATATTTCTGACAGTAATACTGATTCATCTGATGATTATCCAGCAATGGGCGCGATCCAATTAATACCAAAAAGGTTTTGAAGAAAATAATTAAAAATGAAAAATTAAAAGCTATTAATTTACCGGTATATTATCGGTAAATCGGTGAACCGAGCGAACTTTTATCATTAATCGATAAATGAGAACTTCGGTAAATTTGGAACCTCTAGTCCAGAATAATACACTTGTCATTGATTTACCATACATCAGACGTAAATTTGGAATACATTATGAAATAGCATTTTTTAATAATTGCGATGCCGGCTCGCGGCACAATACACAAGTGCTTTATAACAGTCCAATTTAGCTAAATAAATTATAATCTCCATGGGTTCTACTAGACGATACTTCTATGGGTTCTATTGCATCTACGATGGGTTCTATTTAAATCAGTGTCTGACCATGTACGGGCCAACTAAAATAGTATAATTTGCTTGTCTGCAAACCTCTTTTAAAAATTAGGATACAAGCTTACTCTCCTATTTACTCTCGCTGTGAACTTTTTTTAGTATACATCGATAAACGTACCGCTTCCTGTTCCCCACCGTTTTTGATCGTCTGCGACTGCAAATTCTTGTCGACGATGTAGATGCTGTCGGTAACTCTACTGCACCGAAACCTGTTAATCAAAGTATGTGCAAACCCTATTCCTCATTTGCTATACTGTTAGTCAAGATTTTAGTTAGGTTTAATTATTCAAATCAATAAAGCAGAAAGTGTCTTTGCCGTTCGGAATCAAATCTGTCAACTACCTTCCTTTTATTATCAACTACTTTTGTTTTATCGTTCTTCCTTACGCCGCTACTGGACATATTGCACATTCATCCCATATGACGTAACTCTAATAACTTTAGCAATTGTCCGATCAACAATAATAATTATCGATATTATTCTGGAAGTAGTAATTTTCCACCATCATAAAAAAATCATAAACAGTTAACTGTTATAAATTATCAACTGTTGGAATACAAAATAGTTTTGGTCACGCAATTCCCAAATTGTGTTTATGTAGTTTGTTCATTTTTTACGTACTTGCCTTCATTACTGAAACCAACTAGTACCCAAGTTTATCTAACCTAGTTATCAACCAGTTGAATGGTATATTTATATATATATATATATATATATATATATATATATATATATATATATATATATATATATATATATATATATATGTATATATATATATGTATATATATATATATATATATATATATATATATATATATATATATATATATATATGTATGTATATATATATATATATATGTATATATATATATATATATATATATATATATATATATATATATATATATATATTTACTTTACATCATTAATTCGGTTTATATAACCACTGCCTCTTCTCTTTTTACACGGCCATACTGCTATCACCAGGTTCTGGTGACATCTCGTTCACATCATGATTACACTCATTGAGATCAGCTTCATAGGCTTCATAGTAATCGTCATCGGACCAACCAATATAATACTGCTTCATATTTTCAGCGCTCGTACGGTATCAATAAAGGATTCTGTGTCACCAAACCCTTTTTTAAAATCGTGTCGATCGTTTCCATTCACCGACCGTTTATTTAACATATTAAATATTTTGCTTGAATCTTATTGCCATATGGCTGAATTGAGTTCACTTTATCACCACCAACCATGTTTTTGACTTGATATTGGTTCGCTTTGCCCCGCGTCTGTCGTATAGTTTTTTCACTGCATCATGCGCTCTGTAATAATCATTAGCAGATTCTGCCCCATTACAGCATCTCTTGAAGACTTCGCACATTGATACCCACTAACAAATCGAACGGTAGCATTCCAATACTTCATTTATAAGTATTATTGAAATATCTTTGTAAGTCATTTGCTTTTTTCTACCAAGAATGTTTAAGCTGACATAACAGTTTCAATTGTGATGAACGTAATGGTTGAAATTCGAAATAATCAATAAGTCGGGCAAATCGAAAAGCAACACTTATTTTTGAAGTTTTTTTATCTCTACCTGGGCACTGAGAGATTTTTTGAGGGAACACCCACAGAAACTTGCAAAAACCGTCAATAATTCACAGAACGAAATATCTTCTTTAAAGCTACTAGACTCCCTATAAATGATCCAGATGATATATAAAGCGAGAGATAGATCTCCTTTGGGTAGTGAATTCAAGAAACCTTCCTGCGTTTTCCTAATTTATGTTCAGCAATGACAGACTTCGTTTTGCATAATCTGTTGACACTACCAATATAACAACACTTTGAATAGGCCTTATCAGCTAGTAAGATATAATACACACCGTTCTCTAGCATCCTAAAATTTAAATTTAATTTAATATCGTCGTTCTGAGATTCATTCACTTGATTTAAGACAACATTCTCTATTACCATAACCACATCGGAAGCGGCTCATAGCATTACATGACATACTCGAGATCCAGAGACACATCCGTAACAATTTTAAAAGTAAAATTATACCCAGGATTTTAAAGTCCTATCACTATTGTCAAGACCTCCACCTCGTAGTAAGACCAAACTTAGAAGAAGCTCAGTTAGCTTCTAATAAATTTGTGGAACAGGAAACTTTATCGAAACTTCCTTAATTTACTCGAATGCTATTATCTGATGCTATTTTACTATACCTCCTCCGGGCTCGCATAATCAGAAGACCTTTGTTTTAAACCACCGTCATTCCCAAGTTCCAATGTAGATAGCCTTCTTAAATTCTTGGAAATGGATTTTCGTTCTTCAATGTTAGCTTTAATTCTGCATCACTTGACAGTTTTATTCATATGATAATAATCATGCAGATCCACCACTTAAACTAAACAAACACTAGTCTGAGTGAAACATTTTCATTCTAATAATAATCGAAGTTATTACCGTCACAGTCTAATTCTTTAATTCTCGACCAATTATGATAGTACCCTCAAGTGATATTTATAATAAACTGATTATTATGCCCAAAGGGACTTCCGAGTAAGAATAAAGTTTTCTTCAATGAATCTCTTCGCGTTGACGCTTTCAATGTTCAAGTCTTTGTTGCAATACTTTGTGCACCATATAGACTTAAACAATTTGAGAAAAACTGAGACAATGATGATACCACCCGAATTACTTAATTTACATTAAAGATTGCATGAATACAAAAAATTGTCCAGGGATCACGTAAAAAAAACCGCGACAAAGGCTTTTATTTACCATGAGAGTAACTGGAAGGGCCATAGACTCAGTCTCAAGACGAGTAGTAGAGTAATTTTTGTGGTATCGGCACCTCATAGATTTTGAATATCATCGACGGAACGCAGCCGTGACCAACTGCTTTACTAAAAAACCAAGAAGTGGCTTATAAATCCATGCAAAAAAATTTGCAAACAAATTGCAAAAGCTAGACGGTTGACTAGAATTGCAGCTTTTATATAAATGATTAAGCTACTGTTTTCTTGCTGTTTTGAAATGCCAGAACTCCTTAGGACTAAATGATATTTCTCGATTTGAACTGCATAATTGTTGCAGAGAAACCAGTTAAGAGTCTTAAATTTATTTCGGGCTCTATAACAAAATCGGGATAATACTTCACTTCGAATAGTTCGTTCTGTACAAGAACTGCAGTTTATGGCGTCGATCCTCGAGCCTCATCAACTCAGTATAATACCATGACTCGTAAAGTCAGTTTTTTTGTTTAATCCGTGGAACATACATGTTTCTATATTGTATAAACCCGGTGCGTGGTAAATGCTATCACAACAAGTGATATCTCGGAATGCGTGACGTTTCGGAATGAATCGTTCCTTTCTCATCCATTGAAGATCGATCCAGCCATAAACGTTATCGTAAGATATACCGAGAAGATAAGAGTCGCCTGCAATGATAAATCAATAAATTGAACTCTCCACGTCTGTAATCTCCTACCGATCCATAGTGGATGTATACTGAGCCGACAACAATCGAAGTGTTATATGCCAGTCTGAAACGAATACCGCAAAAACGCCTTGACTGGAATGGTAGACAATCACATTGATGTGGACTGAAGTTTTTACTGCTATCAAAACTACATCTGCAACTACATAGTAACAAAATTGTTCCTGTACTTTCTGTTAATGGGCATAGTTAGATGGTAAATAGTCTTCAAAAAACATGGTAGTCGTGAGAACTTTAGGGTTGATACCACTCTTATACAAGTACTTTCGTTATTAGCATGTTTAGTGACTGGTTTAATCGAACCTTTACAGGATCGCCAGTGTCAAAAACGGTTTGAATAGAGCTCAGTGGACTCATTTCATCATGGTGATCATCTTCCTAGGAATCAGCATCATTTGTGTTTTGAAGAATTTACAAAAGATGATGTAACTAGTATTTAATCGCTACGGACCTCTCTGGTAACTTTGTTCATGTTAAAGCATCTTCATTCCACTCTTGCAATCAGTGTCATTTCGCTGAAGTGAAAACAACATATTTTTTGTACTTTATCTATGCTGATTTTTTATTTCAACATAAGAGCAGCTGTTAAACATCAAATTGTGTGTGAAGTAAAGGGGAATATGCTTCATCAATAAAAACATTGAGTAATAGTTCCGATATTTTAATACCAGAGACAAATAACGCGAGGGGAGGCCGCAGTAAAGTTGGAAGTTTGAGAGTCACTTAAAAATTGATTGTAAACCACCTCATGGCCATGAGTATCATACGTAAGCTAATGCTGTTCATCTGGTGGGGTCAGGTAGAAGTGATCTACTATGAGCTATTACAGCCTAACGAAACAATCTGTCCAACATGCAGCAAAGTCATCAAGGAAACTTTGGAGGCGTTCCAGTGGGATGTATTGCTCCACACACTGTATTCTGAACGCATTATATATATATATATATATATATATATATATATATATATATATATATATAAAATTACATTAGCACTAGCATAATGAAATTTCTGCAAGCATATTCATATGCCACAAACGATAAAATCTGCTCGGTCATCACAAAACTATATAAAACATCATTATAGTTCAAACAACAACGAGAAATGTTGTTTTTCTAGTTCACTGATCATTAGAAATAGCCAATTTTCCGCATCGTTTCAAATTCACAATGAGGCGAATGTGAAAGACTCGCGTTAAATTAATTTAATTGATTTTTTCTTTCATAAATCTCAATTTACATAATTGAATTAACTTTAATTAATCTATTTTACCACTCTTTTGTACGTCAGCTATCGCTATGTATTTATGTAAATAGATAGCTCGTCTGTTCATGGATATTCGAATGCACTTATTGATGATACATTACATGTTATAATTTCGAGTTGGATTTTTGTAATTAATTCGAGTTAATAACATTAGAGTGAATGTATGTGTGTGTGTGTTTTATAGACGTGTACTGATGCAATATATAATTAATTAGTAAAAAATGTACATGATTTTGGATATTATGTATGTATGTATGTACATACATATTACATACAGATCATAGGTTCGTTTTTTTTTATCCGCATAATGTTGTGTCACAACCAGATTTCTATTTGATTTATCGATATGGTATGTATGGTTTATGGTCATGTCGATTTTATAATCGACAAGCATAAAATCAGTAATCTTTACGTTTATTAATAAAGTTTTGTAATTGGATTTTCTGTTCAAGCAATCAATTTTGTTACTACTGTACATTCTTTAACTGTCTTCCTCTGATATTATTCTTATATATGATTCTTTTACTTACTCGGTAAAATTTATTGGTTAACTCGAACTTTACCAACCATTTAATCTGAACAATTTGAACTTATTCCTAAAAAAATAGTCAATTAAATGTCCTAAATGATGACTTTTAGTTATATTATACCAATAGCTGTCATTTAGGGATTTAAAACATTATTTTATTTAATAGCTGCCATTTAGGCTACTAAATACTTAAATTGTAATGTAAAACTGTAAGCAATGGATTAAAATCTTACTCCAGTATATTTTTATTAGCACCCCTGAAATCAGGCTTAGATTCCAATCTAAAACAAAAATGATTAAGATTCGATTAGTTGAGAAAATGAACCAGCATCAACTTTCATACGTATATAGGGAGGCGTCGGACTATCAATAAATTAACTTGAATCTGGTAGCTTCAACTTGCTTGTTAATTGTTTGCGTGGACAACGTCATCAGGGCATCTATAAGTTGTATTATGATTTTTGGATTCGGTTGAAGATTTAATGGCATCAAAGCGTCTGTGAACTTCGTTTAGTCAATTGATATGTGTTATAGTTGGATTTGGTCATTTTTCAACTCTTAGTAAATCTACTTTAGTACTCCCGCATATACCATCATATACTGATCAATAAAACAGTATCATATTAAAAGAAGCCCTTTAGAAGGGTTTTTCCCACTTTCCTTCCACGATCTTTATGACGTTGTAGATGTAATGTCTGGTTTGCTCTTGGTAGCTCATTAGAGGAGAAAATATATCATTTTTGTGACTTCAAATGATTATTATTCAAGTTAAATTCGGCCATTACCCAAAAGGTGGTTCACAGCCAATTATGTCTGAATCCCATTGTCATATACAGGGTGTCCCAGTAGAAATTCAAACTTAAACATTTAATAAACAAAACGGCTTAATATACTTCCAAATTTATTTTTTTGTTTGAAAGTACAATCCTCCTGGTTATTTAAGAAAACAGAACATGTTATTTATGAATTCCATTCAAATAAAAGCCGGCCTTGGCGTACTCCATTCAGTTGGTTCAATTTCTGAGCATATTTTGGAATGCGTGCGTGTCTATTTGTGCAATGTGGTTGCTTCAATATTGATTTTCAAATGCTCAATAGTTTTTGAACGGTCCGTACAACAGCCCACAAATAAAAATCACTGGCGCTTTGCTTCCGAATTCCCGTCACCATTTCGTCTGATAATGCGACCATCGAATTTTTGACGCAGTTTTACTATTGCAAAGACGAATGTGTGGCATGGCGATCAAAAACAATATCTTCAAGACATGGCCACAAAAAGAATGTTAATATGTGGCGTTAGTTGATTCCGTTGACGGTAACGTTGGCGCCGACCTCATCTTCAAAGGAATACATCTTCAAATCCCATTAATGCTGCCACGCCACAAGCCATGTGACAGTTATTTCAAAACTGATATGACACAGTTTGTTCACGTAGGACCGAGATGGAAATGCGCCTCGTTCGAAAAGATGATTTTTTTAGCAAAAATCTTGACCAATTTCGAGTTTGTCGCAGACCCACACGAAGTGGATCGCTCTCGAAGTGGATGGTCACGGGTCGTCAATTGCTGGACCAATTAAACTTTATAGCGCCATAAACCACGATATTTACGCAGAATTGATTGCATGGAAGATCGGCTGATGTTTATTGGCGATGCTCGATATCGAATTGATGTTAACGTACTTTATGCTAAAACTTCTCACTTCGCCTCTCTTCACTCTTCAATTAGAAATAATATACTGTGATTCTGTCAAAGAAAGAGTGACATTAGCGTTACCAGAGATAAAATAACCGATGTGTCAAACCTAAAACGATCATACAAGTACTTTCAATTTTTTTTCAAATCTCATTATTTAACAGTTCAATATATATATATATATATATATATATATATATATATATATATATATATATATATATATATATATATATATTATATATATATATATATATATATATATATATATATATATATATATATATATATATAATTATGCTTTGGGACAAAGCAAATTAATTTGGGCTTCTCGCTTCAGTGTCTGTGACCCTCCTCCTCCTCACTATCGGCTTATTATTCTTTATCAGGGGATCCTTGTGGTGTGGTGTACTGTCTGTATCGTGTTTATGTCATCTAACCGTTGGTGTTATTATGAGAGTAGGTGGCGATTCGTTGAGCCACCATTTGTTGGCTTTATTTCTTCTTCTCTGATTATCTATAATCACATTAGAAAAATTATATCTGTGGTGTTGGTGATACTCATCTGGATTTCCGAATATATCAGCCATAAATCCTTTTTCGTTCTGTCTGCGTTCCAGATCGTATATCAACGGGTATATCTTGTCTGGGGCTCTTGTATATATCCCACTTGATCCAGGTATGTGAACGTCTCCGGTCCGGGGTTGTTCTGTCGTTCACAGCTCCCTTTGTTGCTGCGATCTTCGGTAAAGTGAGGGGCGAATATTAACGAGTTTTCCGTGTTTTCCGACGATCGTTCGTTTAATATGATTCCGGACCAAATCCGGTAAATGCAGGTAAATTCTATCTTCTCCAAACTTGTTATAATGCTACTGGTTTGAGATATAATGTCTGTAATTTAATATGCGGAATGCTCCGTGGCAGTATCAGATACATTTTCTTTCAAATAATCTCAATTTCTCCATGGTATTTGGTCCAATGTCCCACCATATAGGGCAACCATATGTCAATATTGATCGTACCAAAGGACATGATTGTCCAGGTACATCAGTTTGTCTAGCTCTATCTCTAGATATTTATCATATGGCTTTTGCTCACATGTCGTTTCAGCTATTTGGATTTGGAATTCCTTCCTATTGTGTTGCGTGTCTCCATATGCCAGTTGGTAGGGTATTCCAAATAGAGGATAGTCTCACATTTCGAGGGGTTGATTTTTATCCACCATGTGTGCAAATAATCCATTATAAATTTTACTTCTGTTTGTATATTTTGTGTGATCCATATGGATTAACAGTGCTCCTGTTTTTTGGTTCAGGTTTCTCCGGGGTCAGTTTAGTGATTGCATGTATAGTTGAGTGACCATATCTGAAGTCAAATTGATTGTCTGGAACGAGCCTGTTATCGGTAGTGTATACCCTTATTGGTTCGTATATTATTATTTTCAAGGTTAGACAGCAGGCTTATCAGTCGGTAACTATATTTGGATGCGTCGCGGGGCTTTCATTTCTTTAGGATTTGATATTAGGTTGCGGTTTTCCATGCTTCCAATAATGTGCGGTTGTTGAGACAGTGGTTGAACAAACTACATAATTATTTTATTAAATCATCCGGTAGATATTTTAACGATACGCACGATAGGTTGTTAAGTCAATCGGTTTTTATAGAGTCATCAAGTTCCCGATTTAAGTATATAGTAAATCCTCAACGTACCAGGTGTTGTGATATCCACAAATCCACTAGATGAATGAAATCCCTGCATTTGGTCTTGTTTTGATTATTCGTTACTTCAATGTGTATTAGACGGTATGCAGTCATCTACTTTAAGGTGTATGCAACAATCAGCAGCAAAGCATCTGGTAGTGATTTAACTTTTATCCATGTAGTCACTCCAATATTGGACTAACATCTAAGACTTATTGGAACAGACCTTTGTAACGTCAACAGACCTTTGTAACTTGAGGTATGGCTATCAACAGCAGCATATGCTGAAATCTTTTCGTGCTCCTCGATTCTGATAAAACTTTGATGGATGTCGCAAAACGGTGCACTGAGGATTCAGGATATTAGTAAACTGCCATCAACAACCCCAGCATCGTATAGATATGCGTTTTCCAACTGATGAAGTCATGCATCATAATCTTTATTGATTTTATTTGCGCTACTTGACCTAAAGTAGTTGATTCTTGGCTTCACATTTGATTGTTGGGGTTAAATATTGCGCAAGGATGTTTTGCAAATTTATTGAATTTTCTAAATCACTTTTTCCTCAGCTTTAATCATAAAAGACAGCCTACAGCAACGCAGAGATGTTCCACAAATGCAGAGATGCTGCAACCAATTAAAGCTAAATTAAAACTTAAAAAAGATGTATGGGAGCGAATGCAAGTGTTTAGTCAAAACAAGTAGCTCTCCGCCGTGATAAATCTACAACTTCAGTAGCAGTGACTCCGTTTGAATAATTGTTAACCCACTCACGTTCAATTTATATAAATTGCAAGGGTAGGTACACCATTTTCACTTTTGCCATTAAGAGCTTCTGAATCTTCAGCTTCTTCAATTTCATCTTTTGGATTTAGAACAATGCCTTTTGTATATTATACAAAAGTTAATAGAACACCGAAATCCTGTCAAAACAATGCAAGGATTCAATGGCGTAAAAACAAAGAAGAGTGAGACATATTGATTTCTTATAATTGTTCATAGATGGCAGCATTCAATGAGAATTACCAGTTAACATTACCAGGATTAGGCTGAAGGGAGTTTATTCCCTTTTACACACAACCCAAGAAGTTCTTATATCATATTATAGGATATAAGAACTATGAGTTCTTATATCGTATTATAGCCTCATAGGAAATAAAACATTAAGAGTGACTATTGTGTCGCTCGGAATCTTGTTAGTTTATCTACTGGTGTAGCATGTCCGGTATCCGGAACACGTAAGTCGCCGTTTGATGGAATCTATCTTAATCCGTCCAGTGTACTCACTCACCATGTTATATTGAGTTTTATATAGTCATTGCAGCATTTCTGCAGCACCCCACTATTAGCGGTGCTACTCGATCCTTCACATATCAATCGTTTCTTGTATCTTCTAAAGTTGGACATTTTTATTTTGCAGCCGTCATTGTTAAGTAGTATTGATCCAATAAAAGTTAATGGCTTCAATTTAATTGTGATAATAGGTCTCTAGTTTCAGTATTCGTTATTCTACCAGCTCGTTGGAATTCAATAGCTCATTTCCAATAGACTCTCTCATTTTCTTTTTGCTGTTCTTATCTTTTTAAAACTATAGTTTTCAGTCGATCTTGCAGTACGTTGTGGTCAATGCTTGAGCGTATGACCTACAGACCCTCAAAACACGTTGGTTTATCGAATATGTTTCCATAATAAATTTACCACGTGTCTACTTCAAGATTGCCAAATATGAAGTGTCAAGACTAACGTTTACCAAAATGGCGACAAAACAAAGTATAGTATACCTTCCAGGCGGACACCCATATTTACCTCAATCTTTTCGTTATTTTGGTGTCATTGCCTCCTTTTCAACCATTACCTTCTCTTGTTCAGTCATTTTCTCCTCTTGGGCCCGTATTTATTCAATTATACACTTTTTTGACCAATAATCATCCCAATTTTAATGACAACGATCTTAAAATCTTATCAATTCCGTTGCCACAATTTCCTATTTAAGTTGAAAGGTTAGGAGCACTAAGTCTCGAAGATGATGCACCAGTAAGATTTCACAGGCCAAATACATCGCTGATCGTATCTGCATCATCTATAGACTGTACATATCAACACAACCTCATTAATTACGAAGCACGACACTGTTGTTGGTTTTTGCCATACCAAAATTGATTACAGCAAACAATCACGTCGGAGTAATGTGCCAAAATTGTCCAATAATTTGCATACCCCCAAAACCAACACTAACAAGCACAATCAGATTTCACTTTACAAATTAGCATATAAATTATAATCTATGAGGATACACACACACACGCACTCATATACATTCATCACAAAATTTACAAATTTTTTTCCGGGAAAACATCATAAATTTAACTGGCACAAAGCAAAAACAAATTGCGGGAATGGGAAGTGAGAAGAAAGTATTTTTAAATTTCTACTTGCATAATTTAGTATATGTGTACTGTGTAAATCATTCCTAATTTCATGCCTAAATCTCGTCCCGTACCACAAATTTATTCATGTTACCATTTTGTTGTTGTTGTATTTCCAGAAAATCTAAACACAATTTAGACGACGACGTGAACATTTTAAACGAATACTCATATCATCATCAAAACGAAGAGACAGGGACGGAGCGGTAAATCGGGCGAACGTCGCATATACATATATACATCGGATTCGGTGACGTCTTATTTACTCAAACAACACAAAGTTTGAGTAAAAAATAAAATGCGGCAATGACATTACGTGGGTTGCGTTTTTTGGGAGTTGCTGGAACAATATTTGCTTATGTTATTGGGATATTGTTGTTATCACTTGTAAGCGTACAAAATCCACAGCAACGAAGGCCGCGTACAAAATTTTACGGTGAGGTAATGTAAACAATTTTATATTGTATTCATTGTGTTACAAATTTTACCATTTCACTCAATTTATATACTAATTTTCCACACCCATACACACATATTTATAAATATATATATATACATACAATCATATATAGGTTGATCCATTTCAAACTCGTGTACTTGGTCTACTTGGAAAACGACAACCGTTGCAATGGTGCCGCGAGCTACGCTACATGGATCAGGATCCGATCAAAACCCTAGATAAACCAAAAACACGTCCGAAACGAATGCAAACATTTCCCGGCCATTTTATACACAGCAAAAACGAACGAAACGATAACCATTTAGCGAATAGTTTAAACAAAGATACGAACACAGTATTGCATCATTCACAAAATTCCAGTAAGAAATCGTCAACGCTGACAACGGTTTCGACGCTGTCATCGTTGCCATCGTCATCCGGTGCCATTTCATCAGCAAGGGGACTAACTGCGCTCGCCTCATTTCCAGGTAGTGGGAATACGTGGCTGCGATATTTATTACAACAGGCTACCGGTAAGTCAACTCATACATACATATATTTATCTCTATATAGTAGCTACTCAATATGCAATATTATAAATTCTCTAAAACCTCTTGTAGGACAGTACTCGCAAGCCTCAACTCCGTCACAATGTCTTTTGAACGAAATTTCTTGCTGTCCAGTTTATATGTTCAGGCATTCAATGAAATCTAGAATGTTCTTCACCAATGTTGACATCCATCCATGATGAGTTACTTTTCTCGTTCCAAGATGGATCGTTAGCGGATAATAGCTTTCAAGGGTAGCCTCAATCAGACATGTTCGCATTTATCAAGTTATTCCAATACGAGCAATGCGAAATTAATTCGGTAGAGCTTAGCAAATAAGGTTAAGTATAACCAGTAGATCATATTTGTTCTCAATTCTCAAGTCCTGCCATAAACCATTCGATAGAATTTTATATAGTCCTTGAAGATAGCCCAGTGCTGCATGTGGGACAACAATAACTTCTTGAATTAGATCTGATAAGATTTCTTTGAATTTGACCCTAATTAACCATGGTTACTCACCAGTCACAATAGTAGAGAGATGATAAAACGACCCTTTGAGAGTGTCCCTTAGCTGCGAGCAACGGTAATTCAATCATCTTCCAATCTAGTTTGAATAAGTTGAATACCCATCTGTCAGCTTCGTCTGACTTACTCGATCTCACTTAAGAGTCCAGAAAGTTCGTCTCAAAAAGTGTACTCATAGCTTCCTCCCGGCTCTCAGTAAAGCTTCTTGTTTCTGAAAGGTACCTATTCCGTTTGTTACATCCTTTAAGAGTTTCTCCATGCAGCACTCTTAGGTTGCCTTAACTCGAGGTTGTATTCCGTAAAGGGCTACCTACTTAAAAGTTTTCACAAAGCAGATGTTCTTATAGACTGAGTGAATAATATTATCCAGGTGGTTGAATATAAACTGCAAGATCTCGAGTGGTCTTTTTTAGTGCATTCTTACAGTTCTGATTTCTAGTAGTTGCATTTTTGTGACTTCTAAATCATCAAATTTGATGTAACTAATCCTCTTAAATTGTAGTTATTGTTGCCTCGTTATTGAATGAAAGCATTAAGTATTCTTAATGCTTTCACTCCACCATTCCCCTGAGTATCCCATAAAGATGGTTTCTTCCACTTCTCGTCCTTTTGCCGTTTACTGGGCTTACAATGGTCTTCACTGACCCCGGTTGATGTTCATCGTTCGGTTAAACCACTACAAAACCAAATTTAAAATTGGCATTTTGATCCCTCTTCGATTTTTTCGGCGTATGTAGGCAAGAACTGTACGTTTCGTCAATCTCCTTAAAATCATCCTCCTCGATACCTACCTTATTTTTTTTATTTTGCGTTTGATTGGTAGATCAGTATTCTCTGGAAGATGGCAATAATTATTTGTGGACAGAGTAATACATTTGCCCTGTGGCCCAATTCTGGTAATTCCCCGGGAATAGGGAATTGGGGAAAGATTTTATATGTAATTTCTGTTCAAATATATTTTTTCCGATCTCCTGACGAAAAAGTTCGATGTAAATATTTATTAATTGACCATAATTTTTCCATACCAAAATTGAAAGGGAAAATTATTCCCAATTTTACACTAGCTTTTCACCTTAGTATGCCAGAAAAAAAATATTTTAACTCAAATTACTTATAAAATCATTCCCCAATTCCCTATTTCCCGGGAATTACCAGAATTCGGCCAATAGTCCATAGTCGTGCTATTCTCACGGCAGAATTCGCTAATTGCACTGTACTTTCTTGTTACTGCAACGTGTCCTTATAATGTCCTTGCATATAGTTTATAGAAAACCAGACGATTTTGTACCAAATGCCCAGGATTTAGTACTTCAAAGTAGTAACAACTTTTTTGAGCTACAAAATTTGAGGCCTTTCAACGAAAGTTTGAATTCCATTCCTAGTAGTTTTCCATGTGCAATGAGAATTTTAAACCTTTCCTTGGCAGATCCGTACATCGAGAATTTCCAGAAAGAGACTCTAACTAACTGTAGTCTACTTCCGAGATTATCCTAGGTGTAGTATCGTTGCCCAAATGGCCCGGATTTGGTAATTGTGTCCTTGCAGAATATTCGGAAGGACACAAGTTCTATACTGTCGAGTGATCTATTTGAATTCTTACCATTGAAACACATCTCAAACAGCCTAGTTGCCTTGTCGGGCCCCATCGGTTAACCAAAGATATCAACCAAACAAAAAATTAAAGACAAGTGTATGTACCGTCCTCAACCTCAAACTTGAAGTAAAAACTACAGTATAGGACAGGTCTTAGCCAAATAGAAAACTGTGGAATGATTTTATATCTCTCCCTTAAGACAACCATCTTTGGTAGTTTTACGACTTGCTGGTTGATTTTATTACTATTGGGAGGACATTTTACATCACCTTCATAAAATTCTATATATCTTCCTGAGAAAACTATTGTTACATCATCTGCATAGAAGGGAGAGTGGAAAAAAAGTATGGAAATAATGAGACTGTGATCAGTAAGTGGTAGGATGTATACAAAAAAGATTAGTTCTAAGGACTTTCGAGTAGGCATGTGTGCTCTTTAGCGTTAACGTATTAAGGCCACATTCTTAACCTTTCCTACTAATATGAAGTAGTGTTGGACAGTCTCTGAAGATTACCTTCAACCAGAGAAGAAGAATTTCTGCGTTGTGCTAAATTTTTGCTGGTGTGCGATTTGGTCTGAACCGGCTGATTTGTAGGGCATAAACTCATTTCACAGACAAAAATTTCGTAGTTCATTCAATACGATCCTTGTAAGTGCTTTAGTGAAGGTTCACTTTCATTTTTTCACATAGGTGTCCAGTTCCCTAGAGCATCAGCCTGGTTTACACTTTCCACTAAGCTTAAGTACTAGAGATGTATTCTGGATAGTTGGTGATGATCAAAAGTCATTCGTTTAGAATCTCTCGGCTGAATTGTCTACACTTTCCCGTAATGATTTTGAAAGGTGGATCTCTGCCGAAATATTTTATCAATTTTAATTATTTTTTGTTCTTGACCATTTTGTGTGAGGCCTCACTACACCTGTACAGAATCCAGATAAATTATTTTTTATCAAAACCCTTTTCCGTTTTTATAACGACCAAAAATATATCCACCCACCTAAAAAAAACTCATCTTCGCATGTATCAATCCATCATGAAAGTATTGGCATTGAACGATAATTTAATTTCGAATACGCATCAAAGTTTAAAAGAACAAAAAGGGTTTTACGCCCCCCATCCCAAAATTTATTTTTTTTTTCAAAAAAACAATATTTAATCAATCAGATAAATAAAAATAGATAGAAGCATCGTGAAATCCGTCCACCCTCAAAAAAACCAACCCGTCGATAATAAACAAATATTTTAGACGAACATCACGAATAAAGCTTAAAAGTTTCGTTCTGTGCTTTCGTATACACACACACACATATACGAATACGTGAGGTTAATACTTTATGAATAAATTATTGGGTTGTACGACGCTGAGAAAAGAAAATTTATAGAGACGTAAGTACCTCGCCTACATACCGCGTGACCTCCCATATTAAAAGGAAACGAATATAAACGGAAAGAAAATTATTTTGTTTGCTCGTTATTGTTTACCTTTTGAATAATGAAAATATCAGGTGGAAAAAAATTCCTTTTGTTGTTGTTATAGGTTTAAGGTGGTTGAGCGTGGTTAACTAGCTACTTCAATGTAAATATTTATTTGTGTAAAGCTTTTGTTCCGAATAGTTTTGTTTTTGTACATTAGACGGTACTGTAATTACATATCTATCAATTTAGGGTTAAAGTGGGTGAAACGATTTTCCAATAAAAATGTAGATTCGTCGATTTCGATAAAAATTTAACAACCATTTATCTATATAGTATATTAATTTATTGTGTGTATGTGTGTGTGTCTATGTACAGACGAATTAATTACGGATAAACATTTATATTATTATTATTATTACGGGGATTGATATACGAGCATTTACATAGTTTAGATAGCGTGACATGGATAGATGGGTGTGATTTGATGATTCAATTATACCGAGGGTGGGGGCATCTCACAATAGACAAGGTCACGTATATTGATAAACAAATTAAGTTGATCGATTGTTTTCTAATAATACAGTCTTGTAGTTTAGGCCTTGCATATGTAAAACCACCACAGTAACAAGAGGTTGGCGTAGGTGGTGGGTTTGGTCCGAAACGTTTCTGTATAATCTTATTTAGGACAGTCTAAAAGTCCGCCCTGCACCCAATTAAAACTAAACGTAAAAAAATCATCCACATAACAAATTACCGAGAATCGTTGCTCTTCTATGTACAGTAAAAGGTTCTAATGACCAGGTTCCAGAGAAGAGTGGACATTGTTTAACCTTGCAGTGAGCCTCTACTCACTAATCCGTTCCCAGATATATGCTGTCGCGAACCTGAATTTTAGCATATAATCTATCCAGTTCTCAAGTGACTCCTCTAAGCCCAGACTTGCAAGTACCCGTATGATTTGCTTTAGTCTGATATTAAACCCTCTCTCTATATCAAGAAAAGCTATCATGTTCAAAAGGTCTTACGATGGATTGAAGTACTGTTTAAATAGATACAGTATCCATGGTGAGATTTCGATACCTTCTGCGGCTCAATTAACTTCCTGAGGAGCAGGAGCTAACTATCTGTTTTTCGAAAAACTTCATAGGTTCTGAGGATTTCCTTATAGCGGTCCTATAGTCAGCAGACGTATTTATTCTGCTAGGGATTTTGAAGAGTCTCCTACATTTTTGATGAGTGTCTTGTAGTTCTTTCGATCACCAGAATGACCGAAGTCTAGTTTATTTGTGGCTTGTTAGTCAGACATTCACCGAATATAGCTTTATTAAACACTTCAGACAGTTTGAATACTAAGTTGTCGAGCTCTTGGAGTGAAACAGGTTGTTTATTAGGAACTGAAACTGGTAGTAAATTACCCAAACGGGTTTCTTCTTGTTCATGAAAATTATTTTTTTGAAAAGTTAGGCTACCACTTCAAACTGAAGATAGCAGTGGTCTGAGAATGAATTATCATCAGACACTTTCAAATTCAGTAAATTTTCCTTAAATATATAAGTGAACTCAACCCTATCAAGGAGTACCGGACTGTTCATATCTGTACTTTCACAAATTGTGTGGTGCGAATTTGATTCGTATTTCAGCATGATCGTAGGTCCGCCTATATTGCAATTATTAGAATGACAGGAAGAAAAAAAACAAAACCTTTCTGATATATATGTTCAGAAGGACTAGACATAATGTTTGGCTTCTCACTCTCCATATACTATCAAGCATTATACAAAATACAAATGACTGCCCATAGTTTTTGAGCAGGACGAAATCTATCGCCTCTTTTCAGTTTTAACCATAAGAGAACTTGAAGTTTTCTTTTAAAATTTAGTCCTGCTTGATTACGCAGCTTTGGCCTTTTCTTTACACATTACAGAGTTCATCGAGAGAATTGCCTCACTCTTCTAACCACATTTGGAAATATCCATGCAATCGGAAATCCCGGTGACTCCTATTCCGTTCCACCCTTTTATCTTCAGCGAGCTCACGACAACGAGGCAACACATACACTTGTGAAAGCTGCCCTTGGACGCTTCATGCGTTCACAATCAATACGCGAATGCAAAATAAAACTTCAAATTATATTTTCTTTACTAACAATCAAAGACAATTTTCAATTAATTTTTCTTATAAATTTTATTCTGGTTTTTCCAAGGTTTCTTCTTGTTTACAACTTTTTTCTGTTTCTTTTTCGGCGGCTCATCTTCTACATCAGCATCATTCTCTTGATCATTAATTTTCCGCATCTTAGTAAATAGCGAATCGTACTCTTCGTCCTTATCCTCCTCTACTTCTTGTTTCTCGTCTTCCACTTCAGTTTCTTCATCGCTTTCCAATAAACTTTCATCGATGATAATTGTATCACTCTCCCTTGATTTATTTAACATAGTCTCCAATTTCCGTAACAATATTTGCGTCCCTTTCGATTTAACATATGTTTGATATAAGCAACCTGATTTCTCGGCATCGTGAATACGAGCATATCGATCGAGACATGTCATTATGCAACAGAAGTTGTACGAGAAATTACAGAACTGGTTATGTCGACGACCTATTTTGGGTGCAGAACTCATATAGTCCGAGGTTTCTTTCATATTGCCTAATGATGGTGACCTAATTTGACGTTAGATCAATGGTGCGAAAAATATTAGAAAATCTGTTACGGTTGATTGCTTTATCATTAAATTCTTGGCCGAAATGTTTCCGACTTACGTGATTAAGTTCATATTAACTGATACTTCCCAGTTAATAGTGCTAATTTCTTCTCGGTGTTGTAAATTTTTACAAACAGTTTCAATGTGAATTGTCTTATTACACATACATATACGAATATATGTAGACGTACACCATGGTTAAGGGTACGCCATCTTGTGGAACCTTCTTTAAATGAGTTGTTTTAGATCCTGTAGAACGTATTATACTCCCTCATTTGGGAAGGTTATTTTCATATTCCAGAAGGTTGTATAGAGTATAAACGCAATCCGTACTATACATTTCACCGCGTGATTTTTTAATGGCAGGATGATTAATATTTTTGTAATCGACGACCTACCGAGGTAAGATGTGTTTGCTGCCTCCAATAGAGTGTAGTCGTATATGATTCCGCAAAAATCTCTTCCAAATCGTAAAAACGGCTATTGCCAAACGTACTCAGCCCCATTAAGGTTTGCTAATGACATTTGTTGATTGCTAAAATTTCCTCAGTTTTCTTGACAATAAAGGCAAATAATAATCTTATATCCAGTCCCAATTTAGTTATTCTGCTCACCTAACAGAATCCAATTCCATTCCTCTGTAGCAAGTCCAATATTTCCAGATGCACATTCGTTTGATTCAGCCCGAAATCCGCTATGAATCCGGTAGATTACAAAGCTTATTCTTCTCATCTCTTTATATGGTCCTTTCCATTTTTGCTTAGGCACGAAATCTAGTTCTTGCCATTCTGTCCTTTCCCAAATCCTCCATTAAGTTTCTAATGTCGATTCTTCATCCGAATGCTTGAAAGGTTTATCTCTATTCGAGGCATCTGTGGTTTACTGACTTCCACAACACTCAATTTGTCCGTAAGAGTATATGGTGCATTTATTGAATGGCTTTATTGTATTTGTTTTTCGAAAACAATGCCAGCTTCCCATTACTATAATTTTATTCGACCAACTGCTCATACGAATTCGTCATTTTTCAATCACTTCTTCAACAATAATTCCTACCAAAGCTTCATGGCAAAACTTCCATTTACCAATTTGTATGATTCATTTGAATAAGTCGTTTGCATTGCTCGACCTATCACACAGGCTATTCTATCGATTTCTTCACTTAAGAGCAATATCTATCTCTTGCCGATAAGGAAACGGGAATGAAAGTATAATTTGGTTGTAAAAGTTGGTTTTCTTGATTAACGTCTGTAATCTTACAGGACTCTCAATTTTTTCCCAATCTACTATTATTGTCGTTTGTCGTTGTTCTTTAATAACTGTCTGGTCCCAATCCAATTCGTTTTACCTATCATTTGATTATATTATTGGTATAGTTCCGATTGCTAATGCAC
The DNA here is from genome assembly GCA_963932295.1 of Tipula lateralis. Lineage (NCBI taxonomy): Eukaryota > Metazoa > Arthropoda > Insecta > Diptera > Tipulidae > Tipula > Tipula lateralis. The sequence continues at coordinate 124,830,880 of OZ010737.1, forward strand.
GAAGGCAACTATTTTGATTCTCTTTGTGTATACAGGGGCCATATTGTAATGTGATGGAATTATCGCTTTATTTACGCAACAAAACTCCATCCGGTATAGGCCACCTGGTCTTCCATGCACCAATGATTTTTCATCGCCGCAGTTTCAAATTGTAGCTCTAAAATGTCGAATAGTGTCCCTTCCAATGTCGGAATTAACTTCGACACTTATAAAGAAACCGCGACGATTCGCGACACCTCTCACTTACTTCTGGTATATAATGCTATTGAATTTTCTTAATCCGTTTCGGCCTTTCAAACACGATATTTCCGTCTTCCTTTTGGTCGGACATCACTTTCGATTTTTAAGCTTTTCTGTCCGGACAGCAGCTGTTGACACTTCAATATGAACAATGGGTAGCAATCATACCTTATCAAAAAAAAATCCTACAGATTAGCCTATAGATAAATTAATCAATATATAACTTACATAGATTTTGGGATTTACAACGCATTTTGGAGTAATTATGTCAAGACAACGCCATGTCTTGAGCTACAATCGAACCACAGCTAAGGTTAAACAACAAGAAAGCAAACTGGACTATGTACATATTCACTAAACTTTCTATGGCTAACGCGCTATAAATTTAAAGGTGTTCATCCCAACAGATGCTATTTAACACAATTGCTTTATATGTCATCCGGATCATACTATGTTTTGTTCAACGGAGTGAATTGAACTAGAGACTGGGGTCTGCAATAAAAAGAAGGAAACAAGTTAATGGCTGTGTTTCTCGGTTCTGGTCTTAGACATTTTATCTCTACATCCAAAGTTAGGCCAGTATATTGAATGTACTGTATAGGAATTAGTTCAGCGCTTCCTTTTTGAAAATTGTCGATGAATAATATTATCGTGATCAGACCTTAACCACTTTTTGGAATCTGTGGGAAGTGTGACTTTACTAATCCTTAGTTAATGATTGTTCTATAACAACTTGATTATGATTGCTTGGAGCTAAGTGAGGGAATGGGATTATAAAATAATAGGCACGTTTTCATATTTTTTAAAACTTGATAAGTGATCAATTCCAGCCAGCCGTATGATTTAGATTTTGATCTCCTTCAGCAATGGCTCATGATAAAATACCCAAGCAAATATGGTTTGAACTGCCTCCGACGTTTAAGATGCGTTGATTTCAGGACTCTACAAAATACGGCTCCACAATATTAATTAGACAAGCTTATAGAATGAGTATGGTCAGCTATACAGTTTTGTCAGCATTTGAAAATCTATTTCCATTAAACCCCACTCATAAGATATGTCAGATCGACTAACCTTACATTTTGTCAGCTAAGATTAAAATCCTGCATACATCTTTCAGACATAAACAACGTTTATGATTCAGAATTGAAAAGGACGCCTGAAGCTGGTTGTAAGCGATTGTGTGAAAACATTCGTTGTGCTGACCACGTTCAATGTGCACCAATCGTTATAATGGTCCGTTAAGTCGCAGTTGAGACGCGGTGAGGTCCGTTTAAGGCCTCTAAGCCATAGATTATTATAGCCACTGAGCATAATTAACCTTAATCTTGATCACTTCCGAGTAGTTCTTTTCCTGACATCCGTTTGATCAGCAATTAAGTTTCTTTTGTTCGCTTCTTTATTTTGGTTTGTACTATCTGTTTTTGTGATCACAGCACTCCCAACTCTTTTCAATCTCCTTTTTAACGCCCTACCTTAGGCCGAAGTAACGTGCGGAATATTATCGTTTAGTATATAAATCTATCTACTCATTACATTGTTCCAGACAGCTTATATAGCACTTACATGGAAGATTGGCCGGTTGATGAGTACTGTACTTCAATAAGAAGTTATGGCCGATTAAGGAAATTTTCCAATTGAAGTGCGAGGACTATGCGATGTAGCTTTGCTCACTCTTCTGTCAAGGATTATTATATAAGTGACTAATTTGAAAGGATTAAAGGTGAGTATATGTGCTGGAATATTTGAGAATAACTAATAATGGTTCTTCTTGTTAGGATTGTAAAGCTTTCGTGAGAGATGGGACAATCTCATCTCTTGTCGTTTATCCAAAATCTTCTTTCGATCAGTAAACCAGCAAAGATCCCAGTCTTTCTTAAACTATGATAGACACACTTTAAGGATATTTCTGGGCATTCTCACGGGGCACTATTCCCTGAATAATCATATGTTTCGAATGAAAATTCGAAACACCTCTTTCTGTGAACAGTATGGGGATGGGGAGGAAGAAACTGTTGAGCACTTTTTGTGCTCATGTTCTTCATACTCTTTCCATAGACTGCACTGTTTCAGGATACCACGGATATCCTGGACTTCATTAGAAGAACAAACAGATTCCGGGACTGAAAGTGTTCGCCTGGGAAGAGATTTCACAATGGGCCAATTAAGCCTGAGTGACTGGGGAAAAAAATAAAAATAAAAAAAGGCTCTCGCGAAGTTTAAGAAATATGTTCTGGTATACGACTGGAAGGTCCGAAGTGAGTATTGTGCTTCGAAGTGAAACACCTCATGACAATATTCTAGAGCAAGAATCAAATCAAGTAAATCCATATGCAGATAATACACACAGGCAGTGTGATTAGATTCAAAGTCAATGGAGTGGAAGAGATATTTGATCTATTTGATCTATCTCACCGCGATAGAGATGTTGGATGTCAAAAATTTGTTACCTTTGATTTTTCTATGGTATCGAGAAAAGACCACAACAAGACCCGTCCAAGTAAACTGTCTCGACGAACACCTCTGAATGTATTATTTCTGTATATGCTCTAAATCAGAATTACTTGCATGCTACAGTGTGTATAATCCTGCCGAAAAACTGTATCTATGATCACAGACTGTACGCAGACTGTATCTATGATCATATCTCAGCACAAAAAAAAATTTTATGGAGTTATTAAAACTTATTCGAATTAATTTATTGGCGGAAACCCTTGGGAACTAATTAAATTGGGAGCCGGGCAAATTGAAATTTTGCAATTAAATATTATAAAATTGCAAGCAATTATTGTATCGGCAATATGATAACGGTTACATATTTTACCGATATCATCTTACCGATACAATAATTGCTTTCCAATCGACCAACCTCTAGTTCCCGCGCTAGTGAACCGCTAGTAGTTCAGTTCTTATCTTTGCTAAATAGCAGGGACAAGAACCGAATCACTATAGCGGTCCAGTAGCGCGTGCTAGTGGTTAGCTGACCTAACCCATTAGCTATTTGATAGCTTAAGCCTGTGGTTTTTGATAAGGCTTGTGGTTTTTGTCTTGAGCATTTAACAATTGTATGAGCTTTGACGTCTACACGACCGAGTGATTTTTACGTGATCACACCTAAAAGCGAAGAAACAAATGATAGAATATATTGGTTTGTTTAAACTAGATACGATCGTGATTCTGTACATACCAAGGTGTACGCCAAGTACAGCTGTTATATCCAGCTGTTTGTTTATCAGTTAGATACAGCTGGATTTCCTCAATTCTTGGCTGCACTCTCACACAAGTTAACTTACTTCACAACTAAGTTAACGTACATCTCAGTTTATTGTATACATTCGCTACTACTTCGTTTATAACGATACATCTCTTTTTCTGTCCTCTTCTAAAAATGTATCTCATAAAACTACACCGGTTGTTCTGATGATCTAGGCCTACGCGTTCTCTTGCTCTGAACATGATACATATGTTAAATATATTTTGATTCTTCGAAAGCTCATTTGATTTTGATAGAACAGAATTTCATCCAAAAATCGATATACCTATTCACTATGTTTCCATGCAACATTTGTTGCACGAGAGTTTGCCCAATTGAAAACTTTTTCGCAATGTTTATTTATAAACAACATTGAGGGGCAAAGTTTTGGTTTGATATTTGAATAAGTCATACCCTCGAACTAGAGCGGAATCAGAAATTTAGCACTAGAGGTGCTAATGAATAAATAAGATTATTTTTCTCGATCTAAGAGAGCTATATGGAGACCATCTATCCAGATAATCGATGAAAGGAAAGGCCTACGTCAGCAAGCTTCAAAAAGTACTCAAAAAAGATCACATATATGAAATAATCCTACTTCAAAAGGAGAATGTTTTTCTGAGAAACATAGCGGGAGAAACTATTAGGGTACTTAATGTGACCCACTTTCTTCAGTGACTTCGCACCCGTCAAACGATAGAGAACTATTTAGTGAGATATACTTTGAAATTGTTGTTGGGGCAAATTTTTAAACCCGAAAGTATTAGATAGCCAACAACCCATTCAAGCTGTTCAAATCTACTGTGGTCATTTTATCTAGGGAATTTTTCCTTCTTTACTTCATCAACGGCTAGAAAAGAATCGGCCTTTTTATTAGTAATTGTTGATGCCAACTGGTTGTTATAGAGAAACTTTATAGAGGTAATATCTATGGATCCTTTCTATAAAAACAGTTCGCCGAATCGATTGAGAAATCACACCGGTTTTGCTGACGACCTGATCTAACACACGTTTTTTCGCTTTGAGCATGATATGTATGATAAATATCGTCTTGTGGGATCTTGTGATTTTGATAGAACAGAACTTCATACAACAATCGATACAAATATTCACTATGATTTCAATGCAACATTTGTTGCATATAAAATTGCCTAAATGAATACTATATTTGAGATGGTTATTTTTAACCAACATTGAGGGGCAACTTTTTTTTCGTTATTTAAATATCTCATACCCTTGAAATAGTGTTTATGATTTAGGGGTAGCAACCCCCATATTTGCATGAAATTATTGAACTACCAACTGGGATAAAATTTGATTGCCGACATAAATATTGGTTTACAATAGAGTTTATAACCTCAATATAATAATTTATGGTTGTTTTTATTCCACAATTATTGTTCGATATACTAAAGAATATTATTTCAAGAATATAACCAATAAATAATACAAAATTGGTGCTTTTAAATTAAGCACAATGCTTTTTCCTTCTTGTACGTGAAGAATCATATTTATTGGTTTTTGGTTTTCCAATATTTTTGTGGTTTGGTGTCCAAAGCTTAATCGCGGGCTTATGCGAACCAGATTTGTGTTGCATCAACTATTACAGGAGATCTATATGAACTGTTCGTCAACATCATCGAACGTAATCGGTTGGTGGTTTCACCACACCGCCATTGTTGGCTTATCCGCTGACAACATAATCTTTTAGCCGATTATGTATAGAATTTTAATGCTACACGCGAAAATCGTTTTCCAAATCATTTATATACGCATAGATAAGTCTCTGCAGAGTACAATAAAATTTCCATTTACATTCTACTTTGTTTTGGTTTAATGAAATCGTTTGGATTTTCTTTGAAAATCGACTATCAACTGCTATATTATACCGAATACAAAGTATCTAGTAAAAACCTTTGTGGTTTATTTTTATCCCAAGAACACATAAATAATAAATGATTTATATATTTCTGTATTTATTAAGCAAAAAAAAATTGAATGAGTTAGATGTGAGATGTCCCCAAGGAGTTTGTTCTCCAACAAAAAAATGTAAATAAATAAATTGATAAAACAGAGATTGGAAATAAATCACGAAAAGAATATTCAATTCGATACGCTACATACTGTACACAGCATACAAAGCATATATATGTACATGAACAGAATCTCATTTTGACAGATTAATAACAAATCCTTTAGTATTGAGACTATATCGCACCACCCAGCCAACCAACGAACTTATTCCAAAATATGGTTTTTGATTTATTTCGAACGATGATTTATTCTATTTTTGATATAAAATAATTTGCGGAGATGGGCTACCGAATGAATCTGCGCACTGATCATACTTTAATTGGCGATTAATATTCTTAAAGCTCTCTCTATAGATATCTATATAGTTGAGGGTGTGCTTGGTCGTTGATATAAAAGTATTCAGATCTAACGATCATTAAAATGTAGTTACAGAAAATCAGAGGTCCGAGATCTACGAACTGGGACTCACTTAAAGATCTACTCGGATTTAAAATGGCCGTACTTATCTCAGATCAAATGAATAATACTATCGGGGAGTGGACTAAATGAGAATTCTCTATAAAACGAAGAAAATCTATGCCAAACAGGTTCTCTGGGTGGAATCAGCGACTTAGAACTGAAGGTACTAACGAAGAAATTTAGGTTATTTTGCACGATCAAATAGAGCTGCATGGAGATCCACCTATCCAGGAAATCGATGAAGAGCCCACATCAGCCAGGCTTCCAAAAGTACTCTCAAACGATCACACATGTGCAATTATCCTCCTTCGAAAGAAGGATGAAAGCTTTACTTAGAACAATGGCAAAAAACTATGAGAGTGCTTAATGAGACCCACTTTCTTTAGTGACTTCGCACCAGTCAAACGACAGAGACCTATTTAGTGAGATGAACTTTTAAATTTTTGTTGGAGTAAATTTTAAAATCCGAACGTGTCAGATAACCAACAACCCATTCCAACCATTCAAATATCGTATGGTGGAGAGGGAATTATGCCTGCTTTACTTAGTTTTTCGCAACTAGAAGAGATGATCTTGATGGCAATTGGTTTTTGTAGAGAGGATTCATAGAGGTGATCTCTTTGGATCCTCTCCATATAGTTTGCTTATCAAGAAGGTAAATCCTCAAAAATGCTTTCTGTGTTTTTATTGAAGAACTTATTCTATTCATTTAAACCGCGTTATAGACTCGGTTTTGCCATTTCTCTAAATCGCTTGGGATGAGCTTGCGCATTTCAAGTAGAAATGAGACACAGACTTATGTCTTTTAAAGACAATCAGATCAAACAAAATTGCGGTAACGTCCATAAAGAGATTGATCTCTTCCTTATTTGGTAGAGCCAGCAAAATTTTACTGGAGAGACTTATAGTCGGAGTTATTCAAAGCTTGATTAAATGGTAAGCTTATAAAGAAAGAAAGCACAAAAGAACTTGTAGGTTGCATGCTCCTTAACGGCGAACTCTACTCTTTTGATAATAATAAAAGCGCAGTATTTGGACTCTGCTATCAACGATGACCCCATGGCCGAGAAGACAGTTAGGTTCTTCTCGTTATTCATAATAGTATGATTAGCTGACTAGTGATTGCAATCGATGAAGTTGCATTATAGTGACGAAAGACTACATCAGTAATTTGCTGACATAATTATACGCAAGAGGTTTTCAGGTTGCAGCAGCGGATTGGCCATGACACTACAGAATTCTAAACGTTATATGAAAAGTTCGAAAACATCATCGTCAGTAAAAGTTCAGATTTCCTAACTCATTAGAGTAGAAATTCAAGTCGTAAAGTCCCAACCATATATACAAAAAAGGTAACTGCTATGTAAACTGCAAAGCTCTACTCTTAATCGGAAGCTGAGTAAATACCAAACTGTAAAAATAGGTCAGCAAAAGTATATTAATAGAGAGCAGTCAAGGTCAATAGTGATCTTGAACCAAAATCAACGTCTTACAGAACGTTGTCAACGTGTTTTAAAACAGCCAGCTTTTGATAAATTCAGATTGATTATGGTGCCGACATATTGCAAGAGTTTGTAACTCTCCGCAATAATTAAAGAATTAGGTCGAATCAGCATATAAGTTAAATGTATTCCCTAAGTGATCCTTTCTGAAAGGCCTTAAAACTCTCGTCTACATCACAAATTAACCAAATGGGTTTCCTTACATAAGAGAGATATGTTGAAGGGATGTATGAGAAAGTACATTGTAGTCTCTACAGATTTACTTGTACAGTAGGCATGTTGCGATGTTGACATGATAAATCCGTAATGGATGTTTACTCGTCTGACATCTACCTTAAACAGTTCTTTCAACGTCTATTTATTGATAAAGACTCTTGCTGATCTATAATTAAGTCAAGATTATTTCTGATTTAAGATCTTAAATCAAGACAACGTCCTTAAATCCCGAAGCTAATGGAATGGTTGAACTCATCACATCAAAAACTCATCATATAATACTAGAATACGCGCAAAGGTTACGGATGGTCTGAAATACGTACCAGCTGAAATGGTTCGAGCATGTTTTTTCCAAAATCGCTCAACAGCATCGATTTTCTCTTTCTCATCGTTACCCTCGAGTTCACTACCTCCATGTACTAATGACCATTTAAACAAATTGTTAAGGCTTTATCTTTGCCCACTCCAATAGTTGACAAGCATCCCAAACATGAACCAATTTGATCGACAGAACCAAAAGAAGTCGATTACTATCTAGAAGAGTCCTATAAAGCAGTCGCATGACCGACCAAATGGTGTAGTGGTGAAAGTTGTGGCAGTTGGAGCGAAAGGGTTCGAATTCCGATAGGCGCAAGATGCAAAATAGGATTTTCCACGATTTGATTACATCCGTGTGAATGAACACATATATATATATATATAGCCCTCTGTTGGAGTGCAGAAGTCATGGGGCAACCCATCCTCCATGTCAGTACTAGTACTATATAACTGCGAAAGAGATGGCTTTATTTTTGCGAAAGAACTAGCCTTATTCGAGCCTTGAGCTCCAAAATAGATTGAAAGATAGAAACGACAAATAGACAGAAATGATGGATAGAGATCTATTTCTCTTATCAGCAGGAGTATTGTTTACAACCTAACGGCTTTTCTGCTACATCTCACAACCCCAAATTTAGAGCGGACTCTAAATAATTATTTATACAACATGATCCATAATTATGCCACACGAGTGGTGAAGAACATAATGTATAAGGAACATAATGTCTACATCAAAACCTCTCCTACCGTGGCTTGTAGCCAAGTCGTTCATTGTAGCCTAGTTGGATTTGGAACCACGTGAAGAATTGTTTAAATGATCAAACATGTATAGATAATCCGTATATACACGAGAACCAGAGCGTGCGTTTGTATCCTCGACGAATATGAATGCTTCTCTCAAAGAGGAGTGTAGTTCGGTGTAATTACTCTTGACTCTCAAACTGACGTGGTTATTACCTCAGTGTATTTTCATTACGATTTCGTTACTCCTGATGATTTGCGGGTTGTGATGCTAATGCACATCACTCTCTATGGAGGAGTACTAACGTTAACTGAGGTTCTGCTCTGCTTAACTATTTAAGTTCTACTTAGTTGGATATCTTCAATGTTGGATGGGAGCCAACTTTTGTTAAATCTGCTCGCAGCGAGTTACTTGACATCAGTTTGCGTTCCATGTTCTTCACTAAATTTATATTAAACTGGAGAGTGACGAATGATATTTTCACACCTCCGATCACAGGTGTATTTCCTTTTATATTAATCTTAAAATAGCACCGCTTAAAACTTACCATATAATAGGAAGCTTACCAACTGCGGGAAACATTCTCTGTTGAACTTGTTTTGTTACTCGATTCACCTATGCAGATTCTTTCATTTCTGGAGATAGAGCTGCGGGTCAAAAGCAATTACAACTGCGTTTGATATTTCGTGTCCACTGGTCCAGTTATCTCTAAACAAATAACTCGGAACAATAATTTCTGGTGCTCTGCTCTAAAAAAGTTAAGGAAAACTATCAGAAAGTTAAAGAATAAGACCAGAAGATCTAATCTTCAGTCAGATTAAGATAGCTTCCTAGCTGCTGAAAAGGTGTGCAACAAAGAGTTAAGAAAATCACAGGGATCCTCCTGGTTATCTTCTGTGAGGATATTAATATTTTACCTGCTGTAGTTAGACTTAACAAGTCGCTGAGCAGGAATAATACCTGTAGACTTGATTCACTTTGTCTACTTAATGGCAAGTTTATTTCCTCTTAAAAAGTAATAGGCGACTTATGTACTTGTCACTACCCTTTTTCCAGCTGTAAGAAAATTACAACCGACAATACTTGTGTAGTCACCAACGATTTGGATGTAATTCCCTTTTGGGACTTAGCCTACAGAGTAATCAATTAGAAGGCCCTTCGTTGGAGCTTGTTCTCTTTCGAACATTCGATTGTTGATAGGTTTGATAGATCCCAATATTTAGTTACCACTACGCTCAATAACAGGCAACATGCTTACAGAGTTGACAAATCCTATGAAACTGCCTTACATAAACTCGTGACTATAGGATTGAGAGATTCGGGAGCCCGGTTAAATCGCTCAAAGTTATGCTGACTTTCTGATTCTAACAGTTTCAAGATAGCACCTGGATGTTTTATCGGATTTAACTCAACGCGCTCTTCTCATTATAGAACAGTGGTGTTTGAATAAGGGTTTACATGTGAACTCGTTTCAGCCTACCTCTATCACCTTGGATTCCCTCATTCTCTGCCTACCCTTGTATTCTTTTCAGATGGCACGTAGGTTCTTGCCCATTGTGACATTGAGGGCAACGAAATTGCAAACTGTTTGGCTCAAACTGGTTTTCGCATATTTTTTGTAGGTCCTGAATCAGCTGCTCCTCTACCTCTTTACATACCCCTACATGTCGTAAGGCAATATACTTTGTCAGGGGATAAACCCGAAGTTTACCAATCATGTTGTCTGGTTCTCAACCGCATGAGATCTTTTGTGGATCTGCAGTCCAGCAGTTGTCCGGCTTTCAACCGCATGAGATCCCTTGTGTCCTGTAAGTATTCCTGTAAATGTACTGTCTTCTCTGCCCTGGTTCAAACTGCTCTAGATTACTAAGGATGCAGGGTGCGTCTGTGCGTTTTGATGAAATCCTCGGTTAGTACCATGGGCACTTTGTGGCATTAAGTGCGGAACCTTACAGAATTCCAGCCAACTTAAATAATAATGTTAATGTATGGGTTAGAGCCACTGATTCCCACTTCATTCTACTTGCTCATGACGTCACATGGCAAAGAAAAAATCAAATATTAATCTATCGACCAATTAAGGGACACCTAAATACCCGCATCGATGTACGATGTACACATTGACGTGCAGATTATTAAGCTTCACAAACACAAAAAAGTTTTACACACAACAACGGAACTCTCGCACTGAAAGCTCCCCAAACGATTTGTATATAAAAAGTTTTTCGAAAATACATAAACAAAAATTTACCTAAAGTTCATCGAGTGTGGAATCGGGAACGGAACTTGATGTGAGTTAGGAGTGGGGTGGTGTGTTGTGTGGAAGGTGGTACATTTTGTACAAATTATTAAATTTAACTGTTAGAAAAAGTTAAACTTTTTGATTATTACGAAAGTTTTCCATCACGTTTCCAAAAAAAAAACGCTTTTTTGGCGAATTTTTGTTTTGGTTGTGCTTTCCATAATGTATGTATATATGTGTGTGTGTGTTATTTCACGTAAATTCTAAACATTCGGATACATTATGACTGTGTATATGCTTATAGGATTTGACTCGTAGTTGGTGCGACGATGGTTGTGGCAAAGAGCGGTGTGCGATTACATTATCGAATACACCTTTCGGAATTTTGTGTAAAAAAAACACTTTCGAAACTATTTGTCGCCTCGCGAATATATATATAAATGTTAATTGGGATAAGTTCATTAAAAGTTGTTGGTCGATGGGTGGGAAATATTTTTGCAAACTCTCTATATATATAATCCTACCATCGCTGTTATATAATTGGGTTATCTTAATTCAAAAAAGCACAATCTGCGCGTAACAGATCCTTCTATATACAAAAGTCCTTAATTATACACTTTATACAATTATTATTATTTTTAGTTTCCAATTTAATTAATAAAATATAATTAAATTGATTGTTTTTATTCGTTGATCAAAATTTTTCGAGCGCACAGAAGCCAACACTCCCAAAACAACTGTGAATTAAAGTTGTTCGTTGACATTTACGAGATACATGTACGCGGGTTGGAGCGGGAATTAATTAAAATAAAATTAATTACACTCGTTGATAGATACTCGTATCGTCATTGAATACAATGACGGCTCTTGCCTCAACATCATCCATTCATATATAATGAAAACATTTTCCGATCATTTCCAGAAACAGAAGAATTTTTTCGATTATTTATTGAATTTGTAATTTTATCAATAAATAATTTTTATGTTTTTGTGGCTTTCACAAAATGATTTATGTCCAACAATACATTATGTGCATATATATGCAATCCCAATTCAACCGAATAACATTTCGTTTACATATATGTTACGGTTCGCTTGATTGGTTCGACTCGCAGGCTATTGACTATAGAATCAGTTGTTGGGGTATTCATGGCCCGCCCTATCTATGTCATGGAATCAAAAAACAACGTAACGAAGCATGGTCCGAAGAATACCAAACCGTTAATGTCAACAAGAGCATGTACTCACTCCACTTGAGATCGCTTCTGAACCACCTGTAGACTTTTTTCAAGTATCGTATGAGTCATATATGTTACGATTCGAATCCGTAAGCAAATAAAATCGGATATCGCCATCGTAACACCGAACTCCTCCTTAGGTAGCCGCACTTGAGGATTGACTCATGGAACTCCGGTCAAATGCGATTCGGGACCATATGGAAATCTTTGAATGAACTTTTCTCTGACCTACTTGATGTTTCATATGTGTCAGAAGCTGACTTGGTACTCTTAAATACAGAGCACGGTCATGTTCATTGAGGATCCATCCTATATAAAGAGTTCACTTACGCCTTAAGACGTCACTCGAACTTATTCGATTGATATGGAGCCCTGTTAAGCCCGAAAAATGAAGACGAGTATTACTGTGGTATAACTCTCCGCTGTTGACAGCTGTATAAACTGTCATACCACCACTGCCGGAAATGTTGACTTACCTCCTGCACCATTTGCCATTGAGTAAGGTAAGAGCACCTTACTCCTAAAATGGCCTTCGTGCTTAAGCATATAAACGCCTTACGGGTTTTCGGTCCTCTGCGAACTTCCAGGTGATGATTGCAATACACGTTTAGAGAGACTTTCATTCTGGGATTCGCTGATCCGACTACTCTTAGTTTGGTTATATTGCTAGATCCTATATAAGTATACCATGGTGGGGTAAACAAAATGCACCTTTTGATTCTTTTGATGGGAGAAATACGATCATGTGATCGGTTCTTGGTATTCTTGCGTCATGATAAAGTTGTGAAAAATTGGAATCTCGTATGAAACAGCGTTTTATTACCCTTTCCCTTTAATGGTCCACGAAAGTGATTCCCCTCAGTTTAACAATAAATCGCACTTCTAGAGATTCTACTAGGTTCTCTCAAAATAGCGTGTTCAGCATGGGCAGCTTCTATTCTGTTGTCCAAAATAGCTCGTTTAGAATTTGTGGTTCAAGTGTTCAGCAAATTCCGGATTGTCTGTGTTTCGAATATTTAAATTCCAGATCTGTTGCCTATTCTGCTCAAAAACATTTAACTTGTTGGTCAATTTCATCGATCTTCTTCAATATCATTAAGTGCTTCTATATTTCTCGAATTCCTTCATCCAACGTTGCCATGAGCTCTTTTATTTTGGCCGAAATAGCAATACGAAGGACATCGAATCGCAATGTTGGGATACTATGGACGTTGTTGATTATGTTTCAGATGGTCAACACTACTTTGGGGAGAGTTAATCCACTGGCAGAGATAATAAACGATGACTTATCCAAACACATTCGGTAATATTCGGTATTCAAATATAATATAACTTCGTTAATCCTAGAGATGAATCTCCAACACAAGTGTTTGAACTTTTGAGAACTGAACCAACAGCAATGATGGCTAACGGTAAGCGTCGATTTTGATTAAAGTCTTACCGTTCATATCAGCTTACCCTAATAAAATGGCGAAACGCCAAAGACGCATCATGACGTACTTGTGTCCATAACATTTGGAAACGATGTCAGTGAATGAAGTGTGTGTTGGTCCTCAACATGGGTATACCATATCTAATCCGGGTGAATTTGCTGAGGTGAACTGAAACCGTCTCCAGTCGTGGTCTTTTTTAAACCAGTGAAGTGGACAGCACATGAGCAAATTCCTAACTCTACAATCTCTCCAATCGCCATATTTTACTGAGTCAAATGCAATCCAATTCTTTAAGGTAGGTGTAGAATTGAGATTTTATTCACTCATTGACTTATTCATCTTTGATTACATTACGGGATTCCTTTTTTATAGTAAACACAGCTGAGTCCCACATGCATCGTTTAATAACTTACGGAACCCCCATATCACTTCCAGCGTACTTCGATATACACTGCCCATCCAGGGATATTGTTCGTGGATAAATGGACTCCACCCAAGTTAGAGCTCTTTAAATTGCAGGCTCGATGGAGGTCACGTCATTTAAATTCTTTGTCATTAACGTACTCTATGTGAATTTTCATTTAATAAAGATCTTCAGGTATCTAATACCTGAAGCTTGATTCTACATGCTGTGTTCGCTCACATCACCGATCCAAATCAACAGATTTCAAATTCTTTTTGTACAATTCATTTGTATTGGGATTGTCACCCTGTACCTAACAACCGACACTTCGTATTGAGGTACACCGCCATCTGTCAAACGAAACCTGGACCCATCAGAAATTTAACCAATCGATTTCTAATTCATTTTCGTTATTATTTCAGGCATTTACACCGGCAGCATCTACAAAGATTATGGCCTCTTAAAATCCGGCTTCCCAGCCGAAAGTGTATACAATTCGTCTGTCCTCGTTGTCAAGACACACGAATGGGGTCCAAAGGCGTGGTCAAAATTTTCCAAATCGATTTTATTGGTGCGCGATCCCGAAAAAGCCATCCAAGCTGAATTCAATCGACAAAGTGGTGGACATGTCGGTTTTGCATCACCCGATCGTTACAAGCGTGCCAAAGGACGATGTAATATAAATATATTTGTTTGGCTATGTAACTATACTAGAATAATCGTCTTTTTGTTAATATTTCAGTTTGGCAACAATTTGTGACGAATCATCTCCGATCGTGGGAACAAATGAATCTCGCATGGACCAGAGATTTTCCGGGCGAAGTTAAAATCGTATTTTACGATGATCTCGTCACAAATGTCGAGAAGATATTGCGCGAAATTTTGAATTTTATAAAATTTCCAATCGACGAGGATCTACTGGCGTGCGCGATAATACGACGCGACGGTATCTATCAGCGAAAGAAACGTTTGATGACGTTCGATCCGTATAGTCCGCCAATGCGGACAATGGTGAATGATAAACGGGATGAGATATATGCACAGCTGGGACGACCGGTAACGAACATTGTTAATAACAATAATATAAATAATAATAATAATAACAATAATTTAATTGATAATAATAATAGTAACAATAATGATAATAGTAATCGACATATTAATTTAGATGGCAGCACTAAAACGTAGTTGAAATTTTTTGTTCGTAATTTTGTATAAGTTTTTACCGCTCGCATCATATGAGCACATCAAATCAAAGCTAAACCTCTTTGGGATAATATTGTTGTAGCCCTTTATTTTTTGGCAACTGCATGTTTACGACTGGACAGAATTCTCTTAAAATCCATTCCCTCTATCGTCAAAGAATTTTGTGGCTTGTAGCTCCATCATGTACCACTGTATCGATATCCCTTGAGCATAACGCTGTTCCATCTTGATCTTCGAAGATGATTAAATATATTCTATGGTCAGATAAACGTTGAAGATGTATTAGCATCTAGATGCCGAGATGTAAATCTATCTTGTTCGAACTAAAACCTTTCAAGCTGTTCTAAACTCAACGGTTCGGTTATTATTATAGGAGCCAGGTTCACAAAACTTCGTACAACAGGCGCCCTTTTGGCATCGCTCACAACACTTCAGTCAAAGGCACTTAATGGAACAAAATCGACTCTGTCTTAATTAAAAGGTCTAATGTTTCGAAAGCCAGATGGATTTGTAGCCAATATATGATGAGCCTGTGGTTAAGGAAACCTTAAAAATTCGTATGCTTATGCATCTTCATCTAAATACTGATATTTCTCAACTCTAAATTTGTGCCTTAGCTCTTGTCTCAATTAAGTTCGTCAATGCTTGCACTACTTACTAGATTTTAGAGGCAGTCACTTCTATAGAAATATGACCTCCCGTAATCAGCTTTAACGTCCTACCTTACTCGGCTGACAGCCCATAAATTCTGCACTCCAATATGGGATTCTCATCCACCCTCCAATCATCGAAACTTTAACCACTGTGACATTTGGTCGGTAAGTATAGGTCAATAGATGGATGATCCTGACTCGCAACGTTCTCCTTAGACCAAACCAATAATGTTTGAGGACGATTACTTGGTTGTGTAAAAGCAGTTTTGTAGCTTCGTTTCACCATTTACTTTTATAGGTCAAGATGACTCAGTGTGGATACTGTTCTTGCAAGGAATTGAGAAGTAATTTGTCCTCTGAGTCTCTTCTAACGGAAGCCTTGAAGATGGATTGAGCAACTCAGTCTTAAGTTATGTTCAGTAACTACCAGATGACTTTCTGCTTCAGATTCAGTCCTGATTACAACAAAACCAATTTCAGTTGCATTATGCGCTTATAGAGGAATTATATTGTGGCAACTTTCAAAGTTAATATAGATCGGGCCAATGAACGTTCTAATCAGTTAAGAATTAGCTTAGTTATTAGCCATTAAAGCTAACGATGGTGATCTAATCCTCCCCTTCGGGACAAAATCATCTCTTTACCGATAAAATACGTCACCATTGAAACCTGACAGATATTCCTTAAAAGCTTCTTGAGCCCTCACATGCGATGCAACCCACTTAAATAGATTAAGCCTAAGTATAAGGGACCCGACAATATTATCCCAAATAAGTATTTGAAAATATAAAATTTCTGCACATGGGTACACTTGCCATAATATCTAAACTGATATGACTTTACTACAGCCCCAGCCTCGTTCGAAAACCAAAATAGACTTTATAAGCATAAAATATTTATTTGTAAATTGTTATAATTAAGAGAAACCATTATCCCCATACTGAGCGCTAAATGTTAAAACTATTATACAAGTTTAAATGTTCTTCCGGAAACTAATTTCCACTACTTAAACCTATACCCAAAACCGATACAAAACATAATTTAAATGTTATTCAATATTTATAAATAAATGTTGTTAATTTATTAAATTTTATTAAATCTGTTAATCATGTAAAATAAAATAAATCAATTGATTCGACCAGTTTATAACAGATTATTATGTGTGTGGAACATAATATGATTCATGTTCTTGCTATTAAGCACAGACACAAACCAAAGAATTTTTTTTTGTACGTAATGTAGAATATAAAATCAGAGGGTGATACAAATAAAATTAATTAATTTTTGCAAGTATTAATTAACTATTTATATGGCCTAATTTTTTATTTTATAAATATAAATATATATTAATTTATTTATTCTTTATGTAAATATATAAAAGTGTTATATTATGTTAAAAAAATTCTAGTCAAATTGTAATAGAAAATGTTGTAGTTAATTTAATTATTTATCTTCATTAATTTATTTAAATAGTAAATTATATTCTTATGCGCTTTGTCTCTTATATCGTATATATATATATATAAATACATTAATTGCACATAAACAATTTAAAACCAAAACAATATGAACTTGAAATATTTGGATAAATTTACTTAATTTAAATTTAATTAATTAATTTATAAATATATATATATATATTTAATTATTATTAAATAAAATGTGAACAATACAATTAACAATTTTAATAGAAAATACAAATTAAAACTAGATATTTATTAAATTAAAATTATAAAAGACAAAATAAAAATGGCAACTAATTTATTTAACAAATCTGTGTTTCATTATTAATTAAATTAATAATTAGTTGAAATTTAATTAATGAATAGAATGGTAGTACGAATACAGCAGATTTATAATTTTTGGCCCAATTACTACTGAAGTGTTTGTCTTAACGTATTATTAAAGACCCCGACTGAATTTGTGCCCTGGACGCAATAAAGCATGTCTCTTTTAATGAGACGGTTCATCGGTATAACTAACATTCAATGGGTAACAAGGCACCATGTTACAGCTCAACCAAAAATTTGAATGAGCTCAATTTGCGTGGTTTCATTAAAGGAATCCTCGGATTGCCCCATACCACAGAAAAAAGAATTCTTTTTTCTGTGCCCATACCTTAAGATCTCGGTCAACTGCCATTCGGGACAAGTATGGAAACCTCTGTCTTAACGTCGATGCGGTACTCGATACATGGGATGAACATTTGTCTGACCTACTTAATGTTCCACATGTATCACAAGCTGTATCTGAATAAACTCTGAAATACAGACCGCAGAGATGTTCATTCACAATCCATTCTATGAGGAATTCACAATGGACAGAAATTAAAGAAAAATCGTTCACCAGGACTAGATTGCATTAATTCAGAAGTCTTGATATGGAGAGCTAACTATGTGGAACTGTTTTTTTGGCCTTGTTCGATTATGTTTAGCTCTCCTTTACACAGCATACAAGTTACTGTCATACATTATCTTGTGAAGAATAACTCCAAAGAGTCTGTCACTGATCAAATTTTTCGCTACGGATGATTCTTTCCAAGAACTACGAAACATCTCGTGGTGTACAACTATGTGGTGGCCTGACTCGATGAATCGAGAGTGACTATGGTACGCGCTTGAATATTTACGAAACAAATATGGACATCTGTGTAAAATGACAGTAACGCAGTCACAACACAATACTGTGTTAAAGTCGTGAACAGGCTATCGAGAACATTGGTAATTACTTCCATTGTTCGATAAGGAGATGCGCTGCCAAAAACCAAATATCTGATCTCTGGTATTAGAGACCAAGACGCAATTGAATTCAGTAGTGGTGACCGCACGTTTGAAGGAGTGATGAGATACAAATATCTTGGATCTCTCATTACTCACGAAATAAGGGTGAAGAGGATATCAAGGTTCGCCTTGCATCTGGCAATCGGGCTTTATATTCTCTACCTCCACTGCTGAAATCAAAATATCTTAAAAATACGGATATGCTGAAATTGTAAAGAGTATTCATCAGACCAGTAGTTATGTAGGAATGTGAGAGTTGGACCTTGAAGGATGAGTACCCGACGTTGATGGCACATACCGAGTTTGGTTCATTTACGAGATCAGGAATTTCAGGAAAGGACAGCGAGTACGCCGGATCGATCACATTCTGCGTACTGATCCAAACCGAATGATACAGCGATCTTTGAAGGGAAAGTCGCCTTTTTTAGAGAGTTATCTGGCATCTTCTGGTTGCTTACAACAGTATGAAGAGCTGGCTCGTGATCGAAACCGATTGAGTCAGAATGTTGATACGATACGGGCCAACGATAGCCTGTAAAAGCCGACAAAAACACCTTGCAAAACTGTAGTGACGAAGAGGGTAAATAAATTATATACAGCATTTGCTCATCACTTATCCTAGAGTGACACACCTATTCGTAAGGAAGTTAGAAAATCTCAAAATCGTTGAAAACAAAATCCAATAACTGAGATAGTCTTTGAACGAATATGGGTGGATCAAACACGGACTTTCTATTTAAGTCTGTGTCATAGACCAAGAGGATGGACATGAGTTGCACTCTTCACTACTTGCCAGCCCAATATTTTCGAATTAAATTGTGAGAAAAGGCCCCAGACCATGTTTGCTATTATCACCATAAATAGTTCTGGCGAGCAGTCTCAGATAATTGTGCAGTATCAAATTCATTCCCAGAGGATTGTCATATTAGAATTCACTGTCGAAAGATTATTAACGATCCAGCTCTCCAATCATAAACTACGTAATTAGTAGGAAAACACAAGTAATTTAGGAGTTTGAACATTAACCAACCAAATATATCTGAGAACGGAACAGAAAACTTATAGCTCACACATTACGGGCACTACCCTTACAGATACCTAAAGCTTATTTGATCTCAAGTACTTGCTAAACGCTGGTTGTCTTCTATGCATAATATACACTCACAATCGTATCAACAATCTGACTCCATCGGTTTCACTGACACCGACCTCTTTGCCTACCGAAAGGCAGCTCTCCCTTCAAAGACCGCTGTATCATTCTATTCGGATCAGCACACAGAACGTGACCGAGTTAGTGTACTCGCTGTCCTTGGATTTCATGCATGATATCACACGCACGATTTTTATAGCTATTCTAAAAGCGATTCATCAAAATATGTTTTTGGGACGGTAATTGTCTTGAATCGACCAGAATAAAGTTGACTTCATCGAATACATGGATATATCGGACCGTTTGTATGCAACTTCCACTTTTGTGGGACCTGAGTCTGATCTAGGGGTGACGTTATTATCTCTAAGAGAGATAGAGACTATTACTTTGGAGGTCTACTTCATCTCTTGTCGCCTATCCAAATACTTCTTTGGAACAATAAATCAACAGATCCTAATACTTGTTGAATTATGATAGACGCACTTAAATTATCTTGTTGGATATTCTTACGGGACATCGTTTCCGAAACAAATATGTACATCTGTTTCGAATGCAAATTCGGAATAACACAAACTGCGAACAGTGTGGGAGAGGGGAAGAAACTGTTGAGTACTTTTGTGATCTTGTCCTTCATATTCTCCCATAGCAGTGCACTGCCACTTGATTCCTTATTGAGGACCTACTGAAGACCTTGACGATATCGAATATATTGGGTGTTATTCGAATTTTGAGTCAGGGAAAGGATCTGAGTGATAGGAAAAACCTCCGGAAATTGCATTAAATTCGTGATATCGTGATTGACTAGAAATCGTTATGTAACAATTACAAGTAGTTTGAGCATCAGTTTATACTTGTTTAGCTTATCAATGAAAATTCAGCAATTCAAAGTGCCTTGGGCAAACTTTAAGTCTTCTAAATATTCGGGTTCATACAATCCCGCTCTCTTCAAAAGTCAAGTATCTACGGATCTGGTTAGATCGGAAGATTACTTGGCAAAAAAAATATATGAGTAGAAGGAAATTTAACAAAGCATACAATATATACAGGAAATGCAGTAATTTGGAAAATCATGAAACCTAAAACCCAGAAGCGTTTACTGGCTATGCGTTTCGGTGATCAGGCCCATAATCTCGTTTGCAGCACTTATGTGATGGTTTACTAGAACAATAAGCGGAGTTGGAGGGAAGCTCTAAGCCGCCTCTAAATGGCTTGATGTCTGGGTATTGTACGAGCTATGCACACCACACCTACTGCAGCTCTTGAGATGGCTGTAGGTCGGCTACCACTTTGGATCAAATGGAACAAGTGCACACAGAATCTATTCACTGTGATAGATGGTGTTCTCACGACGGTCTAATCCCAGCTCATGTTCATCTTTGGATCAGAAGGTGTGCAGCGCAAACAGCCACTCGCCTACAATGCAAAAACAATATTCCTAGCCCTTCTGGGCATTGTCAAATATAGAGGAATGTGGCTCGGTATATATATCTACCCACATGAACTCGGACACTATGGTGACGAAGCACGTCTACGGGACACTATTTTGGGTAACTATTACCGTAAATCACACATGGGATTATACTAGTTCATCCTGTACCCTTTTGGTGACGATATGATGATCTTTACTGACGGATCAGTATGCTTAATCAAGCCGGTGCTGGATTATACATACAAAATCCTGAAGTCGAAGAAGAAACTGTTGAGCACTTCTTGTGCTCCTGTTTTTCATACTATAGACTGAACTGCTTTGAATCACAGTTCCAATTTGAGGATCAACTGACAACCTTGAGGATACCAGATATCTTGGACTTCAATAGAAGAACAAACATATTTAAGGACTGAGAGTGTACGTCTGGGAACCCACAATGGACCAATGGAGTCTGAGTGGCTGAAGGAAAAAAAAAATTTACGCTTATAGTAATGCGAAATCCAAGACACTAGAATTCTAACAAGTGTGTAGTTACCACTTTAGAAATACAATTAAAATTAAAATGATCGTGCTTTGGATCTTTTTTAAGACAAAACGTGAAATCAACGGTTTCCCTGCATATATGATTTTCAAAGAAGGGACATCAACGAGACAAGTACGAGAATTTCTATCAAGGTTGTGTTGAGAACCTGCACATTGATGTATCGCATATCACAATAGGAGACATAACCAAGGCTCTGAAAACATTCGGGGATGGCTGCGCTCCTCACCAAATACCTGCTTCTTTTTTTAAAGATTACATCAGTTTGGAACTACCTCTTTGCATACCGTTCAATCAGTCGCTGAGATTGGAAGTTTTCTAAAAAATTAAAGATATCTAAAATAACCCCATTATTCAAAACTGGGGATAGAAGTGATGTATCATGTTATAGAGGTATAACGATTAATCGATTGCATCTATATCCAAATTATTTGAACTTGTAATATGTATTTCGTTCAAAGAAGTGGTGCCTCGGCATGTTTCACCGTACCAACATGGGTTCATGCCAAAGAGATCAACATTTACAAACTCTATTGAATACACCAGTGCTGCTTGTCAATCAAAGCTATTGAAAGTCACAGGCAAGTTGACGTGATGTACACAGATTTTGTCAAGGCGTTCCATTAGCCATTGCAAAGCACTAGAACGAGTATAACTTTTCGTACGAGTAAAGGTCCCAACTCAATTCAAGCTACATCGGTTTTGCCACAAGGTTCCCATCTTGTCCCTTGGATTTTTACTTTTTTCATCGACGCAAATACTGAAGTCATTCTACATTCAAAACAAGTTTGCTGACGACCTCAAAATATGCAGAACTGTCGAGAACTCAAGCGATGCCGAGAAACTTCAAGAGGACAATAACAATTCAGCGAAATGGTGTTAGTCAAATCTTCTTAGCCTGAACATCAATAAGTGTAAGACTTTATCATTCCAGCGAAATTTGAATTCAGTTTTAAAACATTACGAAATAAACAATATGCCACTAAAGCAAGTAACAGAGATCAAAGACCTCGGTGTTATTTCCGTGGAAAATATGGGCAGTAACAAACATATAAAACAATGTGTTGCTAAATCTATTTCTATGAGGTATTATTAAACAATGGATGGGAGATATTTATGACCTGGAAACAATCAAGATTCTGTATTTCGCACACGTGCGGTTGCAATTGGAATAGGCTATTACTGTTTGGAGCCGATTTTATGATACAAACATCAGTAAACTAGAAGGTATTCAGAAAAAGTTTATCAGTCACTTAACTTGGAAAAGCGGTTGGAAGTATGATCACGAATTACCATACCATGAAAACCTGCAGCGTTTACCACCATATCTGGATTGCTGTAAAACAAACAACATAGTAACTTTGGAAAATAGAAGTTAGCGTTTAAAGTGTTCGTTTGTTGGTAATATGTAATTAGGTCACATTGACGCACCATCATTACTGGACAATTTAAAAATTAGAGAGCCCAGTAGACTCAGAAGAAATGAGTTCTTGCAAGTTGATATCCATAGAACCAACTATGATTCTAATGAACCGATTAACATGAAACTTTTTAATAATAAATCAGTTGTCAATTTTACTTCCAGCAGGGATAGTTTAAAACGAAGATTGAAGCAACACTGCTTCTTCCTAATTTTAATATTTTGTGTCTGACCTATAAGTTCATTTTTTAATATCAAGTCGTATTTGTTGACTCCTTTATAAATAAATAAAAAAAGTAAATTTGGTTAGATATTTGGCAATAACAATTCACTGATTTTGAGACCAGATGCAACAATTCACTGATTTTGAGACCAGACTCAAATTCACTGATTTTGAGACCAGATGCAACTCCACATCAAATAGTTGTTCAATTCTTACGGATAATATAAACAAATCAATTCTTAATTTACCGGCACACGTCTACTGAGGCTATTCGATGGCTTTCGGGTGAATTGCTAACGAATCATGTACGCACTCAACATCCGTAATAGACATCATAAAATGAAATTAAAGCGTAGCCATGACTAGCCTGGACATAGACTTCGTTACTCGATCAACCGATTATTTTGTTTTAATTTATTCACAAATCTACAAATATCTAGATAAAACAGTTAACATTCTATATACAAACTTTTACATTTAGATTATTTATTTTATACTTACAAATAATTTCCATTATTAAACGACACATTCGAAACCATTCTTGCAGTTAAAATTGTATTGTAATTTGTATGACATTTGGAAGTGTTATACAAAAAACCCATGTTTTAGTCAACAAATGAAGTGAGGCAAAATTAGTAGTTATTCAAGTACTTCGTTTTTATTACACAAAACTCTAGTACGTTTTTGTATATTCTACTACATAAATATATATAATTTTTACTCTCCCACTCTCTTTTTGTCGATTTCTCTCTGTGTATTTTTTTTTCTATAAATATTTTTGTTTTGACTTTTTCTCGATGTACTTTTCCAATTCCAAACTCAGTCTTCGAGAAACTGTTGTGGTGTACGAATCGAGTGATCGTCTCATTATTTCTTTTTGTTTATGACTTTATGATTCTGTTGTTGTTTTATTTGTAATGTTTTAAATAAAATTGTGTAAAAAACAATATTATTGTGCGCAAAGTTTACAAACCATCCATCGTAATTTATAATTCAATTAGTGATTAAGTTATTATTTCAGTAATTAAAGTGTTTTTTGTACAAATTAAAAAGTGTTGTTGTTTTTTTTCGGATTTTCTTATTCTTTGGTCGAATGGAAATTTGGTATTTCTGGTGAAAATTTATATTTGATTGCAACCCATATATTATTATTATTATTGTTGTTGTTATAAATAAAATTATAGTTAAGTGTTAGTTTCATATACCTAAGTATAATTGTGTTTCTTACTATGGATTAATGTATTCACGCTGAATCGAAATAACAAAGAACATATTCGTCAGTGTCTCTTTAAAGGTAAGACGATTTTTTTTTATATATTATGTTTCTGTTCTTGTATCGCTTATTCGTCTCAAGACTACGATAATGTACATAAGTATTAAGCTTATACTAAGAAAATTAGAATTATCCAATTTTATGTTAAACCAAATCTTAACCAATTTCTTTAAGTCTGTCAGCCATGTTGTTTGTATAAATCTGTATAGGTGTTTTAGAACATAAAACACAATTTATCTCTTTCGTATTGAGTTGATACACAAATCGGAATGAAGAAATGAACATTACGATATAGTCTTCCCGAACCCATATAACGTAATACATACGGTATTGTTCTGCGCATTGTGTCGTGTTCCCATTTGACCTAGGACAATCTGTCTGAAATCACAAAAACGTTAAGACTACATATTAGATAGTGACCTTGAATAAAGATCTTGTATAGAACTGCATGTTGATAGTAAAGACGATGATTCGTAACTATATCTTATGCAGACACGAAACCGCAATAAGATTGAAACTCACAATTCGAGTGCCAAGTTTAATTTCTAATTAAATAGTTTAATTGATAGTAAATATATTGTCTATTTACTTAATTCGCGGAAAAAAAACTATACCTTCTTGTATGTATATATACAAACAAGTGTTTACTTTAAGCGAATCGAAAACAAACCAACAACAATATGTATGTAAACATACATGAACCGAGGGAGGTCACACTTAGAAACCGGTTTACGGCTTAATCATCAAAAAACAACATTACGCGAACTACCCCAAATAATCTTATTTATATATGTCGTAGGATTAACAATTCTGAAATCGTAGCTTGGAAATTTATATCTGCAACCTTCTGTTTGATTTTAGCAATTTCCCGAAATTTCAAAGAAAAATGCCTGAGATAGTAGCTTTAGTGGCACAACCATAGATTCTCAACATAACTCGACTATGTGACAATCACTCTTGTCAAGTTATACGTACCAAGTTAACAAACAGTGAGATTACCTCGTACACAAGATAATCGCGCACAACAGACCACATAGCTGTGACTCTTGGATCAGGTCGTTAAGCTGTGACTCTTGGATCAGGTCAGTAATATAGAGAGAGGTGGGTCAGCAATGGTCTTGAATCGATAAAAATTAGACAAATCGAATACCCAATCATATGGATATATTGACTAAGAAATTGGACCTTTCGGGATTAACTTCCAATTTAGAGAGATGTGAGCCTGACCCAAGAGTGATGTTAATATCTCTCAAGAGATATAGACTATTTATATCTCTTGAGAGATATCTGGCAGGAATCAGGACCAGATAACTCGACTTTGTGACAATCACTGTTGTCAAGTTGTACGAACCAATTTAACCACAGAAAGTCGTACTAGACAGACGACATAGCTGTGACTCGTTAAGCAGATCGTAACGTTAATAACATTTTATATAAACCGGAGCTATTCTATAGGCACAGACGATATTCAGCACGTATAGTTCCAGCAACAACACGTTGGTACAAGATTCCGATTTCGAGTGCGATGGAATGTAACCACCGAAAGTTGACATTGGACGTTAAGTCACAAAAACTTATATTATTGGAGGCAATCTTATTCCCAGATATTGATCACAATTCTAGTCTACTTTCAAAGTACCCTGACCAATTACTGTTTAATCATGCATTATTGTTTCGCCCATGGTGTTAACAGATCCCAAAATGCGCGCTAAGGTCTTGGAAAACTGTACAAGTTTAAATCAAGGAAAGAACAATAGTTGACTGTTCAACTTACCACCCAGGTGGCGCAGTGGCTAAAGCTGCGGCAGATAGGGGCAGGATGGTAAAGGGATTTTTCACCACTTGATTACGATCGGTGATGTGAATGAACACATCTATGATTCATGGGCCAACCCATCTTCCATGTCAGTAAGCTGGAAGTGCCTCGAGCTTTGAAACAGATTGTATAGAGATAAAAACAAAAAAAAGACTGTTCAACTTAACGTTAAAAAATGAAGGTAATGAGATATACCATATTGAGATATGCCATTGCGGTGGAGCTGAACTTTAGAGTACCCATGATCAGTAAGGACCGCCAACAAGATTCTCAATTAATCCTTTCATAGTTAGATAGTACGAAGTTAGGTTCACTAACACATATTTTTGACTTACAACAGGTATAAATCTGTCAGAACAGATTCCTTAATTACTTTCGTACCATAATTGAAAAATGACTGAGTTCAGTTAATCGTGAACCAGATTTACCTTAAGAATTGGCAATATCATTACCTTCAATGTCACAATGAGCGGAAACACAATGATAATAATAATAAAATGTTTGCAGACCTTCTTAAGTTTGGAAATAGTTAACGATATTATTTAAAGAATTAGGTAGATCCTTATACTATCACTCTACATAAAAATATGTTTGTCCACGACAGCGACATAGCGCTTCAATAAAACTATATATACTAGTCAATACTTGAAACTCTCTACATAACGAACCTAGACTACCAGACTATCGAAGAACATATATTGGGCAATCGTTGCCGAAACCTGAACAAAGCGTAGAGTCAGAAACATCAGACAAAAAGAGAACTTAGAAAATTTTCTAAGAAAAATCACTCAAGCCACTAAATAATAGTGGGATCAATGCCAAACTAGATACATACACTAGTAATCGCATTAAATGAGGTACAATCCGCAATGTTTTGAAAAGTGCCCATTTGCAACCGATTTCAAAATAACTAAGTTTGTGTTGTGTCTGTCTGTCTGTATATCTTTTCAATCTGTTTTGGGGCTCAAGGATTTCCCTATACTCTTTTGCGGTTTACAAATCGAAGACATACGGCTATAGGTCCGATTTACGTAGAACCATTTGCACATTGAATCTCTCCATGCCAGCCTATAGTACTGACATGGAAGATGGGCTTGGCCCAAAAATTCTTCTCTCCAACAAGAGGTCAAAGATGTGTTCATCCATACCACTTATCGTAATCACCTGTTTGATAAAGTGACATCTGTTTGCTGATTGTTCAAACATTTTTGGTGGATCCCAAGCAAAAAGCTTTTCTAACCGACTGTCATTATACATATAATTATCCCCAGTTGTACAAACTATGTGTAATAATATTTCAAATGTGCTATACTGTCTAAAATTACATCGTTGCCAACCATATCGAGAACCTATAGTTATAAGTGCGATTTGCGTAGGCCATCGGTACATTACAAACCCTGACACGTGGAATCAAGGTTTTGAGACTCTAACGAGAGATTTCGTTCAATATTGATACAATAGTGTTTCAAAAGAAACATAAAACCCCTAGGGAGCATTTCAAATTTACGTCACATAAACAAAATCGAATCTTTGTACAGATTTAAATGACTTAATACATGATTCAGCCTCCAGCTATACATGAAGCAGTAAAAAATTGAATAAAGGAACAATTGATTACATTTTATGAATTGACTTATATAATAGTTAAGTTTATGTTCCATTCCTCAAATTAAATTTAAATTGAGTGAGCAGTAGCTGTCAATCGAAGTAGAATGATTATGATGTTTAAGAGAAACTGTACATCGTCTAATTTTTTTATATAGTCTTTTAAGTGCCGCTTGGTCACTTAAGAGTCGCTTTTGAGCCCAACAATCCAATAAACCCATATATGCGAGTAATATGTAATGGAAATCATAATTAAATAACCAAGTATGTACATTGAGTCGATATCAAGGTTTATAATCTTAAAAAAAAATTATCGCAATTTTTTTGTTTTTATAATTAATCATTAAAATTAATTAATCATCGCCTTTTTACGATAACATTGATATATTAAACCAATATTTAAGTATTAAAATTAAATTTTGTCAAAACTTTACATCTACCTCAGTGCTGCATTCTTTTGCGATCTAGCCTCGTGATAGGGCGATATGTATCGGGTATCTACTGCGCGCAGCCTTATCCTGAATTTACATTGATTGTATTAAGTAACTTGAGAGGGTTGTACTGTATTTAAATCTTTTTTTTCACCTTTGAGAGATTAAGGTATATTTTGGTTGTTTATCTTGGCAATATTTTATGTGACTTAACGTACCCCCAACTTTTTTGCGTTTCACGTGTTTAGGTCATTGCAGTCAAATCAAGGACTTATAGTTATAAAGGTCCAATTTACGTAGAGCCTTCTACACATGCATAGCTGTATACTATAAATGTGTTCATTCACCCCACTGATCGCACCCAGATGGTAAAACAACCTTTTTGAATATCTTTTTACCACATGCTCTTCCTAAGAATTTTGAAAGGACGGATCTCACCAGAAATCAAAACCTTGAAACTTTGCACTGATAGCTCTAAGCCAGTTTGTTGAGTGGTCATAAAATTATTGATATATTAAGTTATTGCTGATTTATTAAGTGTACGAAGCTGAGGCAGTCTTCGTTGAAAGAGCTGGTTCTGACACTATTTAAAGTATTCATTATACTTCAAACCTCATACCTCGTTGAAGGGGGCTCAGAGACTTCTTGGATGAAAATTTTCTACAAAGGTTCCAAAAGTTTTACGTTCTATGATTTCTAAACGGCACCCGCGTATTCGGATCACTCCTTAAAATATAGATCAAGTAGAGGCTTGCGAAAAAATGGGATTTTTCTACTCTCCACTCAATATTACAGTTTGCAGTGACAGTCTCGATTCCAGTATAGCACATTGGCCTAGTGCCTTTTTTGGCACCACAGACCGACCGTATTTTGTAAAGACCAACATAATAGAAAGAGTAATGTTCCGTGTTCGGAACCACAATAAGTACAGGATGAAAAAGACAATTTTTATTTTCTGAACCAGGCTGTTTGCAGTATCATCGGTACAGGTTGATGTAAAACTATACAATAGGTATATATAGTGTTATTATAGTGTATAAATGGCTGCAAAGTAAGAATAATAGTTCTATGATTGGCGGGAACCTTCTTAAAGCTTTCTATGACTAGAAGACAACTAAGATTATGTTTCACAATAATATCAGTCCTTATCCTCTCAAAATTCTAGAGTGGAAACTTGTTTAATGTCTGTTCGGACCACTTTGCAGTGAAAAACTCCCGAATCAGGTTCATTTTTATAATTCAAAGCACTGTAACAATTATTTATTAACCTATTTCTCGGGTTTGATTCCCGTAGGTGACCAAAACTAACGATTGGCTGTTTTTAATGTGTGTTAAACCGTGAGCCCTTCTTAGCATTGAGTTCCGGAATACTTTCCAAACCTTGATACTTTGCACTGATAACTCTAAGCTAGTTTGTTGAATTTCTGATAGAGTTAGTTATGGCTAATTTGCTAAGTTTGTAAAGCTAAAGCAGACTACGTCGGCAAAGACGGTTCTGGCGCTAGCTAAAGTTATCACTATGCATTGAAACTCTTCCACTGTCGAAGGTCAAAATTTTTGCGTTTTATAATTCCTGAAAAGCATCCGGGTATGCCGATCAATGTTAAAAATATAGGTCAAGTAGAGATCAGGGGACAAAATAGTTTTCTACTACTCTACACTCAATATTACAAATTCAAAGTACTTACTATTACTAAAGCCATGATTCATTTGTTTCATTGAAGATTATGCTTTTCGAGATAGTGTTCGCATTGACATATTCAATCCCAGTATCGCGCCGATTTGTCTATTTCCCTTTTTGAGAAGAAGTTACCGTAATTCTTGTATGTTGGCACCACTGACCTTCACTTTTGTGAACACGAACTTAATAGAGAGAGAGAGAGAGAGAGAGAGTAAGGTACCCGAATTCGGAATCTCAACAGGCACAGGATGAAAACAAAAAGAACAATTATTTTCTGAATTTAATCTATTTGCAGTATTAACACAACTATGGCCGCCTAACGGCAGGAACACCATATGTACATGCAACGCCCAGCTAATACAGGTTGATGTTGAACTATACAATGAGTATATGGTATTATTGTAGGTGTGAAAAGCGAGAATGATGATTCTATGAATGGCAAGAACCTCCTTAAAGCTTCTGAAAGGTCCTTTTGTTCATTGGTTAACTCAACGTTTCTTCCTCGATTTCGATTTATATTCCTTATACTCCTATCAGAGTCACTGAACTTTATGCCGTCATATATTATTTCATCCGTAATTTCATTCGTTTATCCTGATCTCTGATGGGTATTTCCTTTTATAAAAATGTGCGTCTTATGACGTCACTAAACGTTTAATAATATAAGTTAAGACATCACATAACTAGATTTTCATTTTCTATACTGAGAAGTAGTTACTGTCTAAACTCTATAAACAATAGTTGCATCGGAGGAACCCTATCTGGATGTAGGTTACAAGCCACGAGTTTCCTAACACATGCCGTAGAATCCCTGTTACGGTAGAAGTAGATCTAACTACAAAGACGTCTATATCTTTATACATTATAAAGATATAGACGTCTTTGTAGTTAGATCTACTTTTGTCCTCATTGGCAGATAGCAAGTAGCGTGCTAGTTGGATGATAATGTAGGCTCGAACGGTTTAACACTTTTAAAATTTCAAATTTTTTTTGATTACTTTTTTATATTACGACCGAGTCTTGCACCCATTTAGTAATTTACATTGCATAATAATGCATTTGATTAAGCCGAGTAATAAAATGACTCGAATTCCTCAAATTTTCACCACAGTTGGTCTACTGACCTCCTCGTCGCGATAAGTACAATGGTTTGGTTCTTTGCTTTGCAGTCTTCTTGTTGCAGTAGTAGTTTGTCCAGATTTTCATGCTAGTGCAGACATTGTAGACGTTTTGTTGCATGTGCCATGCTTTGTCAAAAGCTTGCGCCACATCAAGGTGTATGGTTGAGCATGTTTCTTTGCTTTCTATGTGATTACCACCAAGGTTGCGCAGTGGTTAAAAAGCTGCGGCTTGAAGCGGGAGGTACTGGGTTTGAATCCTGACAGGGGCAGGATGTGAAAAGCGCTTTTCACCTTCGATCGTTTGGGCGATGCGATCGGTGGTGCGAATGAACTCATCTGGGACCCGGTTGAGTTTAGAATCCGTGTGTTTTTCCTTCTTTCATGTCAGTACTATAGGCTGGTATGGAGCTATGCAATGTGCAGATGGTTTCTACGTAAAATCGGACCTATAGCCGGAATGTCAATTAAAAAGTGAGATGTCACAATGGGCCAATTGAGCCTGAGTCACGGATAACACAAAAAAAAATATGATTTCTTAATTACATCAGTAATTCGATCGTAGAATGTTTCTCCCTAAATCCAGGCTGATGTGAGAAGAATAGATGCCTTTCTTCGATAATTGGTTTTAATCTTTTAAGAACATTTTCAAATAGTTTCGATTATAGAAATTGGCTTATACAAAGCTTTATCACTCGAAGGTTTCTTTGGCTTTAGTATCATAAATACTTTGCAATTTTCCATTGTCTTGGCTTAGTACATATCTAAGTCGAAATGCTGCATTAATTATACGCACTAGTCTCCTCAACCCTTTCTCTGGCAACGCTTTAGTTATGTTATCCGTTATAAGATCATAACCTGGATGCGCATTCTGATTATTCTTGATTTAAGTTCTTAAAATAGCACAAAAAGAATTATCTTAAGGTTGCTAACTGGATAAGCTTTGGTCTATATTCAAAGTACGATCCATATTAAGAAATTACGATTAAAAACGACACCCACATAAATATATGACATCTCGAGATTAAATTTTTTTCTTAAAATCCAAACACCGTTCAAATGTAAGTTTATGATTTTCGCTAAATATGTTAATTATTGTTACTCATACTTAGTCTCGAACATCATATATTTTCTTAAACGGATTACATTTGGTTATTGATTGGCAATTTAAACGAACCCACGCGCGCATATTATAAAAATTTCGCGGTGCGCATTTAAACTCAAATTGTTGCACGCGCGTCATAACTTTCGTTGTATATAGGCGCAGCGATACAAGATAAGTGCAATTTGTTTTTGAGTTTTTCCAAGATGCTATCTACGATGCACATAAACTAAATAACCTCATCTTACCCATATATAACAATCGATAATCGGACCGGTTTTCCGATATATTATCTAATCAATATGTACCGATTGTCTTAAATGCTATCATGACTATATGCTATATATGTCTTAAGGTATAGAATAAGGTATAAGTAGATAATCAAACCGGTTTCTTCTGTGTTATGTTATTTCTACATAGATGTTATCATACCTAAACACTGTGTATATAGATTCCGTACATAACGCGATAATGACTATATGCGCGAACTCTTAAGGTAAGTAAGCGCGTGATGTTGAAATATTGTATAAGGGGTCAAAGTAACAACATACAGCAAAATAATTATTACCATTTGTATAAATTTTTTTTTATAACACTAGATGAACCCAATGGTGACACACAATTTATAGAAGAGAAGCTTTTTACCTCTAGCCGCGGGTATGAAGAAACAAAAATTTATGTATATCATCGAAAGAATGTCACCTTGTCCAATAAAACACAAAATATATTTCTTATATTCCAACTTCTTTTATATGATATTCTTAATGTTATTCTTTTCATTTCTTCTTCGACTCAACCTTAATTCTTAAAGACATTTGGATAAATAATACAACAACAAAAAACAACATATGTGAATGACCTTAAGTATTTTACAAATTATATAGCTGAATATACATATATACGCGCGCGTATACACAAACAGCATATATACGATCTACACATCTCTGAAAGCCTAATATATCACCGCAAGATCTTTTCGCATTAATGATGATGATTAGGTTTTTTTTGTCTTATGTACGCGTCTTTGCTATTCCCGTTTTGCGTATACGTACATAATCGATTGAACATAAGGCTTTATTGTGATGCTGTGCAAAATTTGACCGGATTCCTCTGGACTCTTTTATTTCGTATGCGCACACTAACTGATATGTGGGAGTAACGATTTAATTGATTCACTAACACATACTTATACATACATATGATATGATAGTATACGGTTTAAGAAAATTCTTATCTCGGATATTCTTCGATTCAGTTTACAATGAAAAAGTTCAATGTTCTGCGCACGTTTTATAACATTGTAAATATGAGCGGTGAAGAACTGAACAATTTTAATATTTGATAAAACATAGTTTGACATATAGACACATACGTGCATGTATGTTGTGGTAAAATTGTTGGCGCTTAAACACCAAGTTATATGTAAATTCCGACTGTTGACTTGTTAACATAATCTACTGATAATGATAAGAAAGTAAACGACTGTTTAAAAAGTTGAGAAAGTAGTTTTTATAGGGTGGCCCAACTAACGTTTGGAATTTCATTTGGTCTGAATGATAGACAAATGAATATTTTTCATTTGTTTTATTGGAAAGAGTATACTTGAACATAGTCGGCCTAAAGTACCCTATTCTGTTAACTCAATTTTCAAAACATTTTGGATTCCGTTTCTTGTTGGTAAGCATTACATGTCTTCTTAACAGCTCCCCACAAGACAAAGTCTAACGGAGTTAAAATGCGCTTCTGTATTAGCGTTCAAAGCCCAACTAGCGAACCGAAATCGTTGCGGCTTTTGCTACAGGTCCTACACTAATTGAGCTTTGTACGACTTCATACTGAGACCTTATGCAAAATTCTCATTACAGAAGTACATCAAAATGTACTATTCTTGAACACAATGGCGAGTTGTATTGATGGAGGCTCGGACACATTCTGAGCTGCAGCTGCCTTTCATCTGTACGTACTTGTTAATGCAAGAATTTTTCAATTGACCCAAATATGATGCTATAGACAACGATCAATCGTTGTTTGTAGCATCTTCCTTAGTGGGTTTCGTTGGGTTGAAGCAGATGTTGATACGTTTCCCCTTACGACGGAAGCAACTTTTAATATTGCGTTTGTGAAGCAATAACTCGCATCTCGTTTTGCGCCAGTCAACTTCTCTCAGCTTCAACTCGGACGGTATAAATTTCAATTGCATTTGAATCATTTCAATTGAGTTCAAACGGCTGGAAATCGTTGGTCAATGGGCTTATAATTATTTTTTATTCTGTTTAACTATATATGCTGTTCTGATTAAGTAAAGGACGTTTCTTGTTGTTCACGGAAAAATTACATTTGTAAAGAAGCCAGGACTTAGATTAGACTTAGGCCAGGACTTAGTCCATTGACATTCAGCTACATTTCTTCAAATTGAGGCATAAAATGTTTACTCAAATTTATTTATTTATTTTTTTTTATCTCTAATCTGTTTTAGGGCTCAAGGCACTCTCTACTTGTTCCCGGTGCGCTTATTTACGTCCTTACTTTTACGCCATTACCATCTGCACATTGCATAGCTCCATGCCAGCCTATAGTGCTGACATGGAAGATGGGTCGGCTCATGAGTTCTGCACTCCAACAGGGGGTCTTAGTTGTGTTCATTCACACTACAGATCGTAATCTCATAGTGAAAAATTCCTATTGAATTCTGCCCCTATCGGAATTCGAACCTGGTACCTCCCTTTCCAACTGCCGCAGCTTTAAACACTGCGCTACCTGGGCGGTGTACTCAAATTTCGTTTTGCTTTATATACAAATGATGCAAAATTGCTGTTGTTGGTTTAATTTAAATTTCACATACTATACAACTTTCATGTTAATATATCAAATATGTTACCCGATCCGATATGGGAGTGATCACGCAATCTCTGAAAATGTAGCTCTTATATAAGAAAAAACCTTTGATGGTTTCATCTCTTATGAATTATCACCATTTTTGATGCTATCCAAATCAAATGAACAAACAAAGAATTCATTACTTCCAAAGCGGAAGAATCTGGGATTCCAAGTATATAGATTCAAATATGCCAGCTCTAAGTATAACACCCTACGTTAACCCACTGCGAGTCAAATCGAGGACGTACAACTGAAAGCAGAAGCAGCTGTGAATTATTTCTATTCTAAATGCTTAGTATATAGATGTAATCACTTAACTTTACAAGCTAAAAAGATAGGGAGTGGTGTACTTACCATATAGCCATTGACAAATCAATCTCAAATGAATCGATGAATGTATCCCATTCACCATCGAACAATAATCAACAAAAGGACAATGTTCATCTATATCGTATAGATTACACCAGACTAACCATTGCCATTATGTTGTGATATGATAGTAGAAACCAACAATTATCGAAATTGGAAATTTAGTTAATTTCGGTCAACTTCGGTGTACCTCAAGCTCCCTATACTGGCCCATGGATTAACATCAGTTTCATTGGCGGAGTCAGCGAAGTAATTCATAATTCCGAGGATCTATTGTTTACAGATGACCTAAAATTTCTTGACACCATGGAACATCAACGATACTCATAAACTGCAACATGATATCGACAACCTATAGTGACTTAGTGTTAAACCATATCCTTCCATTGAAAAATTAATCACGTTGTCCAATAGTACAAAATAAATGACCTAAAGATTAGTTTTGCTGGAAATATGAGTTTCTCTAATCACATAAAACAAATCGTGCTAAGCTACCGCTTACTCCATGGAACTGGAGTGTTGGCTTTACACTGCTATAGCTAGACCTATGCTATTGCGTTAGCGTATGGTGAGCGGATCTTGATAAGATGATACAGGAGAATGCTGGAGAAGGTGCAATGTGTCTAAGGATATTTCTCATTCGCGTTTTAGAGGTTAAGTTTCTTCTTCTTCCATTAGACATCTTCAGCAAACAGATGGTAGTCCATACGGAAGACTGTCGACAGTAGGTCAGTCGAAATGGCTTCAGACAAGTTAATAAGTCACTAAGTAAGGAACTAGAGAATCTTGCTGGAGTCGTCGGTGACAAGGTCGAGTTCAAACATGACCATTCATCTCCCTGATTACTGCAAGTTTAGGTAAGAGTAATTAAGGAGGTTTTGTGAGTTAATGCGGTATTCAAAGTAGATATCGGTATCTATGTTTTCAGTCACGCGGCAATCAAGTCAATGGAATCGGTTTTACTTTTTTTTATCCAGTGTGGCATTGAGTTGTCACTAAGCTCCATAAAAGAGATGGGTGAGCATTTCAATTTCAGGTTATTTCGGTGATCAATCTGACGTTGTTAAGAATTGAAATTGTAAGTCAGACGAGCTAACCGAGATTGGTTCGATTCTACAATTGCTAGAAAGAAAAGGTGTAGATAGACCGATTCAAACGCTTCGAATTAGGACTTAGACCTCGATAAGTGATCTAACAGGTCTAGTTTAACGAGACATCCATAGCCCAAAACTATACTTGGCATGTTCTTTGAGATTGATCGTACAGTAGTACTCACAATGCACTGTAAGCTGGGAGACTTACTAGAAGTCAGTGCATGCAATTGAACGACTACTGTCAGAGCTATAAGGATGTAGAACAGAAGCAGACTATGAATCACTATTACTGCTTCCATTAATGGGTGGTAAAACCTATAAAATGGCTAGTTTGACGCAATGAGCGTCAAACTAGCCAGCAAACTATGCAGGCAATGAGCGTATAAACAGGATGCCCAAAAATTATAACAAAATCGATTACTTATTCGATTTTCTAAAAGTAGTTAACTTGCTTATCGTCAGTACTGCCAGATTTTATCAAAAAGGCTTATTCAGTTTTCATTTGCCATTTTGATCTAGAAACGCAAACTATACAGTCGATCATCGATTTGGAAAGTTATACTTCTGTAAGTCAACTTACCATGTTTGAAGCTATTCACAATTTTACGGGACATAGTGAGAGCAAGTATAAAAACGACATGACGAAAGTGAAAATTTTTCTTTGCTAAAGAGTGTGCTCCAACGTTTTTGGCTTTCTTTTATATCCCGTTGAAATATCTGCTTGCTGCTTGTTTTTTTGTTGCTCAAGGCACTTCCAACTTTTTCGCGGTTCGCTTATTTACGTCTTTACCTTACGATTTACGTAGAACCATCTGCACATTGCATAGCTCCATGACAGCCTATAGTACTGACATGGAAGATGGGTTGGCCTATAAATTCTGCATTCCAACAGGGGGTCATAGATGTGTTCATTTACACCACCGATCGTAATCGTATGGTGAAAAATCCCATCCTGCCCCTATCGGGATTCGAACCCGGTAACGGTAAAGAATTGGCTTACTTTTGATGTGCTGCCTACTGCATAGTAGGCATGCATGCTTTCGTTAATTCATGACAGATAAATATACCTCCTCCACTCGTAATACTACACTGAAAAAAATAATTGTTCAAACTGACCAAAATTACATTCACATTGAAAAATTCACTATCGATATACAACCGACAAAGAATCCTATCAATGAGATTTACGAATTTATAACTAGCTAAAAAGTTCAACAAATATATTATCAATAAGAAAAAAGAATTTATCGATTGAAATATTTTATATTTTGGTTTTAATAGATTTCTTATTTAATAATTCTGTTAAATTAATTTCATGTTTTAGTATATGCACATAAGTATATAATAGCAATTTATGAATTTAATTTAAATGCATAATAATATATGCTTAAAAATATATTATTATAAAAGAAAAAGCTTTCTTAATTTGGAACATTCTCCCGGGAAGGAAACATTCATTTTGAACTTCCCCCCTCCATAATCACCCTCCCCCCAGTTATTAAAATGAGTTCCTCATTTTGTTTTTAAGGCCGGTTTTGGAGTAGTGGATTTTGGGTTTATTTCTAAGATTTATCTCCATCGATGTAATTTTCAGTTTTACTGTAGGTTTCTTTACCGTAGTTGTAATATAATTCGTTGTTGCTCTTTTGTTTAATGTTGTAATTCTGCTTTGACCGGTTTTGATGTGTTGGATGACGTCATATTAAATAGCTGTGCGATCGAACAGATCAACTTCATCTCTTCAGGCGTATGTTACCTGATTTGACGTGCAATTATTATATATATGCTTTCAGTGGAGTACGTTCAGTGCTAGCGAATTACATTAATGTACCCGAAATATCGGCCATTTTCGTAAATTTCAATTTTCTTATTGATCTAGATTGATGTTCACTTTGATAGCAAAGTGATCAGTTAGACCATTAAAAAACTGATAAATTTATCATATAGAATACATTTTTACCATACTGATAAAATATTGTTAAGAATAATGTTCATTAAGAATAATAAAAAATTATATATTTGTTGAAAAATATAAATGAAGGTATAACTGTAATATTTTAATTCGAAATGAAAATAAATTATCAGAATGAAATAATTTTTTCAAAATAACAACAAAAATTCTGACAAATATTTATCAATATTTTTATCACTAAAATTTGTCATATTGAGTGGTA
Source organism: Tipula lateralis (assembly GCA_963932295.1). Lineage (NCBI taxonomy): Eukaryota > Metazoa > Arthropoda > Insecta > Diptera > Tipulidae > Tipula > Tipula lateralis. Next base: position 124,869,902 of record OZ010737.1, read on the forward strand.
TATTGGGTTCAGTGATACAATATCATATAATGTCCTCCTCGTAAGAAGCGCTTGAGGAACGTTACAGTCATCCATTAAACAACTCTCGTTTATGTGTTTGTATTGTTTTTTTTTATCTTAATAACATTTATAAATAAACTTGCATTTTCCAGTCTACAATTTTAATAATCATCTATAATAACAGCTTAAAAACTACAATCTCTAAATTAGGTTAGTCTTAACCGTATTTTCAGATTTCCGTTTAGACCTCATACAGAACATACATTTATTCCAATCATAACTTATTTCCTGTCCTTCGTGCTGTTATTAATGTATAGACGTTATAAAGTACAATTCCAAAAAGGTCGTAAAATTCAACCAGATCCAATAATTCGTATAATAAAAAATATTATTATTGCAAAACATTTGGGTAATGCCTATAAGTAAGTAATTAAGGATTATACATCCTTGGCATCACAATAAAATAATCGAAGGTTCGACGATAAAACCACTTTATTTATGTATAAAAACATTCAAACCCACGTTCACCCACCTAAAATATATATAAAAAACCTTTCACCGTATACGATAAAAATTACCTGTCCTTCAATATTGATTAACACATAAAAATAGTTTGATGACCTATCTATCCCCTATTACGCTCACCGTACATAAGATCATTATCAAATATATTATATAGTGTTGAGCATAATCGGATTTGTCAAACTCAATTAAAACCGATATGCTTAATTATTATAAGTCGATCCGTATAGATCAAATATGAAAATCTCACACAATTCGAATTAGCATAATATGTCCTTGTCGGTTATTTTAATCCACATGAATCGTGTGAACCAAGTACCAGAAATTGGGCGCGATATCGCAGTTAAAATTAGAAATTCGTCCGACCGCACACAAACACATATCATCTCTGTATATAGCAATGTTTAATTTGATTTATGTACAGACAAATGGTTTTCCTGTGTCTAAGACATTTCACAAAAGACATATGCTCATTAAGCAAGTAGATTGTATTTATATGTGGACATGTATTTAACAAAATGTTTATTGGTCGGAAACCTGAACAGAAAATAAAAACAAATTTTTGTGTATTACACTCAGGCTATAAACAAGACTTAAGTCCGAGTTATAGGCTCGAAAATAGTATTCGCCGTAATTTGAACTTAAGAATATTCTAAGAAAGTTGTATATACAACAATAAACTCAAACATGTACGATCATGTTGTGATGATGACTCAAGCTATTTCGTGTGGACATCTTTATTATTAAATGGGTGGCGGATGCAAATTTATATAAAAATAAAATTTTTCATGCGCATGCAAAGATTACAAACACGAAGATGCTACATCGCGGGCGCTCTACTCTATATATTAATAGGAAAATTCGGTCATTTCAACCAAAATATAATATAAATCGTGTACATGACACAATCGACTGAATCGAGGTATATTCGTTGAATCATATTTGTGAAATTCATCACTATTTACTATTGTACACGTCGCGAAATATTTATAATGCAATGGTAAAATATAGAAATGGATTGCAGTGAATAGTGTTAAAATATTTATTGTCTTGATGATTTACATACGATTCAATGACTAAATTGTTATTTTAAGTGGAGAACTTCGGTTTGATTGTATGGTTTCGATATGGAATCAGCTCGTCATGAAAGGCGGCTTTTTTTGGTCCGGATCAGTGATGATCGAGCCAATGGACTCGGTGTGAAACTTTTTCCGTTATTTCAGGATATAAGTAATTCGTTACTAAACAGGTAACTTGATCTGCTTTAGTATTCTCTCTTTAGAAAAATCCCACCTTTAAAGTAAGAAAATTGGCATCAAAGACACCAACAACTTCCAATTTTCGAAATTAACCCAGGCCTTTGCTGACTTGACTGACTACTCAGATCGATAAACGTAATGAAAACTAAGTGCAAAGCGAGCTTAAAAAATATTTGTCAAAAGCTTATTGAATATTGATTTTGCCCATATCCTGCCAACAATCAGGCTTCCTCGGTTTCAATACCAGCCATACTCACTGTCTTTCATAAAGTTATTCTTCGAATGTGAAAAGAAACCACTTCCATAAGCTTACTTTACGACTGTCAAAAGAGTAATGTGAACTCTAATTAACTCCATGTGTACAATATTGGTTGAATCTTTCGATTAAGATTTTTGGTGAGGGTGAGTTTTCCGTTCAGTGATCCAGCCAAATTATTCTAATATAGCTGACAAATTGAAAGTATATACTGAACAAATATTTACATGGTCGTGGCAATATTTTAAACAATATGGGAAGGCATCAATTCATGTTAAAACCAAATGTATAGGGCTTCACAGAGATCCGTAACTAGCCCGATTATCTATTTATTGTTACTTCCATCGTTAGGTATCTTTACAGCGTTTCATGATATGACCAAGTTACTTATTTTGTGATTGTAACCAGGCAGCCAATAGACACTTGGTAGGCTGAATATGTCTTGACTCTTCCATCGAATAGTTGCACCATAGGTTAATAAAGGGTTAACGGAGTAGACTGTTGATAAACTTAGACATTAGACATACTTGGTAAGGGCAAAACTACCAACGAAAAACTCGAATCGTTCGTTGAAGGTGTTAGTTATAATTTGGTAGATTCGTTGGTCAGCAGGATACACATATCGCTAAAACTACCAAACTAACATTTATAAGTACAATTTCAAATTGCCTCAAAGACTTGACAGTCTTATACTATGAAATAATGCGATTTCGGAGTTTTTCCCGATATCGAAAAACTCCGATCCACTGCGAATTCTATTATAAAATTGTTTGGTCAAATTTATCAAATATCACCATGAAGTTAGCAATTATGTGTTTTGCAATTTTTAAGTGAATCACAAATTTCTTAATTTCGATAACACAAAATGAAATTCGTCTACTAAATAGAGATTGGATTATGACATACAATTTTCGAAAAATGTGAAAAAATCTGAGAAATTTGATTTCGATATCGAATTTTTCATAATAGCTCGCCTGGGAATGAGGTAGCAAGGATATTGGGTGCCATACGAGTTGAAACCGCGGGATGTTGAACAGTATTTGTCTCTTGTGAATAGTTGCTTGAAATGAATTCCGTTTATTTATTTTTCCGGATTTGGATGCTGCCTGAAAGATGGGATAAAGTATTGACTAACGATTTTTTTAAGCCATGAATTTTGAAAAAAAATCGGTAGGATCAAAGTTTTATTGTTACGAAGTTCAGCTTAGGAATCGCTTCCGTTATCTCTTTGAACACGTCGAACCCACAGCAGTGCTTGATAAAGCTGGGAGGAAGATGAAAATAAAAATCAAGATAAGGAAATAAATAGTTACTATAAACGTCTAATCATTCAGCTCTTTTGTTCCTCAAACGCGAACTGCCCTCACATTTCATCTATGGGAACAAGAATCAATCATTCACCATACTCGGTATTCATCTCGGTCGATAGCAGCTATGTAGGTATTTGGTGCTCTAGCCCTGATATGTAAATTATATGCCAATCTTAGTCTGATATGGGATTTATACATTTTGAGTAATTCCAATGAATTAAGAAACATTTTACATTACCGTAAATACCCGAGTCTGTTCGGTGAAGTATAACGTTGTTTTTTTCACCCAAAAAAATTCTTGATAAAATTCGTAAACCAATTGCAAGTCAGATACAAAATGGTGACAGTTTTAGCGTCACACTCGACAAATAGGAGTCAATCGAAAACCGCCGACAATATTCATAGTCAAACAGAATTTAGGACTTGCACGGTTGCACGGAAATTTGCCTGCAAACAAGTGCATCGAAATTCTAGAAAGCAAATTGCAAGAATTTAGATTCAATTTTAGTAACATTGTTGCTATAAAACAGAAGGTAGTTTTGTAGTGATGAAAAAAATGAGATCATGTTTTAGATATGTTTTAGGCATGGTATCCAACTGGCGGTAATTACAGTTTTGTACAAGAAAAATGATTTGTTATTTTAATTAGAAAATGAAGTTACTTATTCTGAATCTGAAGTCTATGAAGAAGATGAGAGGGATCATGATTTCTCTCAGGGTTAAAATGTAATAATAATAAAGGGTCCGCCAAATAACTTTTTTTTTTGAAAATGCTATAAAAAAAACCTACTGAATATTTTCTCAAATTTCTTTTTTTATTTAAAAGTATAATCCTTCCGGTTAATAATGGAAAATAATTTCATTCAAATGGCTGCCTTGGCTGGCCATGCATTAGCCTACACGATCGGTCCAATTTTTAAGCACATTATCGATTGTGTGCAACTCTATTTCACCAATGGCTTCACAAATATTGTCCTTTAAAGCGTCAATTGTCTCTGACATGTCGGCGTAACACTTATCTTTGAGGGGACCCCACAAATCATAGTCCAACGGTGTCAAATCGCAGCTCCGAGGTGGCCGAACGACATCAGCTCTGCGGCTGATAATGCGATCTTCAAAAACATGGCGCAAAACATCGAGTGTAGCTTCAGCTATGTGGCACGTAGCACCGTCCTGTTGAAACCAAATGTTGCCAATATCCTCCTCTTCAATTTTTGTGAACAAAAATTGGCTCAACATGGCCCGATAACGATCGCCATTGACTGTAACGGCCACTCCTTGCTCATTTTCGAAGAAAAATGTCCCAATTATGCCTCTGAACCAAAATCCGCACCAAACAATGACTCGTTTTGGGTGTACCGGCTTTTCAATTTATGCGTGCGGGTTTTCCGTGCCCCAAATGCGACAATTGTGCTTGTTTACATACCCGCCAAGATCAAAATGAGCTTCATCCGAAAATATGATTTTTTTGGAAAAATCGACATCTTCTGTAAGTCGATCGCAGGCCCACTCAGCGAAGCGAAAACGCATTGGATGGTCAGTTGGCCTCAATTCCTGAACCAATTGGACTTTGTATGGCGTCATACCAAGGTCTTCTGCAAAATTCGTCTCAATGATGTCTCCGAAATGTTCAATTGTTGAGAACGACGGTGAATTGATGTTGATGGCGCATCACGCACACTTTCTGCCACAGTATCAATATTCTCGGGTGTGCGCACTGTTTTTGGCTTTTCACAAGATAACGAACATACGGAGCTGGCGGTGCTTCTCTTCTTCCAAAATCCGTACGCAATTTTCGCACACATTCTGCAACATTACCATGATTTTCAAAGTAATGTCGCAATATTTCCCAGCGTTGTTCAAGCGTATGCGTATGCGTATTATCTGTCAAATCAGACATGAGCTAAGTGTTACCATTCACGAAATAAGCACTAGTTGAAAAAAAAACTTTAGATGGCGGACCCTTTAGGTGATTCGCAAGTTCCATACAAGTGCCATACAATATAATAAAACGACGTATCCGGTTATCAATAAAATACGATGAGTAGTAAAAATATTTGGCTTTCACCCATTTCTGGATAGCAAAACGCATTGGAAAAACTTATTGACAATGCTGGAACGGTCCTTCTAATTAAAATCTGTTGTTCAAAAAAGTTCGATAGACTTAAATATCAACATCAGCTTTTCCAACATGAATTTAACCTAATTAATGAAATTATAAAGGCACTGGAACCTGTAAAATTGGTAGTAGAAGCGTTAAGCTTATCAGATTTTACATTATTAAGTGCAGATGCCACATTTGAATGAATTATTTGCCAATTAATACCAAAAAGTCTTTAGAGAAAATATAATTCAACAAATTTAAGCTTTTAATTTACCGGTAAATAACCGGTAAATCGGTAAACCGAGCGAACATTTATCATTTACCAATGAAAAATTCGGTAAATTTGCAACCCTTATGCAACTACTCGAGTACTGAATATTAGCTTTATTGGCTTCAGCACACTTCCTGAGATACTATTGATGTTTTCTTTAAGGCTGATAATCCGTCTTCATATTTAACTACATATTTGAGGGTAGATCACTTTAATTCTTGATGTTAAACTTCATTAAGAGGTAGAACAATTGATGATAGTATTTCTTGGCACGTGTCGGACAATGTAATTAAACTTCTGTCGTCTGTCTTATCTTTCAGCCTCTTCGTTGGGAGAAAAGAAATCGGGCTATACCTGTTCTTGTTGTTAGGTATTATTATTACCTCAGACACCTATTATTGATTTAGAATAGGTTTGTAATATATTATTAAAACAGCTTATTAAGTTTAACCAACTGTTTCATCTCGCCTAGCTACCGTTTTTTATTTTTTCAGCCAAAAGCTGTTTCTAAGATCTTGATATGCTACATTTACTTGTGACAATCGCATCTAGAGTATCAAATTTCGGAATAATAAAAGGATTAAGAAAAAATCGTTTATATCACATCCACCCAAACTTTTATTTGTTCATAGTTTCCAGGAGCTTTTGGTTTTCCGCTATCTGACAATCTTCAAATTGACGACACTGTTAGTGGTTGTTTAGTCACAGTTAACAGACGTTCGTGATATATTCAAAATATGTCTGGCATCCAGCCTTTTTCCGACTTACCAATACCCCATGTATCGTTTGATACGTGTAAACAACCATAGGTGGCGCCAATTCACAGTTAGCAGAAATGATAATCGAAACTCACTCTTTCTCATCGTTGTGAAGATTCTCATTAACCCTTTTCGAACTAGGGCCACAATGACGTAGAGTAGGACGTAAATTGAACCGTACAGCAAACCGTGAAAGAATTGTGAGAGCCTTAAGCCCCAAAACAAATTGCAAAGATAGAAACAGAAAGACAGTTAAAAGGCAAAAATACGTTTGCGATATATTAAAAAAACATCATATCACTCAGCCACTTACCAATTCTCCAGGTATCAATTAAAACGCGTAAACAACAAAATTAAGACTTTCTTCAATATTGAAAATACTAGATCGATTCTTTAGATAATTATCAAAATATTCTTCTTGAATAAAGACGATATTCTGTCAAACCACTCACCTCTATCGATTTCTTTGATTACCGTTCTTCCGATTGTTATATTTTGGGCAAAAGCTCCTCAGCGGTTAGCTGTGATCAACGTTCTGGCCTTGATATAAGTGCAGGTCGTATAGCTCTTCATTATTTGCACGGCCATATCACCTCGAGTTCTTGTTTTGGCTATCTATTACCACGACGATCAAAGATGGTTTTCAAAAAGTGTTTAGTACTTTACACGTATAAACAAGTGAACTTGAAATAAAAGCTGAGTTTAATTAAAAATCCGCCTGTTTGTTTATACCTTATATACCGCGTAACCCGATTGTTTGAATAAACTATTTTATACACCTGTCACACACATTTCGTTGGAAAAAAAATTGTAATTGTAAATTAGATTCTAATGTTTATTTGGAGTGAGTAGAAAAAATAATACCTTAAACAATAATAACAAAAAAATGTAACCTTGCAGTTCTATCGAAACTGTTAACGTAAGAAGTGAAAAAAAAATACTTTAACTTAAAATGAACTCAAGGACTTCAAAACCACGAAAGTAAACCACTGACTATAATTGTTTTTATTCTTTTTTATATACAAAATGACATCGAGTCTATGTATGTCTATAGTTAAACTAGTTTTCACCTTTCAGAAAAATCTTGTAATTTAGTTTTCGTAAAAGATTATGCAGATATGCAGCAGCAACAAGTAGAACAGTTATTATTCTTATTATCAATATCAATTAGATAAGTTGTTTTGTTCTGTATACACATAGATAGAGATTAAAATGTACTTAACGTTGAATTTACATAAAACAAAGTCATAAAATGTAATTTGATTGGTCTGCCGCTCTAGTTAAGAATATAGTTGCAGCAAGTAACTTCAGGATGACGTCTCCAAAGGAAGTCAAATCTATTTATAATTGCAACTAGTTTTATGTTGAATGTGTATACGTTAACCAACTAATAGGAAGGAATTGAAACGATACAATTACCATATTATGATAAAGAAGTGGAAATTTTTTTAGAAAATTTACATTTTATATACGGTACTTGGTTGGCTTGCGACATACAGTATTATTGACAACGTCTTAGAATTCTATATAATTTGATTAATCAAACAAACTTGTATTTTTATATTCGTAATTAGATATACAAAACTTTTAATTTGATGCCGTTATATGCGCGTTCGAATATTCTATTGCGAGACGCAGATGTATACCGGCGATTTGTTTTATAGATACGCGATGAAAGTGAAGATAAGACATTATTTATATATGAAAGGTATTCGTTAACTGTTAATTAAAGGTTCTCTCTAGATAGATATTGAACGGAAATTATTTTTTAACTATATGATTGGGTTGAATTGACATATGCTTTGTGTTGTGTAATCAAGTGGGCATTTACAATTTGATTTGAAATGACGATTATTAATTTTCGAATATTTATTTCGTTTCAGGTAATACTAAGACGATGTTATTTAAACGGATTATCTGTAAGCTATTTTTATTACATTTTTGAAGAGGTTGAGAATTCTAACATGATCGTACAATGAAGGTAGGTCAATTTAGGGCAGAAAGTTGAATAGAACGATCAATGATCAAACGGAATCTCTATTGTTAGCTTCCGTATCTCCACCTGTTTTATAAAACTGTAACAGAGTTATTCGCCTAGCAAATAAGATTATCCACATCTAGAAAATACATCTCCACACCTGTAGGCAATATACAGTTTTAGGCCTTTTAAGCCTGGAGGTTCAGTTCCTGGAGGCCTATTTGGGAATTCAATTCGTATTGGTATTCGATTCGAATCATCAATTCGATTCGAACACGAATTGGTATTTGGCAATACGATCCAAACAAGAAATGTACACTGCCAAATAATGAGAAAGGATATTTTGTACTAATGGTCATACCTATCCTATAATTAATCATATTGTTGAATTTTGACATTTAAAAAGTATATTTCTGTTATTATATTTTGATTCGGTTTAGAACTCTGTAATTCAGATGGTGGTGAAATTGGGTTGATTGGTACACTAAACCGTGTATCAGCAAACGAAATAATGCCAGTTGTTCTATTTACTGGGTTTCTTAAATGTTTCACTCGTATGGCAGTTCCATGTTTATCTTCTTTGACGTTTTATTTGATATTATATTTGAAAGCGGTCCACACTTTCTGCCAGCCATTTGAAGTTATTAAATGATCCATGGCTATTGAGTTGATTGTCAATTTCGCCACAGAGTAGTTTTGTATGATACCCCTTTAAATTCGAAATGAACTATGTCAAATTGTCGCAGAGTTGTATTCTGAATGTTCTAAAATTTATAAGTATATACAATAACTTAAATCGTATCGGCACTTTATATGACTTCTCGTCTACTTTTCGTGCTTTTAAGCATTGGTCACCCAACAAACACTGAAATCTTGGTTGGGTGGACAGCGTGGGTCTGTAAAATGTCCCTGTAATAACTACTAAGGTGCTGGATCCAAAAAGCTGGTGCGGCTCATTACAGTCCTCCAATATACATTTTAGGATCATTTCCTGCAACATTTCCTTGATTTCGTTCTACGTCATCCACGAATACATCCTGATATGTATGTTGAGTGTATGTAGGACGGATCCTGTTTCCACACTACTGGGCTCTGAGCTGTCTTTTGTTTCCTCTCACTTCCATTGATCCCACTACTCATCGTTAGTTTATTCACCTGCTCATAGTTGGTATATTTATAAACCACCAACATCATTCTCACTTTGTTTGTTTGGTACCAGTTTCTTCTCACAAGAAATACGGTTACATATGATAGATTTCAGAATTATCGGTGGAAGGCTATGTTTTAAAACCCGAAAGTAACTCAAGCGGTTAGTTATGTTTATTATAAGTTCACCAATCCAGCCGTACCCCAGAGCACATTCTGTTACCCGAAGGCTATCAGGGTTCACCGTTCACCACGATAAGGTAGGCTTGAGAGTAGAGAAGAGATGCTAGAACTATATGTATGAGCGCATATGCATATACATATATATATGCATATATATATATATATATATATATATATATATATATATATATATATATATATATATATATATATATATATATATATATATTTATATATATATATATATATATATATATATATATATATATATATATATATATATATATATATATATATATATATATATATATTTATAAATAATAAACCATCGGTTTCCATTTCATGACTTACAATTTTTTACTTTGGTATACTCGTTATATGGGTTCGTAAACCAAAATAACAACGAACATAAATTCGATCATGATCGAACAAATAATGCTCGAAATCGAACTGTCAAATAAGGGATATTCTCAATCGTTTGTGTTTAAACGCGATTGCTTTGGTGTTCTTTTTCTTTTTGTACGTTATCGAATTCAAAAATACCGATTGTTCGATAATGTCGTTCGATTAGTCTATATAGATATACTCAAACGATCTATGAACTCCAAAATTAGCATGTTCAGTGGCGCTCTCGTGGCAGAGAAAGTAGCGTTCTTGCTCTGTCATTCGGAGGTTTCGGAATTAGTGACAACAACGGTGCATTTACTTATAAGTCAGCTATTGAAACTATAGGTACCTTCTGTTCAAATGTTCAATAGTGTCAGGCTAGAGCCACCCCTAGTCGATTTTAAACTTAGAGTGATTTGGATGCTGGAATTATAATTCGAGCAAATTTATAATTTGTATAAAATCGCAAAACGCTGTATTATATACGAGTATCTCGCTTCTATCAAATTTGATCGTAAACTTTCTGTTATCTACCTGAAGGGTTAAATATGATTTCTTATGTTTATTCCTTTTCAGTTGGCCTAAACTTCATATATAAGGTGACATTTTTGGATTGTTATGTTAGATAATAAAACTGCCTTCTATATTAAATTAGGTTAGTGCTTTACTCTTGAACAAATTTAACTAGGGAAGGGTGGAAATCTGAGCCTCTTATTGTTCTTAGACTCTCTAGTAAGACTTGTTCTATTTAATGGAATTACCGTATGATTTAAGTCCAACAAGCAACCAAAAGTTATTTATTTAAGTTTAGAGAACAAGTATCTTGGGTAATAAATGGTTCTGTGAGCTTCAAATCACTTAAGTACTGAAGATTCTCTTTAGTATCTTGGACTACCGGCACTATATTAAAAAAAATGTTTCTAGCTCATAAATCCCTTCTCGTGTTTTGCCATAGAAGCCGAAGTAAAGCAGTAGTGAGAATTGGTTAAAAACCTTGGCATGAAGTTTACTATGAGAAATAACCCTAAACATGTCTCTTCCTCTCCATAACCACTGTTATATAATCCAAGGTTGGGCTGATCCTAATAAATGACTGCGGTGTAAGTATCTACGATATTAGCATTTTTACGAGCTATAAAATGAGGAAGCACTCTACATTTGGTGTGATTCGGCTGATATAACCATTCTAGATAGATGTGTTTCTTGAAGCACAACTTCACGGACCTCAGTAACCGTTAGGAATTTTCATTTCTTTGTTAGCGACACAACCTTACTTAAACATAACCTTACATAATCTTTTTTAATTGAAAATGAATCAGATTATAATAAAAGTTAATTAACTATATAAGACTAATTAATTGCGATAGTAAATATTTATGAAAGTAGGATTATCAGGTAACACTAATTATTTTAAACGTCAAAATAAACTTTGGCCTTCGTTAAAATTCAATTTTATATATTGTAGTACTTACCTTGCGGATACAATTACATAATGTTTTATAACTTAACAACACTGTTTATCTGTGTAAAGTACAATGGTAACTGCAAACGTTGTGAGTGGAGGAATTAAGTTTGAGCCCAGCAATGATGTATAAACACTATCGATGAGTAGAATAATCTTCTTTGTTTGTTCGTTTGTTTATCACCGGGCTCTATCTTTTTACGACTTAACAAACGGTCATTTCCATTAAATCGAAAAGGTATGATACGACCGCAATTCTATTAATATAGACGGTTTACACCGTCGTGCAAAGTTTGATGTCTTTTGTTTATCTATAGATTTTGTGGGTGCCCCACTTCGCCTCCTTGGTTTATGCTACCGTCTGGCATATATATTATGGTTATTTGATGGGTAGGCCCGAACTTGCGCACCTCAGTAGTTAGAATTGTTGCATTATGGTACAAACTTGCTGAAAATACAAGTTTCTTGAGAAAGGAACTTGAACCACCATTAAGACCAAATCTTATCTCTCATTAGGGGTATGAGAATTAGCTTAATAAATGGACTGTGCTACTCATATATATGGTGGAAGACGTGTTGCAACTGTTCTAGCAATTTCTATTGTGACGTGACGATTAATCGCAAATCTCCTTCTTGAATTCTGTTGCACTGATTTAACAGTTCGAGCTTAGACAAACTGGTGACTTGTGAAATTGGGTAGGGTATATAGTTTACTTGAGTGACAAATACAGGTAGTATCAATTTTGTTCAAAAGAAATTGTTCGATTAATATAACTCATATTTGTGTCTTTGACTGGTGGCATGATAATGTTGTCGACTCTCATTCGATTCGTATCATTATAATTAACCGTCTGCGTCATCAATAATCTGTATACGAAATCGAAATTTTAAAGGACACAGTTTGGAGAACCTTAACGCTTCAATCTTTGTTACAGTTGGAAACTATGCCACCGTTACTTATACACACAGCTAATTACACTTCACTGGTTATTAAAGATTAACCTACTTTCCACTGATGGAGCTGAGAGTGACTATCATTTCTGCTTGAGTCGTCGAAGAGATAACATCTCTCACTCTTTAAAACAGAACTTCAACATTAGAAAATTGTATTGTTTCCAGTGCGATTCGAACCCAGTTTCACCCTCGACCACAACTGCATATACCATCACCACTTAAACATCGTTGATTACTGGCCATGTTCGTTACACTACACAATATACCGATACTACATTAGCAGTGATAACATGTTTTGCACTGCCATACGCTATCAAATACCGTGGAAGTTGATCATTCCGTTTCTTTGATCGAACTCTACAACTCTACTCTTCACGTATATCCTTCATGCCTTCTAACTGTGGTTTGGTAAGAGTCGTCCGAGTCTTCTAATGTTGCCTATCCTGCAAAGTTTTATTAGGGTGTGTAGTACCCTAATAGAACTATGCAAGATAGGCAACATTAGAAAGAAAAATTAGAATGACACTCTATATCTGATAATCCACTCAAAAATCAAGGTTCTTGTTACTGCTTCTGCGGTATAGCTTTGTTTTCGCCACGAATGAATAGTCTTGAGCTCGTTAACCGCCTCTTTTGAAATTAGATGTTCTTAGAATTTTCATTGCAGAAACTGCATTGTTTGATTTGCAGTGTGGCATGGTGAAACCAGTATCCGTCAAAACCTTTTTCCACGTATTTGTCAGAATGAGTCTACATCCACCGATATCGATACTGTTTCGAAATCTCTGAAAAATATGAACAATTGATGGTTTTGGCGCAAACAGTGTCGTTTTGTTCATGCAATGGGATTTCATGGGCTTCGTGTAGATTTTCCGATCAATAAATCTAGCAATTTAATAAGCATTAACGCGGCCAAAGAGTGTGAACTGGATCGAGTTGGTTTTCATAATTTGATTTCAAAAATCAGGTTCAGTGTCAGTCATTCGAGCGACTGTTTGTCCATATTTCAAGTGACGTGGCAATATTCTTTGTTTTAATTGCATTTCTGACGGAAACAAATGCAAATCATCCTTCACAATCCGCCGCAAAGTGGTTCCACTTATGCCAAAATGAAGAGCACGGCAACGATATACGATACCTTTGTGTTATGCTCAACGCTCTCTCTCTCTCTCTTTCTATCTCTCTCTCTTTCTGACCACTTCAACCACTCTGTTGGAACATCTTGGTTGTTGATGAACGGGATGTGGGCCAGATCTCATTATCCCGCTAGCACAAAATTTGACACCAAACGACAAATAGCGTTGTCAGACGGTGCCTGATGGCCACGATTTCGACGATATGCACGTTGAGTTAACACAACTGAACGGCTTTTTTCAATGAAGAACCTCACTATTTGTACTAAATTGGCGTTTCTCGAAAATATCAAATTTTTACATACCGACAAAGAAAATGATGCACAAAGATAATCTGTATTACCCAACAACACCTTCGTCTACCTTTACCAAGTACACCAAGTTGACCTCCTAAACATCTTACATGCTGTTCCTGCAATATTGTGGTACTCTGGCTCTTCGGTAGCACTAACTGCTTCTCTGTCTTTCGGTCGGTGGACAACCGATACCGATACCATGCTGAGATACCAAGAGGATACCGATACCAAGCTGAACCTAGTTTCACTTAACATTCCTACTTACCGGTGCCACTTTCCTCAATACTACTCTGTTATGTCCCTCCTTCAAACTTATAACTGGAACCATATCTAAACCTTATCGTTTTTCTTTCTTTATGTTTTTGTGGTTCTATTCTTGGGTTTGCAAATATTATCTTACTTTGACGACTTGTAATACACTTATCCTCTTATACTTCTAGATATCTAAAATGGAGTAACCACTTTACAGCGGCATGATTGGTTTTTATTAGGAATTAGCTAGCCACACAAATATCGTCTCAGTGGGCAATACACTAGTTCCTCACTTACTTCGTTCTTCTCTTTATATATCCACGAGCTACAATCTATTTTTCAGGTCTAAAAGCAAAACAATACGAAGATGTTTATAATTTTATTTTTCATCTGCTTTTCGACATTCCAACACAAATTGTGTTATTCAAAATAAAAGTGACAGTTTTGGCCATAATTCGAAGAATTCAATTAATCATTATCTGCATTTAGAAAAGCACACATATTTAAACAATTTTTCGCCTAAACCATAATTAATTATCGTAGGAAGCACAAAGACTAAAATGTTAAACTATACAGTCGCAATATAGTTGATGACTGTTCCAATACCAAAAACGAATTCAAAAAATTTTCATAAATCTTCATTCATAATTTTTTCTTAGCTTAATGTTGTTGTTGTACATCATCCTTATATAATATCTCGATTTGCAAAGGTGTTAAATACTCAGAAGTACCACTATACTCGAAACAGTAAATCGTAAATCATGTGTGCAGACAAGTGCATTCATTGAATATCTTTAAATGGACAAATTCTCAATGGATCGGCTGTGACTAAATGTTAAGATTTTTGCTTTACTCATCTTCATATCATTATAATTCGGAGAAAGATTTGTATAGATTTTACTCAACACAAAAGCAAGTGTATTTTGCAGTTGCTACACTAAAGCAAAATGTAAACATGTAATTAAGCACCATTAACCCACTTAATAATTATATACTTACTATATATTAGACAACAAGCGCATAATCTAAACAAACGGCTTTCAACAGACGAATAAATATTTAATCGACTGTATACAAGTGCAGTCGACGAGTACATATCGCCAGAATATTTAGTTTAAAAATCCAAAAATTCACTTCAATTCACTGTGCCATACATACACATAAATTAATTACAGATGTTCTCTGAAGTCAGTCTACATATTTATTCGATTCTTATAAAGCAATCGTAAAGAAACCAAATAAATAAACAACAAAAAAAAAATTCAATTGATTTTAGTCACAGCTGATATACTCGGTATGTACGGGCTATATATAGAGAATGAAGACGAGCACACAACATTATAGTTTCCATGGTCAATAGAAAAATTTGTAGTGCGTGTATAATTACCAACATCCCAAAAAAAATAATTACAGACGAAAGATTTTTGTTTAAGATTTTCTTCTCAATAAAAAAAAACCGTCTTCAATAGGCATTATATATATTCATGTGTATCTAACAACAACAACAACGCCGTTTTATCTCGTCTTAAATGATGTTTTCGTTTCATTTTATGTCTTCTTATGTTTTCGACAAATTCTTCTGTAATTTTCTATTTCAGGGTTTTCTTCAAATTATATTTCTGTCTGAGTATATACATAACATAACACCGCATCTTATTTCAACCCGAACGTGTTAGATTACGTATATACTTTGCAATTTATATTTCTTACAGTGTTGAAATCGCCAAGCACATAATAAATTTATAACATTCGCCAAAAGCCGTCATTAATTGCTACCCCGGGTTAAAGGTTAAAAACCACTGGTTTAGTAATAGATAGAATCTCTATGTCTGTTTGTGTATAAAAAGAAACAAAAAACAAATGTTACTGTGCTTGTGAAGTTGTTGTGAGTTGTGTAAAGGGCATGGATAATATAACTTTTGGTATTTGCCTCAAGAAAACCGTACCGACAACAAAAGAAACAACTATACACAGATACAAAAAAAAAACCTGCAGAAAATTTTATTCTCTCACATGAAAGTAGTTTTCGGATACATGTGAATTTGTTTCTGTTTCTTATTTCATTCGTCCTTCAAGAAGTTGAATTGAAAGAGTAATGTCCATCAAACGAAATGCATAACCTACATATTATCTTATTTTTCCTCTCAAAAAAAAAAAAATAAAAAAATTATAAAAACAAGATACATACATAAATAATTCATTTTCTAAGATGTTGTGAGGTAAAGGAAGGGTGTGTACCAACATGTACATATGTATATACGTTATGTTGCAAAACAACTTCATATATAGTAGCGTGGTTTTGTTTTTGTAATGCAATGGTTTTTCGCTCGATTATTTTCTTCATCTTGCATCATTTCTTATTATTGGTTTTTCAATGAAAATTATTAATTTTATTGAGTTATATAACCCCTGCATATAGGTGCATGATAGACTGTTCTCACCAAAATACTGTTTAAATAATTTAATTGTGAGAGTTACGTTGATGTGAAGTGTTTTGACTTGATTTTTTCTTTAAGATTTTATAAACATGTTATGCAATTGAAGATTAATTCGCGTTGTCCGATCTGTTTTGTCCGTATTGTATGTCAGACGACTTTTCTATGCTATTCGAACTATTAAGGGTTTCTCTATAAGAGGAATCAATGAATGTTTATTTCAATGTAAAGAGGCCTTTAATATTTGAAAACGATATCAGTGAAATGGCCGCCATGGCTACGATTGCAGCACCATATTCTTTCGGCCATTGGGGGCTTTATGTTTTCGATTTATCTTTAATGTCTTGAATCATTGGTATATAGACCTTATCTGTCACGTGACTCGAAAGAAAAAAATCTAAAGGTGTTAAATCACAAGATACCACTAGCTGCATTTGTATAACTTCTTCAAGAAATAACACGATCAGGAAACTTTTCTTGCAAAATTGCGATTGTTTCGTTCCTTGTGTGGCACGTATCGCCACCGTCTTGCTGAAAATAAACGTCGTCCACATTAATATCGTCCAATTGCCATAAAAAACCATTATTCATCAATCCATTCATCGTAACAATTGTACCAGCCTCAAAGCCCAATCAAATCGCCAGCCCAAAACCCGCACCAAACTGTGACACTTTGAAGATAGAGGCTATCCTACAATCATTCTTAGATTTTCTGAGCTTCAAATGCAACAATTCTGTTTATTACGTAGCCTCTGAGATGAAAATGGGCCTCATCACTGAATTTGATTTTTTCGATGAAAATCCTGATCATCTTGATGCTTTTGAACGACCCAATCAGCGAAAATTTCAGCGGTTGTTTCGTTACTTGTGTGGCACGTAGCGCCACTAACCTCCGCTCGTACGAAATTGATTTTTTTTTTAAATTCTAATCGAATTTCGTAAATCAACTGTTTTGATATTGATAGCTTAGTTGGAAAGGTCACCATTATCAATTAAATCCATAATCGTAGCAAAATACGATGTTTATTAGTAACCAATTGGCGTACTGCAGTCTCCTGTTGTAAACCCACGTATAATATCACGTTGACTGATATTTGCCATCAGTCACTTATAAGACATTAAGCTGAACAAATCTCTGCCATAGTTTTATTGGTTCTCTCCTTAAACCATATAAACCACTCCAGAAAAACTCGTACTCGTAAGTTGTTGCTTAATAAGAAAAAGGATGCACTTATCTAAACGATGTACCTATCTAAATACGAAAAGTTGCGGCTATCTAAAAATGAGCCAATCTGCTGTCTCAAGGTCATCCAAAACTATATTTTAGCAAACTAGTACCTTTACCACATACCAGCTGTTATCAGTGTACATCTGAGAGGGTGGTCGATTTATCATCCTAATTTCATTGCGAAATCGCCATCTCGCACAAGCGTTGACTTGCAACTAACACAAGATCGAGATGTAGCTGTTTGTCAATGAACAGTAAGAACATGTATGAAGTAAGCCAAACTCACATAATATATTTGTGCATAGTAAGTCTACATGGTCGGCATCTCCTTCTAGTCTAACGGCATCCAGGAGAACGATTTTCTTAGAGCTTTTTTGTTGTAAAAATTATCTCGTAGGGTAGCCTTTCGTGCATGGTGTGTGTAGTAGCATATCACTTTAGGAACCGGATTTGATTTTCGTATCTGGTGGATGCAGGATATATAGAGAAACATTGAAATATCCGATGTACACAACTCGAATCACTTGGCAATTCTTGGATGAGTTTTGACCCAAAACGATAAAGCCCAGACATGAATCCCATTGCATGTTTATGCGATGAACTCTAACACGGATGGTCAGAAACAGTATAGTTCGGCTCTATCATCAGTGAACAAACATCAGTGAAATTAATATTGTATTGCCCGGGGGTGTAGATTAATATTTTCCTTCATTTCTATGTCACTTCGACTTTTGTTATGCACATGCATTGTCTTGCCGAAAGAGTAATTTTAAAATTATCCTTTAGGACAGTTTTTTGCAATTAGTTTCTTTCAACGCACCAATGTATGAATAAATACCTTGCGAAGTTTATAGAATTAAACTTAAAAAGTTGCCAATACCGCTTTGCATTTCTTAAATGTTTTATTTTGGTGCCATCATATTTTTAAAATTTTTTGAAACTGACTCCATTTCAATATAACGCATGTACATACTGATCGTATTTTTGCGGAATATAACTCTCGATCAATCGGTTATTCAATAGATTATCTAGTTAAACTTTAGACAAACCTACCCAGTCTAACGACTAGCTGCGGGTTGCTCCAGTGTTCACGTGTTACCGGAATCTTCCACTATGTCTCCATGTATTACTTTTATTTGGATTTGGGATGTAGTTCACTTGACGGTTCTTGGAAGTTCTTGCTTTCTGACACACCAGAGTACATCGAGGATTTTTATGAGTACCTTATTCTGAAATCTTTGAACGATTAAAGCATTGCTCGGATTGATACACCAACAAAGAATACCATATCTTATAGTAAGAGATTATTTTTCTGTATTTGATTTTGTGTACTTTTCATCAATTCAAGCCAAAACTCGCTCTTCCGATATGTTCGAGTTGTTTGTTTGTGAAATCTATCTTAATTTACTTAACTCTATTTATTTTTGTCCATTTTTGCTTTTATCCAGAAGCAGATTGAAGCTTATGTGTCATCAGAAAAAAACACGATGTTGTTTTCTAGGACAGGAAGGTCATTGGTGTATAATAGGTTTCTGCGAATTCCCCTCTTGGATTTCTTTTAACTCAGCAGGTATGATCTAGTTGTATTCTGAAGGATCTATCTTTCAAATATGTTTCCAGAATAATTGCAAATATCGTCGCATCCACGCATTTTTTAATTTTTTTTTTTTGTATTTTGTCTTTTTACCAGAAACGTCTCAAAGAGTTTAGACATAATCAAATAATTCGGTTTTCAGCCAAGATTTCCCTAATTTCCCTCTGCAATTCGGTTTGATGTTGTGGTAATCCATTGACATTTCTGCATAAAATTCTAAAATCTTTAGACATTTTGTTATGCTAAACGATATTTCTATTGACACTTTGCTTTAACTTCTGTAGTCGTGTATCAAATGTATTGAGTTTTTTAATATCAATTGCAGTGTGTGATTTTCACTCATTTTTGCTACTTGAGCCTAGGTCTTTGAGTACTTCTGTTATATTTATAACCTTTCGGGTGTTTCATTCCGTACTATTATCCACTAAGTTTCTTGAGGTAATTCTTCTTCATCTGAATAGTATTCATGCTCAATTAGCTTCTGGTATTCAAGCAAATATTCTCCTTTGCTTTAACTGCTTTGTATTGTTGGATTCAACCAAATAATGTTTATAACATAGGAATGCTAGAACCTATTTCCGAAGAGAGTGGTTTAGTCTGAGTTACAGGTTTGCTACATGGGTAATATCAATGAATTCTTTATATCCATTGCTAGCGTGTAGTTCACTCGTATCTAGTATATTGCCAAATTTTTTATATCGTAAGTCAAGTGTTATCACGTGTTGATATACTAGAAACATGAATGGTTTCTACATAGTTACAACGCTTAGGTTCATTATGAATAGATGCTACGTCCATACAAGTCAATTTATCAGCCAATATACATATCATTTGATACCCATGTAACTGGGTATCCAGTAAAGTTTAACTCCATTCAGACACCCTAGTCGATTCAAGAAATTTTCGTCTCCAAAATAAGTTTCGATGAAACATTATTAGATACAATCGCCTGGCGATAAGTATAGCCTGACCTTCAGATACGATGCATATACGACCATCTCTACAATTCATGCAATTGAGACTATACGTACGATAAAGAATTCCCAGTTAACTCAAATATTGTCACTATATAAGAAATATTTAAGCAAATTTACATGATAATGATTGACCGTTTTTACCAAGAAATATACAACTGCTACTTTTATAGCCTCAGTTTGCATATTCGAACACTTATTCAAACAATATCTAATGGGTCAAATCGCACTATTTACTCACTTTTAAAATAGGTTACCCACTTATAATAATTAAATCAATTTAATTCATCGTAAGTGAACAACTACATTTGAACATTTGATTAGTAGGGTGGAAGCATCTCGAATCTCGATGAACCGAGTATTACACTATATAAACACTGAAAGAAAAATTTCCGCAAGATGTGCGTCGATTACTCACTCTTAACTATATATTTAACGAACGTTTGTCAAATTTCATGACATGAAATGTTTGTCATTGTGACCCTTAATTAGCACATCGGAACTATAGATTTTAAAATAAAATTTATAATCTATCACACATATATGATTGATTACAAAATGATTAAACTGGATCGCAACTAAGAAGTGTAACAAAAATGCCTAACTACTGAATCATCGCCGTTGTTATACATCTATAACAATACTTAATTAGATCTAAATCAACAGACACCGACATTCTTCAAATATATAATAATTTATCATTTATCTCATTTCAGTTGTCAGTTGATAATCAACTACCAAAATCTAATTGTAATTCTCAGAAAAACTAAAAGAGTTGACACATTTAACCAAAAAAAAATCAATGTTGAAATCTTATAGCTAAAAGAAACTTGTCCCATAAGTCTAACCTTAGAACCGTATATATAAGTATTTGATCGTGCGGTGAACCACGACGATGTTATGAATTTTGAGTATGTTATATGGTATACGCGCGCATGTGTTTCATTCGAGCATTTGTGCAAATAAAACTAATGTGTGTGGGACATAATTTAACGTCTGGTCGCTGCTATATAAAATACACTTGGGTGCAAAAAAATCGTACATTTCTCAATTTTCACAATTGTTAAAAATATCAAAAAAAATGCAATATTTGTTTAATTTGTTTTAATGCAGATTCAAAGTACAGTGGTACCTTTTTCGTATATCTATGCCATCAAACTGATGTTTAGGGGTAAACATGTTAGGAATACGTTTATTAGAATTTGTCAGCATGAAACTTAGGGGTAAAAATCGAAGTTAAACATGGAAAAAACAGTTCTATTAATAAAAAGTATTCCCTCTCTTGACCCGAATAACAGGTTCCATTCGATGCTGCATTGATTTCATCAAAGTTTTCACAAAATATTGCGGTTTCGCCTTCCACTCCTCTGCGTTCGCCTGTTGCAGCTCCTGGAGACTCGTTGGAATACCATCCCTCTAAAAAGTTCCTGAATAAACTCGGCAAAAGTACGAAATGCTCTTCGAGTACTTCCTTAATGTACCGTTGAGAAGTCATTCCTCTAGATCGGCAGCCAATATTGGCTCGGGTGATCAATACAGCATCTGTCTTCTAGTGATATGCCTCTCCAGAATATTCACGATCCATCGCAATACGAGTCACGTTCTTCAATGCAACATGTCCATATCGCGCTTCTTGTCTTCTGTATACTTACTCTTCCGCGTCCATCGGTGCTATATAAACACATCCTACTTTCGTCAGAGAATATGGCTCTTCTCCATTCTTGTTTTGTCCAATTCAAATGTGTCTGTGTGCAGTCAGATTAACTTTTCGAAATCGTTTTCTAACTGTCTACTGACATAAAGACTTCACGAACTTCTTGGAGCCGCCGTCCCATGAACGGAGAATCGGCTCAAATTTAGTTGTAGAGCCACTTAACTTTGATGCTGCTCGCATGAATTAGTGCAACTACTTGTGCGGCTATCTCTGGTGTGGTATTCATGTCTTTACTCCTGTTGAAGACTTATTGATAGAGGACTGTTCAGACTAAGCGTCGATATGCGATCACAATTCAGATCAAGATTGATCTTGTTGCATTATTTGCATTGGACTGAAAATCACTTTGTTGACAGGTACAAGTCCAAAAAGGAATCACTGGATAGGTATTGAAATAGACTTTGCATCTGCATTAAAACAAATTAGAACAAATATTGGATATTTTTGAACTTTTGTGGAAAATTGAGCTATGAGCGATTTTTTTGCACCCAAGTGTAAATCACACATTTCCAATTATTTCGACTATATAACCCTTTGTTAACCGCACTATTTATATACACTGTGTATGTCGAAATTCAAAACTCGATAATTATATATTTGTAATTTTGACAGATGTGTAATTTTTATAGTTGTGCTTCCTATTTTCATTATAAACAAGTAAATTAATTTCTCGATATTTAGGGCGATGCGCTCATTTGCCAATGCAATTAGTGTATTGGTAATTAAAAACAATTTTAATTTAAAAGAAAAAATATTCAATTAGATTTAGAATTTGTGTAATTGCAGTGCTTATCTCAACCAAAATTGAATTGCAAAATTTTTTTTTGTTAATTAAATCAAACAGCAAATTCATCATAAACTATGTGTACAATGGATTTGTAATATTTATATTGTTACTACATTATACCACCAGATTTGTTTATTTCAAAATGTATTTGTTTAAAATAAATCGAAATTTTGAAGGTTGGCTTTCTTACTAAATATACTATTTTAAAGTCATGATTTTGCACAAAACTATTCTAAAATGTGAAAATGATTAATCTACATCGAGAGATCGATTGTTTCCTGCGCTGCGTGCGCACAAGTTGGAATGTAGCAGCGGAAAATTTATGTTACTCATCAGCTATACATATAGTTATACGTAAAGGTATACACATATTCACAATATACGAGTATATAGTCTGGAAAGAGGTTATTATGATTTTTTGAATAAGTGGGACGACCAATATATTTTCAATTTCCTCAATCAATTTATGTTGGTCTGTGATGTGTTTCTTTCAAAACCGGTTCTTTAGAACTCTGCAGCTCTTGAGATGGCTGTGGGTCTGCTACCGCATCAGATTGGATCAGAAGGTGTGCAGCGCAAACAGCCGCTCGCCTACAAGGCAAAGACAATCTTCCTAGCCCTTCTGGCACTATCAAATATGGAGGAAGGTGGACTGGCATACAGCTGCCCACATGCATTCGGACACTATGGTGACGAAATAGCCCATCCTATACCCCTTCGGTGACGATATAATGATCTTTACGGACGTATCAGTATGCTGTAATCTAGCTTGTGCTGGGTAATATACATACTAAATCCCGATTTCAAATTATCTATCCTTCTTGATAGAGACTCTACTATCTTTCAGGAGGAAATTACTGCAATTTTGAAAGCAGCCATCTTTCCAAAGGAGATGAACTACAGCGATCGTCGTATCTGCATCCTTTCTAACAGCAAGACTGCGCTAATTGATTGATTCGAATACTGTTCATCGAAACTTGTTTTAGACGCGATAATTGCCTTAAATTGACTAAGCAGTCTGAATAAAGTTAGGCTTCACTGGATACCAAGTCGCATGGGTATCAAAGGTTGATTTGTTGAGGTGCGGCTTCCACTTTTGTGAGATCTGAGCCCGCTTCAGTAGTGATGTCATTATCTCTCTAACGAGAAATTGACTATCACTTTGGTGATGTGCACAAAAAGAGATGGGATAGCCTCATCTCTTGTCGACTATCCAAAATGTTCTTTCAATCAATTAATCTGAAAAATTCAGAACATCGCAAACTTCGAATAGTATGGGAGAGGAGAAAAAACTGTTGAGCACTTCTTGTGCTCCTATTCTTCATACTCTTCCCATACACTGCACTGCTTTGGATTACAATTCCTATTTGAGGATCAACTGACGACCTTAACGATACCAGATACCTTGGATTTCATTAGAAGAACAAACAGATCTGGGAAGGAATATTACAATAACCCAATCGAGCCTGAGTCACTGGGGAAAAAACATGTTGAACAGAACATTGCAAACTCCGTTTAGCGTTTCAATAATCTTAAACGAATAAATTTTCAAATTACGCTCACATTCCAATTATGTTGTATAAAAAATTGAACTTCCTACATCTTTCATGGTTTCAAAGTGTATCACCTAAAAAGTGTTCAAACCTCTTCATTATGAATCCATGATAGCATTATCCTGAAGAATATTCCCAGTTGTTTTGTCGTCAATAAATGTATATTTAGCAGAATAAAAGAGCTCCTGATCACACCGTCAAATGAAATAGTTAAAAACTATTTAAATTCCAAAAACATACCACTATTAGAGTAGGTGGGAAACTGGCAAAACATGAACTCAATACGAAATGATCAAACACATCCCTTGAAAATATAAGCTGTAACCCCCCACTAATCAAAAACTGATTCCAGATTATGTCACAGTGTCGGAGTTTTATTTATTTAAGAGTATAATCAAAACCAATTCTTCTAGATGAACTGAGTGTCCTAGCATTTTGATAGTATCACGAATTCGGTGCAGTATAGTGCTGCATGTGGTATTATCGACGTTTTCAAAGTTACGTTAATTGATTCTTTACACCTCGCTGAAGCTGTTTCATATGATGGTCTTACATGGACAACTAAATATAGACAACGATATTACCGGTAGTTGGACTCCGAACAAATGATGTATTGTCGTTCATATCCATTTAATAGTAATTATGTCGGTATTCACGGTCTTGCCACAGTCTAAACTATCATTTCGTATAGAATATGAGATTGGTTCGTAGTTAACGTGGAATATGCGCTGCAATTCTGTCAAACAGTTGGTCCACTCGAAACAGAAGTCTCATGAAAGTGCTGCCACATTTTAGATTTCCAAGGTTAGTCCTTTGAAGGGTGAACAGTCTGCTACATATACTCCTCTTTTAAATGAGTTGATATAGTATCATGCGTAAAATCCAACACCGTACCTCTCCAATTATAACAAATAAATAATGTTTCCAAATAAAATATATTACGCAACTTTTGATTTCAGGATTGGTTTGGTTCGGTTGATAATTCTGGGATTTGCTTGAGGAACTGAAAGTTTTTAAAACATCAATCAACAATCCAATTTAATTGATATTTTATATAACTCTCATACTCAAATTCAAATTGACTAACAAATAAACTCAATGGTACATTCCACATAGGTAACGAATTAGGGCTAATGGGATTTAGAAATAAAACCCAATGAATCACAGTAGCATAAAATTCAACATATTTACCTATACAATTTATTTACCTGATATAACGTGATGCTCGAGGATTATTCCGGAAGATTATACCAAAAACATCAGGACAATTTGGAAGTTGATGTTTATCACCATCATTCGGTTTAGATTTGGTCGATGTCTATAACAGGCGAAATTTTAATCAAGCCTTGTTGATCCTAGCAAGTACTTAGCTGTGTATTTTTACTTGTTTACAAATCTGCTATATTTGCTAACAACTGCTACCTTTAATTTATGATGTTTAATTCCTAAATCCACTTTGTCAATAAAAATCATATAAAACGGAAAAAACTCTGACCGGATAATAGATAACGGAGTCTGCATCCGATAAACACCTTATAAAAATTTGTCGCCACAGTAAACAAAGAGGATCCAGTTTTTGGTACGACACTGGCTAAATTAATTGAATTAAAAACCGTATGACTTCTTACATTCAAATATTATGCGACATAATGATCTGTTATGACGATGTCGTGTCACAAGTCTGGTGTTCTCGTTTAGCCAGAAGCATCCTTGACAATGACAAAAATTGAAAAATTTGATGTTTAATGCTTAAATAGATTCGGTTAAGAAGTTTTCAACCGTCATATGGAAAAGTGAAAGAAATATCAGAACTTTATTCGCTCGATGCTGATTGAGATATAATTCATCTTCTATTTTTATCTTATATGCATAAGATGAAGTTTTTATCCATTAGTAATCAGAAAATTGAAAAAATCGAGAGTTAAGGAATTTTATAATTGAACATGCTATTGATCTAATAGATCCGCATTGATTATATTTCAAATGTCTGAAGATCAAGATGCGAGTTTAATGTTTATACTCAATATATACACTCCTGGACAAAATTAACACATTTTTTTTTGTAATAAAAAAAAATCCCGCTGGACAATTTCAGTGGAACTGGTATCAAATGATCCCAAATTTATAATTTTCTCAAAAGAGGCACAAATGTGGCGTTATGGAAGCGGCTATTTTTCATTGCAAAATGTTAAAATGTGTCGAACTATTTTTTTTTTAAATTTTTAAAAACGGTTTATAAACATTAAAACTAGCTTTATTACAACTTAATTTGATTAATTTAATAATGTGTATTTCCTCCCCATGCCCTTATTACAGTTTCCATCCTTCTGGGCATACTAAGTAGAATGCTTTGTATCATTTCTTGCGGAATGAGATTCCACTCTTCTTGCGCTGCAACTCTCAGCTCTGCTGTCGAATCTGGTGCAGAATTTCTAGCTCTAATACGGCGTTTTAGAATGTCCCACATGTGTTCAATTGGATTAAGATCTGGACTCATTGGTGGCCACTTAAGTGCACGAATGCCAATATCTTGGATATTGTCGTACCGTTGCAGCAACGTGGACTGCAGCGTTATCATGCATTAACACAAAACTGTCATAACCTTTATGAAGCCCACATATGGCAAAACGTGATCGCCAAGAATGTTCCGAGCATACCAGTCTGCATTCATCATCAAACCAATCTCCATCAGCTCCGTACGGCCCTCCCAACTGATTCCACCCCAAAACATTATTGAACATCCACCAAAGCTTACAGTTTGCACCATGTTACACGGGGCGTAGCGTTCTCCAACTCTTCTGTATACAAGATTACGTCCATCTGGCTTCCATAATTGGATTCTGGTCTCATCTGAAAAGAGAACAGTGGCCCATTGATCAGTTCCCAATTTTCATGAGTATGAGCAAATTCTAAACGGCTGGATTTGTGGCGGGGAAGAAGCCGTGGAACTTTTACGGGCCGTTTTGGAGTTAGGTTCA
Organism: Tipula lateralis; assembly: GCA_963932295.1. Classification (NCBI taxonomy): domain Eukaryota; kingdom Metazoa; phylum Arthropoda; class Insecta; order Diptera; family Tipulidae; genus Tipula; species Tipula lateralis. The sequence continues at coordinate 124,897,436 of OZ010737.1, forward strand.
CTTCTTTTAATCTTCGTCTAACTGTTCTGATTCTAATATTTACTTGACGCGCACTAATTAACTCATTTTTGAGTTGAGTAGAAGTTCGCTTTCGATCTCGTAACGAATTCATTTTTAAATATCGATCGTCATGCTCGGTTGTGCACCTTTTACGTCCTTGTCCGGGCTTTCTTTTATACTCTAAGGTCTCACGATACCGCTTAAGTATTCGTAAAACCGAAGACTGATTAATTCCTAATTTTCGTGCGATTTGTACTTGTGTATAATCTTCCTGATACAATGTGACCACTTTAACCGCCTCCAGCTCTTGAAAGGGTGTCATATTACAATGGATTTTATATTAGGTGATTGCCTTAGAACACATTTACAAGAACTAGTGGTACTGCATTTAAAAATAATTGATATGCAATGGAACAAAAGCCGATCGTTGCGTTGGATTTCAAATACAATGCACTTTTGATTAAGCATTTTTGAAAAATTTAATTGATTGGCTTGCAGTAAACTTTATTCAAGGTGGTTTCTGATAAAAATTTAAATGTGCTATCATTTGACACAAGTTCTAAAATTTACCAGCGGAATTTTTTTTTATTACAAAAAAAAAAGTATGCGTTAATTTTGTCAGTGAGTGTAGATAAAACGATCCGCTTGTTAATTAAAAGACCATCGAAGGGTTCAAGATAGTGGCAAAATTAAAATACTTTGGAGGTTGTGAGGTGACCGAGATAGATGTATCTTCAAATGTAAATGTCTCGATTCCATGGTGCTATGATTTCTAATAATGGATATCACCATGTTGTAGTCTAGGGCTTCGGTGTATCTTATTTGGAATGTTTATATAACTATTTGAATGCTATGTTACTATATAGATGACTAGTTTGATGGTTATTGTGAATCAAATCAGCAGGCTAATACTAAATTAAATTAATCAAATCTTACATAAAACCGATATAAATTAAATATTATATTTTCTCTTCCTAATGGAACGGATGTTATGGAGTTTGGGGCTCTTGAATTTAATCGACATGTCCAAATATTTTTTTTCAACATTTTCAAGAGATTCTCTTGATTTTAACATGCTCTGCTGCTGATATAAATATAATATACCCACGTATATATATAAACACACACACATATATATATATATATATATATATATATATATATATATATATATATATATATATATATATATATATATATATATATATATATATCATATAACGCTTTAAATGTGTGGCTGTGGCACGTACCAATATGTACTGTACTGTACGTACGTCAACATCGCCTTGGTGGCAATGGAATATAAAATTAATTATGATGTTATCTGCTTTACACTATGTAGTAGTTAGTATATACGTTAAAAATAGTATATATATGTATGTTCGGGCCTGCGTCATAAATTTAAACAGATTTTTGTGTTTTTTTTTTGCTAATTTTCGGTTTCAAGCTGTGCTAAGTGACATTTGGCCACTGGGTGTTTTATGCATGTTGTCATATTTACAGTCTATATAGAGAGATATGAATCATGTATAAAGCGTTGATGGTTGGTTGCCAAATTATATTGTGTTTTATTGTCGGCGCTAGCAATGCCCATTAGTATGTTTGAGTGCGTTTGTGTGTGTGCCCATATACTCTAAGATTAAAATTAATGATCTCAAATTTCAAAATATTTTTGTTATGTCTTGTATGTATATGGCAAACAGAATGGTTTTGATTAACATATTATTTTAATCGCAAGTCTGCAATATTGTTTTAAGTAGTTTGTTGGCCTTAGCGCACATTCTTCTGTGTTCCATTTCAGTCATCATATAATTATTATTGTTCCCACCGTAGGTCTAATGATAAATATGTGAAAAATACTATCCGTGAGCTCATGTATTTGTATAGTTTATAATATACACAATCAACAAATATTATAAATGAGATCACAATAACATCCTAGAGATAATGAATCCAAAACACACGGTTGCTTAGTAAAAATTTATATCAAAATTGATCGCAATTTAAGTATTTGCATATACAAGTCGATCGTGAATAATATACGATCACGTTTTCATGAAAATGTATGGTATAGAAATTACACACATATATGTAAATAAAACCAAGCGAATTAGTCAGGTATAGCAATTGTGTTAATGAACAAAAAACCGTGATCTAAAACATGTATACGAAATGAACGCGATTTATGTAGCTGCATAATAAGTATTTTTTGAATGATTTTGAAAATTTCTAACTTACTCATTATACGAACCTATAATACATAATTAATACTATTTCGTTTTAATATGTTCGAGTCTCTTTGTAGAAACCTACCTGATTCTACAAAGAGACTCGAACAAAACGAAATCTAATGTTCTGAAATTTGAAAATGACGATCGAACTTTAAGATTAACGATTAAGGCTGATTTGTTTACAGATCATCTCGTTGAAATCTCTCAAAATTTACCGAAGCAAACGGCCAACGACAATATATGCCAATATAAACACTTCAAGATCCTTTTGTAAATTTATATTCCTAATGTACCAGGGTATACTCAATACTACTGTGGTAATAAGTTCATTACCAAAAGCTTTTTTAGGATCATATTGGTTTTATTTCACGAGTGACTTTATTTGGTCGAACTTTTTTCTTCTACACGTTTCGCTTTTTCATCTGCTATTCTACATTGGTCGTACAATTTGCTGGGCTGCTCGCCAAAAAAAATAATCAGTACCTTGATTACCATTAGGTAATTCTATTAGTTAGTTATCTATTGATTTATAATTCTTTGATTTCCCTCCATAGCAACTGACTAAAGTTGTTTAATTTAGTTAGAGGAACCCTCGTTGGTGGCCATATTCTTGCTCTTCTTTTGTCACTCAGTAAATATTTAAATTCTTTAGGATAATTATTTTTCTTGATTTTCCTTCAAATATCAGGATATACGTTACCAAGCTGACCTTCCTGGATGATATTTTCACTTAATGTCAAAACTATCGTAGAGAGATTTGAGTTCAAGTTCCATTTGTCTAATTGCATATAAATTACAGATGTGTTCTTAATTATGAAGAAACCAATTAAGGTCGGTTTCCCATTTGATACAGCTTTCCAGCTTGCCTTTAGTTGTAGTAAACCTAGAACTCCTGTGAGTATTTTTAGAGTCTTCTCCTATTACAAATCTGTTTTCTAGTTTACTAATAAAATCGAGTTAATAGTTTTATTTGTCCCCATGACTAGCTGCAGTTCTTGTTAATGTAGTTCCAGTCCATTGGGATTCTACAGTAAGATTTTAAAATTTGTATTAGTTGCAATATTTAGTTCACATCGTTGTTTTGGTTTACTTTATCTACATTTCTCTTCGTACTTGAGCGTAAGTCAACTTTAATCATATCTCTTTGAGGTACTTCACACATTTGTCATTTTGTATCCTCGTTGTACACTTCACAGTTGTTATTCATTTTACAGGTTCTTTCTTATTACGGGTTGATTCTGAAGCACTCGTTCTGAGTTTTCTTTACAGTATAATATATGCATTTTGTTGCAACATAATTTAGTTTAAATGTCCATGTTCTCGTTATTATCATAATAAAGTAAGAAAAAATCCGTACGGTCATATCTCGTCCCCTTTAATACTGACATTAAACATGAGACATTAAGTTCTGCACCCAATAGGTTATTGGTTACAGATATATTCTAACTCATATCACCGATCATAATCAGATGAAGAATTGCTGTTTTCGTAGCCCCTATTGTTATTCTAATACTATACTTCTGACTAAGGGTGGACTAAAGTCCATTCAAAATATACATAAAAGGTCATTCAAAGTGTTTCATGTCTAGCGCTACAGACTTATTTATGTAGAACATCTACAAATCCCATAGCCTAATGCTAACCTAAAATACATTAACTTTTAACTTCTAAAGATGTTTAAATGTATTCATCTCACTAATTGTAATCAGTTGACGTAAGGAATACGCCCAAATACTTGTACATGTATACACTTCTCCACGATAAATTATAGAAAAACTCTCTTTCTAATCAACTTTTAGTCTAACTTTTAGTTGATATGATCTCCTCAAGTCATGTTCAAATTTCCACTGATTTCATGGTTGGACAGACAGTTTTTTTCACTCCTCATATGGTTTACAGTTATTTTTCTCTTTTCCAAGTGAACAAATTTTATCCATGCATCCAGGCCCAACGATAACTTGTTATTTATAGATCTTGACATTATAAATGACGACGCTATCACTATGACCATGGAAATTTCAGATGATTTCTGCAGATGGTATCACTTGTGATATTGAATTATAGTAAAGAATTGTTCGTTCAATATTATACCTAACTTTTTGAATCGTTTAAGGATATTGTTGCACATATGAAATGGCATGTAGCGCCATTATGTTTAAATTAGAGCTCATGGAAATCTACTTAATTTCTAACGACATTAGTAATTACTGGTTTCCTTATCACTTTCATTTAGCCGTAACACCATCGCCATTGGTTTCTCGTCTCATTCGGAAGTGGATTTAACTCGAAGATAACTAGTATTACCACTTAAGAAGTGAATCGATTTATTATGTCAGTGAAAATATGACTCAATGACAAAATGAAACAAAGTCACAAAGAAACCAGCATTCAAATCAATCTGCAATTATAAATATAATATTTAAGTTGATTGCCATCATAGCATCCGGCCCTTCGATCTAGTGCACAATATTGTTTGTAATTATAAAAATCGAAACTCGAATTAAATTAATTAAGAATAAAGTCACTATACATTATTATACAAATTTATAAATAAGAGAATTTGTAATGCTTTCATTAATTAAATTGTTTTTATTTATTTAATTGTCTTGTTACAGGTAATACAATTATCATTGGCAATGTGCACAGCATAGTTAAATCCGTAAGCCACCAGCAGTGGGTAAATTAGATTTTATTTATTTATTGTTTTAAGAACATATATATTTGTATATATTTACACAAGTGGCTGTGACATATGTGTTACATAAACGTTGACATTTTATTCGAATACATCACCTTTTGATTAATCAATCCAATTAAATAAATTTTATAAAAAAAATATATATTTGATATTTGTCAAGCCCTACAAATAAAAGAAGGTCTTCGTCACATCCTCTTAATTATTAGATGACATAATCGAATAAAGTTTCTATAGGTCTTCTGTCTATAACTATATAATTCGATATATCCTAAATTGTTCTAACGAAATATCTATCTGTCTTTTGAACTATACATAGGTGATATCCGTGTACACGAATTGTTATTATTTTTTACTGGAGCTTACCAATTGTAATTGGCACTTCTCATTTGTTTGACAACTTTCCTAACTCGCTAATAATAGCAGTGGTCATAAGCTTACATATGTGCTCTGATTAATCGAGTCTAAATACATTTATAGTGGATATCATAACCCTTGGCAAATTATCCCAAACGGAATATCGTGGTATGTAACTAAGCCTCTATCATCGGACGAGGGTTTCCCCTTCGGAATAATGTGAAAGGATCGAAGATTTTCTCTCAAAATCCTATAATGAATACTCATTTTGACATCTTCCATCCTTATGTTTTTTCACCACCCTTATGATTCAGCCACCAAATTATAATGACCTACAAATGGTTCGAACGATTACCACTCGATCCTTGTGATTTAATTTGTGTTCATAAATTTCTCACAAAGATACATAGTACATATACTCGAATATCTCATTCATTACAAAATGACTAATGATTATAAAACTTCAAAACTTCATTTATTTATTTATAGCAAATTATGGCAGAATTATGACCGCTATTTAAGAAACCATAACCAAAAAAAATATTAATTATCACAATGCTAAACAAATATGATTTTTATTTCAATTCAATTATAATTTTGTCAAAATAATAATTGGACTATTTGACCCTTGACCACAAATAACTACTTCAGATAGCCAAACTATATGGAGAAATCATGTATACTAGACTAAACTAAGGGGAAATAATTGTACCCTGGATGAGAAGGCTATAATTGAACTTTATTGTCTCTTTCATTCTTTTAGCATTGATATTACGATAAATAAATGTTTGTATATAAATTTTGTATAAACTATGATGAACTCATTTACTGTCCTGAATGAAACTAATCGCAGTGGCATGAAACATTTATTTTTTTTTTTTTTTTTATATATTTTATACTATGCTATCTTTTTTGGGGCTCAAGGCTCTCCCAGCTCTTTCGCGTATCAAATAAACATTTATTTGATTTCATGTATTATTTGAACTTAGTTTTACAGATTTGATTGAATTTTATTTATCGTAATATCAATGCTAAAGGAATGAAAGAGACAACAACATTCAATTATAGCCTTTTCACCCAGATAACAATTATTTCCCCTTATTTCAGTCACTAGTATACATGATTTCTCCATATAGTTTGGCTATCTATAGTAGTTATTTGTGCCTTGACTATAAAATTGGTTGTGTGCGAAAATAATTTCTTGTCTTACACAAATTTTATGTAGAAGGCTGAGTGTGACTGCAATAAAAAGTATTCAATTTTATTCTTTTTATGGCAGTCATACTACCACAAACACAAATATTTTACACTACTATAAAATCTATGTTATTGTCCCATTTTAATATTTACTGACAGTCAATTTTTCTCATGGAGCCTAAATACCCTGTTGTTAAATAAAAAATAATTTAAGAAGGCGAAAAGTTTTTCGCAATTTAACTCCTCTAATGATAATCCCACTCGGCCGTCTTGATTTTCATCTATATCGCATGATATAGATTTCTCGTCATTTGTTTCACTATCTTCATCCGTCATGGTGAAAGGAACTTGAGATATAGATTTTGTTTTTACTGAATTGCGTCCTTTCAAATACCATCTTCACGATTGTATTAAGCGACCTTTTCCGATATAGCACCTCCTTATTCTCAACATCTTTGGAACGTTACAATTTCACATCGGTTAGTAATTGAAAATGTATACTTCTTTGATAAGAATGCTGTTAGTATCTTTAGGAATTATCCACTTCTGGATTCGACATTGCTAGTTTTATTACGCTCTACTTATCCATCCCCTGAAAACATTAGCCGTGTTTCATGACACTATGTGATCCGGATCAAATCACATTTTCCATGCAAACCAAAGACACATTTTGATCCAAAATGAAATTTGGATCAAAATGTGTCATTGGTTTGCATGGAAAATGTGATTTAATCCGGATCACATAGTATCATGAAACGCGGCTATTATCACCATAACCGTAGTAATATTCTTTTTTGCTGCAATACTCGTCGAATTCTTTTCGTAAAAAAGGATATTCATAAAATATTACGACAGCTGGATTCCCGGATATTGCCTTTTGTAACCTATTGTGGTACTTTTGGTCTCGTCAGATAAAAGTCAAGTACACAGCAGATTTATTTATGTTGTTTCTTCGTGACACCCAAGCTATCCAGATGATCCTAATTATAACTATTTAAAGGAACCATTTTGGAATGACCTGTCCATCTTTTTTGCCTATGTTCTTTACGGTTATCTAACAGTAGTTCTTTTGATAACAAAAAGGCTAGAGTGATTCAAGTTTGACAGTTGATGGGATTTATATTGGAACTCCGAAGCGGCATTGATTGATAGCTAGGGCACTAAATCAACCATAGCTGATGAAGACGTTTGTTTTTTGAAATGTATGGTATCTTATGTGATCTGTAATGTTGATTCGCTAGACCGGTTTCGATCTGATGACTTCATTGATTGGAAAAGATCAAATCCATCTCATCAGGCATATGCGACCGGACTTGATATATGTTAGATTAGTGTTTGTACATATCTTGTGATCCTTTGTTGCAACAGTGCTAGGGAATTAAAAATATTTTTGATCGAAATCTTTTTTGGATTTTATTCGTTAATTAACTATTGTGGCGTGACTGTTCTTTGTATTTGTGAATAATTATTGAACGCCACACATTAACGCATACAATACTGACTTTAATCTTCCCAGTCTTCTTTATAGCAAAATAGCCTTACAAATGTTAAGTTTGGAAACGTCTGCTGGCGTTTAAGGCACTCTTAATTTTTATATTTATACTGGCTACATTTTATCAGTCTTTCTGAATGTATTTAAAAGCAGCGCAATCTGTGACGATAGTTAATTTTTTAATGCCATTACTTACCTCTATAATTTAGTTGGTATTCTACCCTTCGCTCTCTGAAGGTTTCTTCCAGTAGTAAAATACAGGAATTGATCACTATCAAACAACTGGATAAGGATAGCTCTAATACAATCTTGTGCGGTTCCCAGTGTAATTATGCTTCCACCATTACACTGTAAATTCGTAAACCTGGTTCGTACCCAATATTTGCTTTAGCTTTTCAAATGCTATAGCCTGTAGTGGCCATTGGTGTCATGACGAATGTATTTTCTATAGAGATGTACTCAAGAATTAAAAATGAAAAATATTTTCTACCTGATCTTAGTCTTAGCAGTTGAATAAAAATGAGGTCAAAAATGAGAATAACATGAATCAATTGACACTGTATGTGCAGAAACGATCTCACATATAATGAACAAGCTGTGTTCATTGAATGCACGATCTGCTATTACGGTTTAACAACAAATCGTTCCGTCTTATTCCGTCGCACGGAACGAATACATTTTGTTTGGGCCTTTACTTGGTGTTTTGTTTAGATTTACCTATGAGGATGATATTATATTATTTCTCTCATCGTCTTTACTCGTTATCTACACATGAAACTCCATTAACGGCACATCATCAATCTTTTCGGAGTATATACATAATACTCTTTATAGATAAAATTTTTGAGTTTGTCTGCAAATTATCCAAAAATGAAAATATCGAAATATGAAAGTTGAATGCTTCAAAAAATTATTGGGGCTTCAGTACCAACATGATTGGGAAGCTCCACAATTAGAATTGTTATGACAGTATATTTTATGAAACCGAAGTAAAAAAATATAATGTTTCAGCGCATCAAAAAATAATGCAAACGAAGAATTGCAAGCAGTTCTCGATCATTAGAATCAAAATCGCAAAATCATTAGAAGTCGATCACACAACAATCATCAAATGTTTAAAAGTATTAGGTATGATTCAAAAGCTAGAAATGGTACGAGTTACACCCGAAAGGTGCCGAACAGCGTTGTAAAAGGAAAATCGAAAGGTTTGAAAGGGAAAGGTTTTTTGTATTTTATCGTGGGGAAAAAGTGAATTGTGTATTTATATCACTTATAGTGATACCCCAATTTGGCCGAGTCTTGATTATTACGGTTTAATCGCCATCCGATTGTGTCCCATATCAAATGATCCAGATGACTATTCGTACAACACCCCAGGTCATTTTCTTATCGGGGAATCACCAAACACGAGAGCTGAGCCGACACTGTCTGAGGTGAAAACAAATTACCTCAATCGATACCAGCAAATAAAGAAAATATATCACCAATACTGAAAAATTTGGTCAACTGAGTACCTTTCTCGCCTCCAGCAACGGCCAAAGTGGTTGCAAAAATGCAAACCATTAAAAACCTCGTAATCGGCCAACTGGCACTCATTTAAGAAGACGGCATCAAAATGGTTGCTTGGCAGAATTATCGATACCCATCCAGGATCTGACGGACGAGATCGAGTCGCAACAATTCAATGTCAGAATGCCGTGTATAAGCGAACCGTGACGAAACTATACATGCTGCCTATTCCTGACAACGGAATTCGTAACTTAAGTCTTCAAATATTATTATTATAATTCGATATATTGAAAAAAGGGTTCAATGAATCGAATTTTCCCGGACTCCACACATGAAACTTGACCTAAATTTTTTTCCATCGATAGCCATTGACAAACCGCTTAAAATAAACTTATATCCAGCCATAACACTTTAAAGTTGATTTTATAGAGATTTCTGAATTTATTCAATATTACATATGAGTATTTTAATTAGTTTAAATATAAGAGTTTTTCCTTTAGTTCGGTAATTTTTCGAAGCATTAAATTTTTTTTTGCTGGAAAATGTCGGAGAAAAATTTTTGGTTGGAAACTTTCGGCTAACTTTCGGCTAAAAATTCTTCAAACCATTATTTGGACTTGAGTAAGTTCTCGATCTTTCTCAACAGATAGCGTTTACTTAGCATTTTTACATCGGGCAATATTAAACCTAACTTCATCGTGAAGCCCTACGATTAGGACAGTTTATTTTCTTCAACGAAGAATTGGAAGCAGTACTCGATAAAAACCGATGCCAGATGAAAAATCATTAGAAATTGATCACACAACAATCACCAAATTTTTAAATGGATTACGTATAAGCTAGAAATTATACGAGTTACAGCCGAAAGATACCGAACAGCGTTGTAAAAGGGAAAGGTCTTTCGCCTTTTACCTTGAGGTGATGAAAAGTGAATTTTTTATTGGACCGAGTCTTGATTATTAAGATTTGATCGCCAACTGATATAATAAATATTTTACTAAGTCTGTAACGTTATACTTATGTATCGAAGTAATTAATAGTTTTTTAATTTCAAAATTTAACCTTCATTTTGAGTCTTATGAACATATCTTTATTTTTCATTCGATTGAACTTAACGTGATAATCTGTTCAAATCCCAACTCAACAATTATATATATAAGACGTAAAAGACAAGTGCGAATTGAAATACTATACACGCGGATTAAAAAAAAGTTGAGCCAAGGACAAAAGCAACTTTCAGATCACATTTAAAGGATCCGACATGCATATAAGTGTATGTGATTCACATATATCAGATAAAAGACTTTCAATGAAAACTGTCATAAAAATTTATCACTCCACCACTTGTTAACATTCAGAAATAAAATTCTATCGCGCATGATTTATAATAATAGTTATGTTGTTATGTACATGAAATTAATTACACAAATCTAGTTTTTGTTTTTTTTTTGGGTAAATAAATAAACATGTACCGCTAAAAACATTTTTTTTTATTTATGGTTTTATTATTACATACTTCTTATACCTAAAGTCGACTTCAAATTTTCTTCCAATAAAAACAAGAAAACTTTCACTTTTCGTTGGTTCGGTTCATTCACTGTGTTATATCTTAAATACAACTGAGTTGAAAAAAAAATTCTTATACTTTAGGTTTTATAACTGTTAAATTCATTTTGTTTATAGATACAGCTTTATGTAAGATATCGCATTTAGTTATGTTTTTGGGATTTTTGTAGTTTTTAGATTTTTATTATAATTAACTTATTATATACCGAAGTAAAAAAATGCGCTTATTTACTATCTTAACTTAATTAAATAATTTTTGTTGTTGTTGTTGTATTTTACGTTAACCGTAAAGACGTATAGTGAATTAAAAATCCCACTTTATGTTTTAGCTTTTTTTATATATACTTCTCGCGTATAAGTAATTATGAAATTTTGAGTTTTGGTTCAAAACGAGATTTTATTCATAAATTATACAAATTGGTCATTAAACTTTTGTTAGCTTTTTGTTTGTGAAGTATTCATACATATACGAAAAAGCTAATAACAATTAAGATAAATGATTTTGTTTGTTTGAGAATTGTTTTTGGATGGTCTATTAAAAGACAATGGATGTATTTTGTTCGATTGAGTGGTATTCGCAATCAAGTGTCGACTTAATGATATCATCCCACCATGAATGATTTAATAGTTGATTGATGTGGGATAGAGTTCGACAACAGTTCAATTTAATACATATTTTGCACTATAGTTGAAAATAAAATGTATGTACTTTAATGTACAGTATATCGACATGTACCAAACATCTCCAATCTCATCCTATAAACACGAAATCTACTGATTTATTTACATAAAGTTTTGAACGGCTTTTGCATGTCTGCTTTGTTTCTCCGTACTTTTGCAACAATCAGACACTAAAAGTTTCGATTATTAGGAGTTCCATCATTAAGAATTTGCATTAAACTCCTAGTCTCGTGATTGAAAAGAATCCGGTGTATATGCTATTATCACTGCCATTAATGTAACCAACATTTCAAGAACTATCATGAGACTAAATACAAGACTTCCATAACTTGTATTAAAGACAAAATTAAGAACGATCCAAAGAATTTTTTGGGGCTTTTTTAAGACAAAACGTGAAATCAACGGTTTCCCTGCATATATAACATTCAAAAAAGGGAAATCATGGGACGCATAATTCAAATCCAACATGTTCGCTGAGTTTTTTCAATCTGTCTTTAAACCGGAGACGTTAATAAGTACGAAAATCCCCACCACGCTAACGTAGAGAACCTGTCCATTAAAGTACCACATACCACAATAGAAGATATAAACAAAGCTCTGAAAACATTCGGAAATGGTTGCGGTTCTGATCAAATACCTGCTTCTTTTTTGAAAAATTACACCAGACTGAAACTACCTCTTTGCATACTGTTCAATCAGTCGCTGAGATTTTGAGAGTTCCCTAAAAAATGGAAGACAACCAGAATAACGCCATTATATAAAACTTAGGATAGAAGTGGTGTATCATGTTATAGAGGTATAACGTCGATTTCATCTATTCGCAAATTATTTGAACTTGTAATATGTAATTCCTTCAAAGAAGTGGCGCCTCGAAATTTTTCACCGAACCAACATGGGTTCATGCCTAAGGATCAATATCTACAAACCTTATTAAATTCACCAGCAGCATAATCAAGTTATTGAAAGCCACAAGCAAGTTGACGTAGTGTACATAGACTTTGCCAAGGAATTTGACCCCATTAGCCATTGTAAAGCACTAGCACGGTTATACTTATTTCTCTTTTCAAACAACTTTGTGGCTTAGTTTAAATCTTACTTAAGCAACCGCATCCAATACATCGACATTAGTAACAGCAGGTCAAATCTAATTCAAGCTACATCGAGTTTTTGTCAAACATATACTCACCTTTGATACAAGTATTGTTACTGCGTTAGGTCATTTTCATAGTACTTGAAAATAATCATCCATAACCAGATAAACCTTTATAGTCATTAACTAACCGATTCCTCTTTTATTGGAAGTCACCGATAATTTCCACCGCCAGAGGAGTAGTTCTTTCTAATAAAGTACAACAATAAATTGTATGCAAAGGGAAGCAATACCGCAATAATTCTCACAATACCGCAATAATTCTCGCAATACCGCGATAATTTTTGGTGATTCATCTAAGCTTCTATATGACCAGATAATGGTCGCTGCCTAAGAATTTTGTTGACGGCCTTGGGTAGCAGTTTCTTGTCGAAAGTACAGAACTACGAGTATATTATTACATAAGTCGATCTGATTTCTGCCTGATCTAGCATTAAATTCACCAATAATCACAAATCTAACATCGTACTCAGATATAAAGCTCATCAGATTATCCAAATTATTGTAAAATGAGTCTTTATCCTATTGGCTTCCATCAGTGGGCGCATCTGACAATTGATAGGTTGGCTAATTGCATGTGCACGCGTAGTTTACACACCCGATTATCGGCTGCTTGGAAATTCAGCACAGCTTCATCCAATAATAGTTACGCTTCCCATTGATGTTCATGATCACACCAAACAATTAATATTTGAACACTCGACTTGAGATGTCCCCTCGTAAACATCTGGTATATTTTAAGAGCGTCCGAGAATATTAGTTCAAGTGTTGGATAACTTCTAGAATATTATTGATGAAAATAGTAATATTCAAAAACCAATGTGAAAGAGTTGTGGAACCTCTTAAGACAATGTGTAAGAATCCGAATTTGTATAAACTTTCCAGTACGTTGCGATAACTGATGGAGTCGAAAGTTTAACTAAAGTTTAACTTAAAGTTGACAGAAAACGGACCTTTTCTGGTTTGACCTTTACGGAGATCACTTATTAGTTTTTACCGTAAAATGTAAATTATATTTGCTAATAAATTCGTTTCACGGTTACGTGACGACGTACACGTGTTAAGCCTAAATGGATACATTTCAGTATTTCTTAGTACGGCGTGGTGCCACAGTCATTAAGATTATATTGCTCTTCTTTTTCATTATTTGTTTCTCTACTTCATTGCTGTATTCATTACTATTATTCATTACTATTACAATATATGAATAATAGTAAACAATTTTAATGGTAAATTGTTGAATTAAAATTTTTGGTTAAATATCCTCCTCTACAAATGTAAAACGTATCTCTTTACTGCTTTCGAAGTGCGAACAATCAGTCCCTTTGCATTTCTTTCGTCCTTGAAATGATCCAAATTCGGCCATGAAATTAGCCTTATTTGAAAGAAAATCCGTTTTCCGTCACATGCACAACTTGGCGTCGTATATCAGCAATAATAGACGAATATTTTCTTACAAATTCGTCCATCATTTCTATTTCATCGTAACGATTTCACAGTAAATAATCAAAAAACGTTAAATATCACAATTAGAGGCCAATCTATACGTTCATTACGCAAAATGTACTGATCTAATGTTTCCTTCAATAAATCGATAGAAGCACACACTATTGCGCCGTATTGTTGAAAATCCTCTTGGCTGGCATAATTTTTTAAGAAATGTGATTTCACCAGCCTATATGAAGCCACCTATATGAAACCATCCCATTAATGACAGTTTTTCAATGAACCATTTTTGCTATTCAATCAACCCTTGTTTCCAAAAAGTTGTCGAAATTTGAACTTTACTCCGATAGCTCTAAAACAGCAAACATCAAATATCTAAAAATTACTCTTTACCATTTACAGAGATGATGGTGTGGTCATTATTAAAGTCGATGAAATTTACTATTGGGATAATAAAATAATGCCAATACCATGGCCGAAGGTACTCAGGTATTAATTCTTAACCAGTCAGGAGTCGGATAGTAAAAAACCATCCATCATATACAGGCATTCATTATACAGATGCTATCATTGACTCTGATCATTTTCTGCTTTTTAGTGCTGGAATGTAAATTCCAGAAGGTTCTGTTAACAACACCAGTTTTTGGATCTTGTCGAATATTCTCTAAAATCAAGTGCGGTCTTTGAACTTCTTCAAGTCTAATATTTTTTAACGGTTTTTACAAGCCATTATTGGCCCGTACCGTATCAACAATCTGACTCCACCGAAGATACCAGATACTCTATACGCTGTGAAGCCATCGTCGCCGACATCTACCTCTTCGCCCATCAAGCTGTATAATTCGGTTTGGATCAGCACGTAGAACGTGACCCATCCAGCGTGCTCGATGTCCTTTGATTTCATGCACGATATTAGGAACTCGCATTAAATTCCTGATCTCGTGGTTGAGCAAAACTCGGTATGTGCCATCATACAACTTCGTTTAACAGTTTTCCCGGTAACAACTTGATCAGTGACTAACTGATTTAAACTCCCCCAGAAGATTAATTATTCCCAAGATAATGTACGACAGTAACTGTGCAAATAAGAGCTATACCGCGATAATTCTCAGATTTAAAAAGATCACGCTTCTGAATATTGGGCATAACGCGGCCATCTTCCGTTCTTCAGGCATAACTTTATTTAATCATACCAACCGAATAAGTTCGAAAAGACAGTCCCATAAAGAAAGCCCTCCGAATATCAATAAAGTCCTAAAGTCAACCTTAAAACCATCACAACAATAAGCGGTTTGACAACCTCAACATGAGATAGCAGTACACGTGAACAAAAGAGTTGAAATGTGTTTCCGCATACGTTGAAATGTATTCACCAAAAGTGAAGATTAAGGATCGAGCTGTCAATCAACATCTAAAAGACAATACGAAAATCAAAAAAAGTGGGGAATCTGCATCTTCACCCAAAATTGTGAAATTTTAGGGGAGTAAAATGCAACTGCAACCGTTGGCTCGTTTGGGACGTTCAAATAATGTAACTAACCATTGGCGGTAACATCGTTCTAGTTTATCAAATGATCCTAGATAGGAGATGCTCTGAATATGTCCAAACTCCAAAGAACGTATTTATTATATATTGAATCTAGATTTATTGGCATGATTAAAATGTCCGCACACTGGGAGTTCGAATCAACATTTTTTGGAATAGTGTAGATAAAAGTTGAAACGCAGTGGTTTTTCAGGATAGATAGGCTCGAAAAATGTCTGAGGTTATTTGTGGAACATCATGAAGCTATATCATTATCGAATATCTTTAAAACACTTAATTTTATTGGTTGACCTTAGAATGGAAGTAGTGCTCAAAGATGCCCTGCATGCATATAATTTAATCTTAATGCTGAAAACATACGTGCATTATTTATGCATGCAGCGTTGCATGAAGATTTGCACGTAAAATACATGTGCATCATTTTTGACATTTTCAGCGCCACTTTTTATTTTCTTCAAGTTTATTAAGCTCTCAGATTATTGTGATTTTTGTTCTAATTTGTGTTTTAATAAAATAATAATGAAAATAATTAAGTATGACCACTTCAACAAACTAATTTTACTTTATTTATGTTATTTATCATACTTAAAAGTCATTAAAATTTACGAGTCTCAGAGTAAATTTAAAGCTCGGCGTATGTGGACGCGAAAAATATTAACGGAACATAAACGTGAATTACATGGATTTTTTAAAAAAGGATGAGGATCAATTTAGGAAAGCCACGAGAATGGGAGTAAAGGAATTCAAGAAAAGAGACACTTTCAATCCGCGATAATTTAAAACATTTTTTAAATATTGTAAATTTATTATAATTCAAAAATCATGTTTTCTTGAAATATATAATTTTTTCCTCCATCTTGAAAATGTAATTTGTTTGTGTCTGTCAAAAATTTAGAAAACAACAAACAGTCTCACGTGAAGTTAGAGACAATTTACAATTTTTTGTTTTTGTGTGGTATCAACACTGAGAGGCGCGCATCAAAATTAGAAACAATATGCATAATTCTGCATGATGTGCGGAATACGTGTAATTCATTTTATAAGAACTAGTGTATTCTAAATTAAGTGCTTGCATAATTATATTCTATTTAAGTGCTTGCATAATTATGCACATGTGTCAGCATAAGTTATATCAATGCGTATATGTATACGGCCGTTTCCCATCGAAAAACATGGCCGATCCTATGTATGTGTAATGGGTTAGAAAGTGGTAAATACATAAACAATCGTATGAAAAAGCTGATTTTTTCGTAATTTTTGACTTTTACCTTCCTATAACTTGGTAGGCAGGCCCCATAGCGAATTACTCACTATCCAGAGTTTGGAAAATGATTATTTATCAACAATCCTGGATTAATAATTTTCATTAAAACCAATATTTTAATTCATGTTTTTGAAGATTTAAGAATCTAGATTTTTATATTTTCGATCGTGAATAGAAAATAAAACGAAATGAATTTGTAATATCGGGTTTAAATACATATTATTTGTTATATTTTGCTCTGGTTCGCGCATACGAATAGTAATATGATGTTATTTTGCATCCCGCTCGTTTTTTTCCATTTTTCCTTCGTTTCCATTTTTTTTAGAAATAATGCAAACAGTTTTGTTCTTCGTTGTCTTTTAGTGCATTTCGCTTCATTTTTATTTTATTTTTGATTTTGTTTCTTTGTTTTAGTTTGCCACGAGCATTTGCAGCGAAAGCATGTGCTCGTTGTCAGTATGATTTTATTTTTACGTAATATTTTTAAATCACGTAACATTTTATGCGTTTTAATTTTTGTTAGGCTTACAGAATTTTTATTTAGGATTATTAAAAATGTTTTAATTGTAAACTTAAATTACTTAATTCTTTATAAAAATTATAAAATTGATATTTTGGTCAATTACGTTTGTGTGCTCTGTTGTCTTTTAGTGCATTCGTTTCGTTTTTAATTTATTTTTGATTTTGTTGCTTTGTTTTGTTTTAGTTTGCTACGAGCAGTTGCGACGGGAGGATGTATTTGTTTTATGATAAATTTTATGTTTTCGTAATTTATCTTCAATTTACATAAAATTTTATCTGTTTGAATTATTTTTTGTAGGTTTATAGATATTTAACAATTTTATTTAGATTTTGATAATATCTATCTGAATTTTAACTAGGAAATAAATTAAACAAAAAGTTAATTTTATTATTTCCAAAAATAATTAAATTGATGTTTCGTTTAATTTTTGAAAATAGAATTAACGAATTAACAATTATACAAATTTTGTCAACCGATATAGTCAATAAAATTATGAATTGAATAATATAAAATTTATTAATATTTATATGTTTATTAAAATTTATATTTTCGCAAATATATTTTAAATTTGCCAAAAATTAAATATATTTTAGGTCAATTTTTTTCATACTGACAAGTAAACATACAATACATTACAATAACAGTAACAGACAATGTACCATCAAAAACAAAAAGAAACAAAAAAATCAACGTAAACAAAACAAAAAAAATAATTTTCGTGACTTTGTGTATTCTTTGTGTGCTAGAGTGTTTTTCCTATACAAAATTCAAATGCAAAAGAGGAGTTACGTTATATAATCACTGTTTATACATTTTCTCGAATCACATTGAACCATTTTGATCATGTGATCATATTCGATAAACGAAATACTATCGAACTAACATATTAGCCGAAAATAAAAATAAAAATCAGGAAAATTTCTTATGAATGAAAAATTTTAGCATGTATCAATAAATGGGAAATTTATTGTACAGCAGTCTTGATAAATAATCATATTTAGATGCCTCATATACAAAAATTGATGTTAAGGCCTGTATTGTAAGATACAACAAAGCAAAGTCAAAAAATTGCGAGAAATCGACAGTTTACGAACGAATTGTACAAATTTTGTTGTTTTCTAACCCTTTACTCATACTAACTCATAAAAGAGAATAATCGGCCTGATCTTTAGTGGTATTGGTTATATCTATTATGTGTTCAATAATAATAAGAGCGCACCGTCCGAAAACAGCACAGCCCATTTTAACAAAAATTACGTGCTGAGTATGTCTTGATTATCATACTCCACCGAAATGATAAGAAACTTAAACATTCCGATGCACCAATTGAAATAATAAAACTTTATTTCGGTGAACACCCTTTTTACAGTTACCGAACCATAGTTAATCTGTATATAAAATAAAAACATGTTGAAGTAGCGAATTTGATATCAAATGTAAAGAAAAATATAATTTTTGGTTTGCACATATGATGACGTATTGTCGTTGAAGATAAATAATCGATTCAGAAGTTCAAATATACAAAACATAGAAAGGTACAAGTAAATATAAACATAAGAAAGTAACCACATAATGATATGCAAAAGAAATTTTTTCTCATCAGTTCATAAACCCACTAACCTTTTATTACGAGTAATAAAAACACAATCCACCTTCTTAATACTCCATACTCTCTATACACAGTCTACAGTATATATATATGGTTTATGCTAATCACTCTAATCACTATGCACAGTGATAAAATCCAAAAACATAAACATTTAAATCCGAACGGAGCCATAAATCTTTGGTCGTGACACAGAGCGCTTTCGATTATTTGGTTTTGTTGGTGCGGATCATGATTTTCTAAATGGCATTAAAGACTTTATTTAGAAGATGTTCGCTTATTATTAAAAACAAAAAAATGTGTAACTTGTCTTCGTTTCTCTATATTGTAATAAAGAGCGCGTCTTCTAGATGTATCGCGCGGCACAAGTAGTTAATACATACATTAAGATGTTATTGTTTGTTTATTCCATTAGATTAGATTTTCGGTGAAAGTGACATTGGTAGTGAAATTTTTTATTTTTATTATCGTTTGCTCTTACACACACACACTCACTCACGATAGAAAGGGAATTTGCTTGAAGCTGTATACATATACTATATATAGATGCGAGTAGAATGGAAATCTTTAAGATGTCAGACATATACATTCGCGCAATTAAGATTTTTTTTAAATTTTATATTATTACTGACTGAATGAATTATGACTTTGAGGTCATATTCGAGTTTTTTAATCGGTTTTTGTTGTTGTTTTTGGATTTTGGGAAAATTCAGGTGTAATCTTAAAAACAACTTGTTTTCTATCGGATTAAATACACACAATGTTAATGACTAGTAGCTCTTGGCCGTCATTTGTTAAATAAAAGTGAATTTATTTTTTGTCACGCCGATGACATACACAACTTTCGATTTTATTTGCTTAATTATCTGCGATAAATGTCATTTGTGCAATTACACATTTGCGCGATACATGCATATGTTTTTGTATGACGGAAATTTAATAAATCTTACGAAATTATTTATCAGATTGAAATTAACACGTTTCGAGTAATGCGGTGATTAATATTTTGTTTTTGTTGAGATGATTGATTAACTAAATAATTACAGTTATTAATGTTTTTGACAGCCAATGGAATTCTTTGACTTGTTTTGCGGCGCTGTGCAAAATGTCATGTGTTGAATAATCTGGATTTAGTTTATATAAGATCTAGAACTAAATGTAAACGAAGACATTAACGAGTGAACTGCCAAAAATATTTTGTCTAATGCATTGACATATGAGCGCTGCATTACATTAAAAATGAAGGTATATGACGCATGACTCCCAAAATAGGAATTCTAAATTGCAAATTTCCACAATCTACTAAGATCGCTAGGCCGACAACATAAACCGGTAAACAACTGAAAAGTAAATAATTTTTCTGAATCCTCGCATTTAGTAGGCCCAGACATGAAAATAAGCATAACTTTAACAGTTTTTACAGATTATTGGCCCAATTAAGAGCCAGCTCCTCCTAATGTTTTCGAAAAGCGGCTCTGCCTTATAAGATCGTTCTTCCAATCGCTCTAGATTAGCAGAACATGAACAAGCCAGCATACTCACTGACCTTTGATTTTATGCACGACATCATAGGAATTTGTATTCAACTCCTGATCTCATGAATGAAAAGAATACGGAACTACGAGTTCGAGCTATTTATTCTTCTCTTGAATGTTACAAAACCCTCTTTTGTATATAAGACAACGGGTCTTACCAACACTCAGCACAATTTCAGCTTATTCGCATTTGCAATATTTTTTTATTTCAGCAGTGGTCGAAGAAGATTTAAAACTCGATTTCCAGTGGCGTTGTGGACCTTGATATATTCTCCCACACTGTAGTATTGTGAGTATAATAAGAGATCAAAGTTACTTGAACCTCATTACGTTTTCAAATATGTGGTTACCACTATTAGAATCTATTTCTTGTTGAATTTGAGACCAATGGAAGAAGAATAGTGTCCATAGATCAGTATCGCGTACACACCGTTGCTATATAATGCATTACCTTGGAAATGTTAATGATCCGGAATGTCTGAAGAATAATTTTGAGTGGATAGTCTCTAATAAGCCATTAGTAAGCCTAGATTCGACTATTTTGACCTATAGTAGCCGTTTTCCGATAACACATAGTCTTTACCAGAAAACCCTTTGTTGCAGATGCTTGTAATGAAGTCTACTTACCAATTGTGAAAAGTTTTTATCAATTTTAGCAACCATCAATGTTATATCTGGAGCTCCTCAAGAATAACACATTATAGATCCTGGATATTTCTAAATGTAATCGTATAGAGCATTATTCTTTCTGAAGAGGCTTTTATTGTTAAAATTCTATCTTGCTGGATTTCCTCATCATTTTGAAAAAGGGCAAAGGTCATTGATAAAAAAACTTGCATTTTATTCTTTTCAGGATTCACTTTCAAGATGTACATTTGACGGCCTTAATACATTTGATACTCTCACGGGAACCCATTTATTTCATCCCTCACTTAGGCTCAGGCTCAATTGGCCCATTGTAGCATCTCACTTTTTACTTGACGTTCGGCTATAGGTCCAATTTTACATAGAAACCATCTGCATATTGCATAGCCCCATGCCAGCCTAGTACTGACATGGAAGATGGGATAGCTTATGGATTCTAACTGCAACAGGGGGTCTCATATGTGTTTATTCACACCGCCGATAGCACCGCTCAAACGTTCGATGGTGAAAAATCCTTTTTGGCATCCTGCCCCTATCAGGATTCGAATCCGGTACCTCCCTCTCTATTTGCCGCGGCTTTAACAACTGCGCCACCTGGGCGGTTACTGGTATCCATTGATCTTCAAGAAACTCTATAGTAAACTTTTTCGAGTACAACTAAGCAATATAAACAATTTGCGCCTTGTTGAGTCTGATTGCAGCACAATATATGCAGTTGGCATTTAAGCTATGCTATACGGACTTATTAATTACGAGGTAGTGGGTTGGAGCTTGCTTCTTCTTTCAAATCTTCCGATCTTGATTGTATATTTCCTGCTGAATTACAGCATATAGCTATCCTCTCGATAACGAAACATTAACTTATTTGTTCCAGGTATGTATTGTTCTACTAAAATTGGTTAGTTGGACTATACCGGCTCAAATTGTTTCGGTCCCTAATGCATGTCATTACCCTTTCATCAAATCTTTTGACGGGATTCTTGATAGGTTTATTAGGGATCAAAATCCCTAATGCTTGCAGAGTGGAAAAATCCTGTGAGACTGCCTCACATGAACTCGTAACTATGTATAGGATTGAAAAATCGATGTATATAACGAGTTTCTGGTTTCTCGCGCACTTTATTGCCGGAGCTTTTTACGTTGAAGTGTGCTTTCACTACTGTTGTGGCTTCTGGTTACTAACGAACTTCATAAGTCCGATTTAATCGCTCACAGTTATGCTTACCATCTGATTACGCAAGCACTAAATATCTTATCAGATTTAACTCAACTCCCCATTATACCTCAGTGGGTCTGGATAACGAGTAACATATTAACCTGTCTAAAACTGATGAAGTTATATTTACAGGGCATAGGAACACTGCAGCTTTTACTGTACAACTCTTTTCGGATGTATTAATACCTCCACCTGCATCAAACACATTGATCCTTTTCTATATAAAAAAACGTTTTTTAAACCACTGCTATTTTTTGGCAGTAGTGACGAGCTTTAACTCATCGGAATTGTCTTCCAGTATGCAATATTTGTTCACAAATAACTGTTTCTACCAATTGAAACATATGCGTCCGTGGTTTAGAGGCCCGTAATTAAATTAAAATCATCAATTGTAAAACTTAATTGCTTGTAGGGCTATAATTGGATCCATGCGTTCAATTCCTCTGCTAGGTATAGTGCCCGTTGTTTTTAAGCCCCAGTTACAGTCTTCTTTTCTCAGTACAGCTAGTCCGGCTGCCTGCCGTTTGATGCGTGTTGGTTAATTCTTTTAAGATGTGCAGAAAACCTTATACTCAAACCTTTTCAATCTGATATCCGAATCGCTAGTGTTCTTTTAAAATGACGTTCTCTTTGAACAGAGTGTTGGGTTTAGTACTCCTAAAGTACTTTATCAGTGAATTTAACTCAAAGCTAAGCATCAAGTGCGCTTTTGTGAGTGATAATGTGACGCATACCGCAGAAACTATGTGTTTCCGAAATATTCATGTCCATGTCTCTGACCATTGCAGACCAATCCAAGAGTATTTTGAATTTCTCCTTATACTAATAATGAAAGTGTTGCAAACACACGGCTTGTTAGAGGTGTGCTCACGTAAATTTACTGCCAAAGACACTATGGCAGCATGTGCTCACATCATCAAAACCGACGAAGCCAGATTGTTAATATGATAAGCGAATCGTTTTAATCCATTTGACTCGAGTTGTATAAATTCAGCACTTATTGATCTCTCGCTTGCATAGATTCTGGTAAAATAACAAAGTAATAAAACTGCTTTCTTTTAAATTAAATCGATAAAAATAATTTTTTTACAACCTCCAATACGATTCGGTTCTCTTTTCGATGCATATATGTATATACTTATCGTGTAAAAGGGTAATGCATCAGCTTCGAATTTGCCACGGCGTACACATTTATTTTATGCATTTTTTTTGCATTAAATCGAGTCGTAAAACCAAAACGATGAACCCAATGAGCAAGAAAACCCAAAACGGAAACTAAAAATATTCTTCACACTTGCATCTAATTGATTTAGTCCGATCACAGTTAATATTTTATGCAAAAATAAGGCCACGAGACTCATAAAAAATTTATCGTCAAAAACCGTCGCGCATTTCCTACGCAAAAATCGAATGTTACAAAAAAAAAATTTTAGTCTACTGTTGACAAATTAAGTCTATTGTTGTTATTTACCATTTTAGCGATATAATTTTCCAGATGACTGATATTTGGCGTGCCGAATCGTATAAAATATATTATAATTGTCGAGACAATGTGGCGATTACGCGTTTAAAATAGGTTTATGTTGTGCTATAACATCGATGTCAGCATTGGAGTAAACTAAGAGGGTTTACTGAGAGTCGATGGTTCTGGTGATTGACATTCCAATCCAAAATTACACATAATGGCTTCATATTTTATTGCGATGACCGAGACACCATATATTTATATATAAATGACATAGTTTCGCGTGTTGGTGCTTATACAATCATTCAGTCGAATGAATGTTTAACATTTAAATTCGATCGATTTAAATGCATCGATTTATTTATAATAAATTAGCATTTCGGAATTAGTAATATTGGTTGGCTTAACGACGACTTAAAGAAAGTGTTGGACGAACAAGTGATATTATCTTGCATGTTCGTTATTTATTGTATTAGTTTCTGTGTGGCTTAATCGATTGACATTTTAATTAATTTAAACTTTTTTTCTCTTTTCAGGTATAATTTTACAGTGGGATTCGTGTTGTCGAGTTTCTTCACCAAGGTACTTTTTGAGAAAATATATAAATATTATTACTTCGGGTATAATCATGAAATTTATAATTCCTGTATCTTAAAACCGTACGATTAGCACGTAGTGACCGGATCAGCATACTCGTTGCCATTTGATTTCTTGAGTTATATCAGAAATTTCCTTTGAGCACCTGACCGATTGAATAGCAGTTAAACTACGGCATCAGTTGAGCATGTTGGATCATATATCACTCATATCACTCTCGACTGTTATAAGTCATTTTTAATACTCATCCGTCACGCGTCACCACTCTTTCTGTATATGAAAATACGGATTATTCAACACTTTGTAGAATTTTAGCTTCGTTGCTAATAATTTAAAATACAGATATCAACTGGATATCGAAAAAATAAGTTTGGATCAGATGTTAGTGTTTCTCTTTTTCGAAAAACATCCTCCAAAATTTTTGTGTCATGGAGAGGATGTTTTCCCTTCATTTCTGTGATCAAAGCCAAAATAGGATTCCGTAAACGCTTCATCAATAGGTATCGAAGGTTACAATGTATAGCACCAAATAATGAAGCTGCGAACATCATCTTTCTACTTAAATGGAAGAGTGAATAACTAGTTTTAGTCACTAAGACTACTGTCACCCTATCAATTTTTTCCAATGTGAGAATCAATTTATCGAAAATCTATTTTAGCATAACTATATAGAAGACATTACAGCCAACTGAAATTGAAAAGACAATAAGCTCAAGCAACGTTGAAATATAGAATAGAGCTCAGTGAATTAAGAAGATTATAGGAATTAAGTAGAGATTTAACAAGAAACTGAAAGCAACAGCTAAAGAAAAGCACCATTTTGTTCACACAATCAGGACTAATGATGTCAAGATTAGGCAAGTAGATTTAAATGCAAAACTAGAAGTTGATAACGCCGGCATATTGTAAGTCTATAGTAAAGGTGCACTTGATAACAAACAGGATTGTGAACTACCCTGTCACAAAACAGCTTTTCATAAGTGGTAGCAAACTTTCACTGTATTAAATCTATAAACAAATACATTTGATTTCTAAGCAATTCATATCCTTCTTACGAGATGTTAAATCTTCAAAACATACAAGAAGAAACCAAATGAATTTCAACATGGATAGATTAGGAAATACTGATCTGAAGGGTAGGCAGAGGTTAGGTCTCCCAATACTCATGATAATTATATAGAGATGCTATTAAGATGAAGCTTGAAGCGGGTTCTTGCGCATTGCTTTCTCTACGTTAATGTGAAAGTGATGCTTTATGATATTGAGAAGAGAAATTATGCGTTTGATATATGACCCAAAACACGACTTTGATGACACATTAATGGTTCAAGATGTTTCAAATGATCTACAATTTTTGGGTTCGCTGCAATAGCCCAACTAGACCGTGATCCAAACTCCCGTGAATTGTAAAGCAGTTGTACAGCGTGCAAACGAAATAATTTATTAACGAACTAATAATTGATTTGATTAGGTACACAATTGAAATGGGTTCGAATGAAGAACAGTTTTTAGGACTTGAAATTGAAGTTTTAGTAACCGGTGAGGTGTAAATGGTCTGTTCAGAATATATCAACTAGCAGTTTATACAATATTATACATTATCTAGGCATTAAACACAAGGCATTAATTAGGCAGCTTATCAACCTTTACTTGATGGACCGCAGCAATAAATTCAGCTTCAACGAGATATGAGTGTTGGCGGTTGACTAGTTTGAACTTCAAAATTTTGTTCATTCTCTGAAATAACAACTTCATCAACACTAAAGAGACATGATGCTAAATTTCCTGCAAAAGAGATTGTATTTTTATATGGAATGTTTGAAGGTTCTTTGAAACGTATTCCATCTTCCATTTGCGCGTTTTTATGTTCTCGAACAATTCCAAACTAATGTGCTATTTAAATTGAATATCTTACTAAGCATGAATTTGACTACAGTTTCGACAGTTAATAATGTAGAGTCTTCACAACTTAATGTTTCCACAGCAAGTTTGATTGGTTCGATGACATTTTGCAGCATCAACAAAGCATTAAAGTCTAGTCGGTTGATAATATTTAGTGAATTGAGTTCAAATAAAGCTTCAAAGAAACAGCGTTTTGTCTTTATCAATGGCGCAATCATAATCAGAATAGAATTCCAGCGGTGTTTTTACATCCAAATGAAGTTCGATTTCATTGCCCAATTCAGTGATTACTTAAGATTGGAAAATTTGATTTCGGACTGTATAATTTCTAATGAACTTCACTACTTTGCGTGCATTTTGTAACGTTTCATTGTAATCGATATGATCAAGATTTCTTCTTGAATCACTTCAACATCAAAAGCATCATCAAAATTATCACTTTCATCTGAATCATTGGAATCCACTTTGTCTTCAACAACTAGTTGCAAAACACTATTATTTTTATACAATGAATCGCAGACACCGAAACCAATAGCAATCTTCTTCATAACTTTCATAAACTTGTAATTAATTACTGCACCAACTTGCGTTGAACCAACTATGCCCTGTACATAATTGATACCTAATTCTTCCAAATGAGCTTTAACTTTTGACGCCATTGTTTTTGCATTCCATGATCCAAAAATACAAACTTAACCTATCTTGTGAGGCTTTTTATCTTCGCCATCATGTAGCATTGCATAGCTCCACGCCAGCCTATAGAACTGACATGGAAGATGGGTCGGCCCATGGTTCTGCACTCCAACAGGGGGTCATAGATGTGTTCATTATCACCACCGATCGTAATCAGATGGTGAAAAATCCCTTTTGCATCCTGCCCCTATCGAGATTCGAACCCGGTACCTTCCGCTTCAATTGCCACAGCTTTGACCACTTTAACACAGCTTTAACTTTCAATTTCCTTACTTGGAGCTACGAATAATTTCACAAAAAAAATAAAAACAAAAGAAAAAATCGTTGTTTTTTGATCTTGATTTTTTTGAAAAAACAACTGTTTTTCTGTTTCTGTTTATCGGATTAACAAACCATAGGCAGATTTATAGCACATTGGAAGGCACAAGAAGTTGGAGCAATAGTCACTCAGAAAAAATGTTGGGTCAAAAACACCAAAAACTAGGCCAATTTAACCAAAATCTTAGTATTTTTCAACCAACTAAATACCTTAGTAAAATAAATAACTAAATTATTGGTAAAAATAATTTTTAATTTTAAATAACCAAACTTTTGTTATTAACATAAAACATTTAGTTACTTTAAGCAAAAATATTAGGTTATTTTTAATATATAAAAAAAATAATTGTTTTTAATAACCAAATAAAAAGGTTAAATTAACCAACAAAAAAGTAAATTTCAGTTACGATTTAGTTAGTTTTAACAAGTTTTATTATTTGGTATAATCCCAAATTTAGTCAATATTTTAGTTGTACAGATTAATTACTTGTTTAAATTTACCAAAAATTTAGTATATTTCAACAATATACACCATACAACATCGCTTATGCCCAATTTGTGTGCTTCCCAAATTTTTATTAATTTATCCGAGCTAGCCAACCATTCATCGTTGGGGCTTAATTAAACTACCGAAACGGCGTTTTCATCATCAGTGATGAATTCGTTGATAAAGTATTCGGACCAGTATTCAGCCCATTATGAACTGGTGGTCCCAGTTTGCTGAAATAAATTATTTCTGTCCAGCTACAATTGAACAATATTTTCAAAATATGAGTTAAATCCAATCTTATTAAAATTAAAAACTAAAACGTTGCTTACCAAATAAATCCAGATACAACTCATAATTTTTTGATTCATTATAAAATTGGTTATTTATTTTTGGAGTATCGTCCAAAATTGGGAAGCACAAACGTGTTCTCACTGAAGAAAAACAACACAATCTGATATGTGAAATTGCATTTCTAATCAAATCATGTTTTCTAGTTACCAAGAATTTTGTGATGTGAACTAAATAGTTTGTTAAAACAAACCATTGTTGGTGAAAATCAAGGTATACTTATATGAAAATCAAGGTTACTTTAATCAAGGTATATTTTACCAAAATTGTTTTAAAAATTTTCTGACAAATAATTATTGATTGGTTAATGTTACTAAAAACTTAGTTTACACTGCTAAATTGTTTGGTCAAAACTACTAATTAATAAAAAAAATTAACTTTGTTATTTTAAATATATTCTTAGGTTGTTTAACTATTTTTTTTATAATTTAACCAAATTCACGTACCAATGTTTTGGTTAACTAAATTTTGATCATCAATTATTGAATATAACCAAAAAAACTTGTATGAAAGTAACCAAATTGTAATACTAAAACTTTGGTCATAGTATTTTTACTGAGTGTGTAGAACTTCTAAGTCAAAATCAGCAATTTTTCAGTAAAGATATAAAGATTCTGGAAACTTACATAAGTATTTCTTGAGCCCTTGAATATACAAACTAGAGACATTCATTCCGTTTCTAAATGGAGGTTATAATTCATATATAAATTTGTGTTCAATTGTCGAATTGGAAAGGCCAGTAAAACGAGTAAGAACTGATTTGATATGAGATCTGAATAAAATCTTTACAAAATCAATCAAAACGACCAATCACTTATGTCATACTAACACTAAAGGTTAATGTACTTATTCTTAAAAAATAATTTGTAAGCAATAAATAAAAACTATTCATAACATATTATGTGTCCAGTAAAAAGTGAAATAATAAATCAATTAATATATGATATAACGGTTTTGTAAAAACTCCCGGTAACCATAAACAATATAAAATACATAATAAGCACTCGCGCGTTTCTCTAAGAACAAAACCGCGTCCAAAAACACCGCTATGACAGAAAAACAAATTAAAATATTCAAATAGACAAAAAAATAGTTTTACGTACTTTGAACCATTTACTATTAGTATGCCATATTAATAAGTAACCGTAAATACCTGGGCTAGTGTGCTAGACTTATTGACAAGAAATGACCAAGAATTGGACTATTTGTCCCAAATGGTTTTCGTAATTAAATTATGAAATACCTAGTGGGAAACCCATAACTCTTTACTATTTTGAAGTCCGTGACTCTCATAGTTTTGTACAAGGGTTCTACGAACCCGTGCCCACCAAACATCGATCATGTTATGTATATACATCATATATACGATATAAAATCAAATTTGTTTCTTCGTCTTGATTTCGTTACTGTACATTTTGTCTTATATATGTTCTCATTTTCTTCTCGTCGTGTCTTTCGTGTTATATTCTTAATATGTAACTGTTAACAGTTATAAGAAAAGGCATATAAGAAAACCAAAGTAGTTTTTAGTATGTATTAAAAAATGAATTAAAAATAAAATAATATTCAATCAGCTGGGCTATTCTTAGACACACACACGCGCGATTACACATTTCGATGGGTTTGTCTTGCGCACTCTGTTCCAAATTGAATAGACGTATAACACGATTTCGAAATACCATAAAAATTTTGGAGTGTGACAGATCGGGCACCTTGTTTGTTGGTATAAACATAAATATTTTGGATAATTAGGAATATTGGCGCTGCAATGCTTCCCACGTCTTGTATTTTAAATACCAGTCTAGACAAACATTGTGCACATAAAATTTAGCTTTTCGTTAAGGCGTTACGTACGATGATGCGGTACACTATATACCATATCCAGATCTAAGTGTATCAAACAACATATTATATTGTTTATAGTGTTTGTTTAACTATTGTTGGTGAAAAGCGAAAGAAAATAATAAATATTTAGTTATGTTGTGCCGCAGTTATGTACACACACATAAATATGTATTTGTGTAGCATAAGGCGGCGTAAACTATTATTAACTTTGACGTTACATTGTGAAAACTGAAAAGATGTTCCGCCAAAAACGTTTCGGTTTTGATTTGTAAATCGAGATTTTTATCGTTTAATGTGATATTTATGCGCGAATTATTATGATTTTATGTATGTGTATTATGCAAAATGTATGTTAATAGCATAAATAAATTTAATTAGTTTTTGGAGGAAAGAAGTCGATGCCTTTAAATCTATTCAAGGTTGAATATGTGTCTTATATGTTTGTCAAATATTTGTGATCGCAGATCGGACTAAACACTTAGTTGGTTAAAGAGGTATACTAGAGACTAGTGCACAGCTATAAAGCCATACACCTTATATTGTTGTTGTATGATCATATCCCCAACTAATGTCTAATATTTTGTTCAGTCTCGGTGAGAGAGTATATATAAAAGCATAACAAGACATAATCAGACTTCTAACGGCCCGAAAATTACAGTATTATTGTTACTGCTACAGCACACTTATAGTATAGGTGACGGCGTCTATTGATGAATGAGAATGAAAGAGGCATGTCATCCGTTGCCTTTCTAAGACGCTTTGACGAACTAAAGAATAGCTCTAACGCTTACATCTTGCTGAGGTTCATTAAGTCTTGCAGGATGTGTGTCTTAACATAAATAGAGATAGATAAATATAGTCAATATTAGCGGTGCAGTATAAATCATGTGGAGAAACACAAAAAATTAGGCACATGCCTACACCAATAAGACAGTGTCTTGTAATAAAACCATTAATCTTGCTAACAAATATATTGTTGAATTAGCCTGGCTATATATAAGATCAGCCCTCTTCTAAAGAGATAAAACCAAGTTCTGGACTATTTTCAATTTACTTGAGTCTGATTGTAGAACTTAAATGAAGCATAACTATTCTTAAAAAAGTACAAATTTACTTGCCTCTTGAACACCTCCACAATAAACCCTTCTTACAAATTATCGAAACGACTGATAACTTTGTAAGCTTAGTAAGCAACCAGTAAAATTTCTGGACTTTATATATATATATATATATATATATATATATATATATATATATATATATATATATATATATATATGTATATATATATATATATATATATATATATATATATATATATATATATATATATATATATATATATATATATATATGGCTAATAATTTTTAAAATTTCAAAAAATAACCGAAAGTGGAATGTAGGTCAAGGATATATTGTTCTCCGTAGTATAATGATATGCAAAAGACCCAAAGATAACATTTCTAAATGATTCCTTTTTTCATCCAAGCTGTTGAGGTAACAAGGACCCATTCACGTAACACTACCCGAATTGTTCATCACGGAAATCTCATAGATTCACAAACAAACAAATTACTCTCACCTAGTCCTTGGATAGCCATGTTATGAATTTTTGTGATACATGAAAGAATTTTTGAATCTTGTGAAATAAATGTTCATTAAAAAGCCATCGTATATCCAGATTGCCTCTAGTTGATCATTCAAGAGCCATAGTATTTCTATACAGGAAAACAAAAACGAAAATGACCTAAATTCTATTTGTAAGAATCGATCCTTTAGAGGGTGTTAATTATCGAGGAATCAATTCTCGGTTTAAATTCGTAAAATCTCTGTCACTGATCAAGTTGACATTGACTCATAATAAACACCAAGTATTCCTTGATTGCAGATGCGACCCGATTAGTTTATGGTATTATGGTCACCGCCTGACACAATTACAGAGGATCGTTATTCAACCGAACATTGAGCGACCAACGACAACAATAGAGAGAAAGACACGATAAAGTGATTATGGCCAGCATGACAATGTTCGGCCTCATAATGCGATAGTATGGTCACAACATACTTGGAATAATTAAAAGGTGAAGTCATGCCTTACCCGATATATTCTCTAGAAATTTCTCCACTACGCATACAGCTCCCACATTCCACATATTTGAATTCTCAATCCATCAGATTAAAAAATTGTGATGGGAAACTGCCCGCAAATCAAGGGCATGACTCACCAGATTAATGAACGTTCCTATTTCATTGTTGAGTGACATTAAGTCACCTGCTGAATGCGCTCGATGAATTACATCTATCGGTATACTGACGATCAGAAATTAAATGTTATGGTCTTTTGTCTAAACCATATGTTAACGATTATTTGTTGAGTTTGATTGCTGGAGCGTTGCTAGGTTGTTAGCCGCCTTAAACTCTATTAAATTTTCAGTTGGTGGGATTTTAGATATTTGACAAGCTGTCGTGTTCATGCCATGGGTTGTATAACCTTTTTATCCAAGAGAAACTGGAAAGTACGAACTGTTTCATTCCAGCGAGAATGACACTAGAAAACTAAATGACTTCCGTCAATATTATCGGAAGCAAAATATACTATTCGAACTCTTGACAGAACTTGTTAGTTTCGTCTGCATTTCTTAGCGCTTCAATCGGCACTAAGGTTCAATATTCTCTTGGCCTGAAAACAAAGCTGAAAATTATGCTGTTATACGAGTTACTTAAAGAGGGACCGATAAAATCCAGTATAGATGACCTGTGCCGATTAGCCGATCTGGGACTCTCTAGGCTGAAAATGTCATGGATTTTTACCAAAATATAGCGAAAATCATTATTCACATTTAATCTTAAAACGCTGAGAATGGAATATCGTGTAACATGACGGATACAAATTCTGTGTTTCTCTCCTTCCGATACATATCAAGACTGTACTTAATTGTTGATCCTTAAAGGATTACTCATTTATGGCCGAACAAAATCTTTATTAAATATATAGATTGAACAAGCTGAGCCCATACACCCATATGAGCTTATATCGCCATGTCTAACGTACCGTCGATCTAGTAGTTTCACTCATAGCTGGTCGACATGATACCAATGATCTCATATCATTGTTCAGAACTCTAACGATTTTTGGCTATAATAAATAACAATTACTTTTGACTGTATTAAATTTTATTCTTGAAATACATCTGCTTTAGTACTTTCGATCTTTAGTATTTATTTCCCAATTAATTACACAATTTTCTAGAATGTAAAACTCCTGGAATCGGATGAAATTAGTATTATCTGATGAACATTTTATTTTTGCCTCTAGAGTGGAATCCTGGAAAACTTTACTCACTTGTATAAAAGTAATCACAGATGTACTGTTGAAGTAGCTTCCAGTTATCTTTTATATTGAATTCAACTTGAAGTATGCACTGTCTTTAACAAAGATCACACGAGGGTAATGATTCTTAATTTCTTAGTTCATGGCCACTTTAAAGATCATCTTCAATATTGCTCTATTTCCAGATATAATTCGAAGGCCGAGTGAAAAACCTGGTAAAAATGAAACAAGGAATAATATTTTCGGCAAAACAAAATTATTTACGAACATAATCATGTTTTAGCCCGATACACTTAGTCCCACGGGTTTTCCAATTTTTCGATCCCTTCCGATTAATACAATTTTTCCAACCCCTTGGGTTTGTTGCATCGATGATCTTCTCATTAGAGCTGAATCTCTTTCCGTCGAGCCATTTCTTAAAGTTCGGAAACAGGAAACAATCGCAGGGCGCTAGGTCGTCTGAAGAATATGGCCCATGTGGAAGCAAATCGAAACCTAATTCAAGGATTTTGGTCATGGTAACTACACACGTGCATTGTCTTTTATGGTAGAGAACTTTTTAATTCGCCAAAAAAGGAGTCGTTGGAAACGATCCAATAAAATTCGCCATTGACTGTTCTCCTGTTTTTAATATAATCGTTATAGATTCTGTCACATGAATCCCAAAAAAACAGTGGGAATGACCTTGTTAACCGACAAAACCGCCTTAGCCATTTTTGTAGTGGTGACCTGATTTGGGCGTCCTGAACGTTCGGTATCACTTGTGCTTGCACGATCACAACGAAAATCAGCAAACCACTTGTAAATTATGTTAATCGATAATGAAGAGTCCCCATAATATTTATCAAGCATTTCTTTGGTTTCACGTAAAAATAATGTTTGAATAACACAACCAAATTCAGTTTTTTCTCCATGTTTTCAAAAACAACAATGGGTTGTCTGTTTTCGATAACCGTCAAAACTGAACTAAATACAGATCTGTCTGGAAATTTAAATTTGGTCTATAGTTACAGATGGTATTGATATATGGTTCCTGGGATTTGTGATTGTGGCGCCCTCTGTCCCAATTTTACCCTCACTCCGCCGTCATGTGCTAGGATTGTCTTATCCATGTTGATGACTCCATCCACTGGGTTTTGATGGAGTTCGTTCCTTGGTATCCATCCACTTGTCCCAACTTGTCCAATTTTCGAAGGTATATCCTCAATTTGAGTACAGAACCGTATTCTGGGAGAAACAACCGACCAGACAACCGTAATAGACAAAAAATTTCTTCAAATAAAAATCTAGAAATCTAACTCAACATTTGTTGTTATGCATTTATTTATCCGACACAAGTAAATTGAAATTTTTGCCAACATTTTATAAAATTTAAATTAAAAATTGATTTATTTATTTGAAAGCGAAAACTAAATCAGAAAACTTTTTCATTTCACGTTTTTTTGTTAATTTAGTTGTTGTTATTGTTGTTGTTAAAATTTAAATCGAAAGTGAAAATAAATTTCAAGTATAAAAAGCTTTTTAAATTTAAGATTTTATTTTGTTTCTGTTTTTGGCAAAGAAAAATCAAGTATATTAATTTACAACAACAAAACAGCGTCATATAATAAAAATTCAATTAATTTGATAAAAAAAACAAAATAAATAAATAAATAAATAAGAAACACAACTATATACAGTTATTGAATTTGTAATCAAAAAAAGACGAAGAAAATCCATTTTTTGTTTGTCTTGTAATTTTCTTAACGCGCGCAACAACATAACGGAATCGTTTAAAAAATGTGTTTACGCGAGCTGAAAACATGATTGAAAAAAAAATATATATTAAAACAAACATCGTAATAATTCAAAAGACACTTAAATATTTATTTTTATATTATTAAATTTTTTTATTCTATACAATATAATTTCTTTATATATCAAAAGACATAAAAACATATATAACAACATAATAAAAATATTGCTTATTGTTTTGTTGTACGTATAATGCACGCGCATATCAGATAGCTGTTGTCTACATATACGCTCGCGTATATATATGTTCTACTTATATGCATAAATTCATTCCATCTACCGCGAAATATGCGATTTATTGAATTATGTCTGTATGCGGACTATATAGGCATATCCATTAGACATGTACATCGTTTGGTATGTTCGGTTGGAATTTAGAGAAACTATTGCATTGTTTTGTATTCCAAACGGTTTTATTACCGATTTGAACAGTCTATTGTTGGCCTTAACAAGTCAGCTCGCCATATAGTGCTGTTAACAATATGATGATCCCAGATGTGAAACTGTCCCGAAACTCAAGCCAAAAAATGATGAATGGCAACACTTAAACAAAAATTTCTATCATATTTATTATTGTCAGCCCCAATTATATCGCGATATATTATTGATGCCAGCCCAAAAAATTATATCTATCGTGATATATAAATAGATTCCCGGATAACGCCGGGCCTATTCCTACAGCCGTTTACATAAAACAATAGGTAAGGATAGGAAGGTATGTTAGTAAGGAAAGAACGACCCGGTTACAGACACCTGGCAAATCGTTACTAAACTACTGTTAATAGACAATCACAAGACAATCACAATTCTAATCTACTAATCTGCAATCGCCAATCAGCATTCTCCAGTCCGCAACACCTATCTGCTCTGCTGTATTTTGATTATAATTAAAACTAAATCCTCTAAAAAGTTTATTAGTTTGTCGCTCAGAAATCTGTAACTTAATTAATTATTTAATTTTACTATATATTTAAACTCCAGGCACACCTAACGTAATTAAAACATAAGTCCAAAACTCTGAAATAAAATTTATTAACTTATGGCTTAGAAACAATTAATTTAATTAATTTAATTAATATTGGTATAATAAATCAAGTAACAGCCAACCATTACGCCAATGTTACCATAATTGTGGAACATGCTCATCAGAGAATCA